>JBBMOE010000026.1:1991635-2060642 GCA_037975065.1 Chaetodon trifasciatus | reverse complement strand
ATGTATATGTATATGTATATATATAATTTTACTATATTAGTGTTATTAAATATTTGAAGTAATTATAATAAAGCATTTGTTCAACCCCTCATATATCGAGAGCTTTGTATAGAAAAATGTTGATATTAGTATTTTGTTAGCAGTTCTCAAGAAGGTCCAGGAGGTTGTGAAGCAGCAGCTGTTACGTCCTCTCCAGTAGCCACAGGGCAACAGTAGCACTGACTCCTCATCAAAAATACACCTCAAAGCTGGCAGGAAAATATCACACAAGCAGGCAGTTTGAGACTAGTGAGTGTATAGAGTGGACAACTGGCTCTCAGCTCCAAACACCTGAGCCTGCTTTTTAGCTCAACAATAAACTGTGCTCTACGTTTAATACACAATACAAACTGACTCTTTATTAAATGTAAGACCCATATTACTGTGGGGGAATCAGTTTATTAAACCTCTAATTTAATATTGCATTCGTTAATAAAATACGGGGCACCAACCTTCCTCAGCTCAGAAGGATTTTATTTATTATTTCTTGTAATGCTGATGTAATGATAACGAATGAACCAACAGCAGACCAGTCTGATAATCTGAGGCGTAAACTCTCGATACAGGGATTGTTTATATCCAGCTCAAAAGGACACCATCTGACCACAACTTGAATAAAAAGTCTTATTTATTAAACACAATAATGAATAATGAATAATGAATAGTATGACAGAGGATATGGTTGATATGATGTAACACAAACAACTGCATAGAGAAACTTATGGTAAATAATGGCAGAATGAGTTTGACAATAGTGAGAAGTAGTTTTGAGGGAAAAATGGGAATGTGAATGTAAAGTTAATTTCTTCAATGAATGGTTCAGAGAATTTAAGAAAACTGACAATATCATAACCTCACCAACTCGTTATTCAAACCTGCATAAGTATGCCTACTTTGCCAGCGACACTCCTGTGGATGTCTGCTCCGAACTGACACGAAGGGGCTCCAGGCTGTCATTCGTGGCTCCGATCTGCGCTGCGGTCCAGCGGACGAGCCAAGCAAACCACAGTTGAGAGCCGAAGTTGGACAGGGATAATTCAGGAGCTGGAAGGCCTCCGGTGTCGGTTACAGATGTGGAACGGCTTCCGATGGTTATTTCACCCAAACAAGTGGGTCGGAGCTGGGTACAGGTCTGTCTGAGTTGGTGACTGTATGGCAAAAACTTTAGGTCAGTAATAAAATTGAGAGTCTCTTCGATGGGCGGTCAAAAATGTCTCCAAAATTATTATTATGTGACTAGAATTTTAACTAAAAAAAAAAAAAATCATGCAGCTTCACGAAGAGAAAAACTAGAAAAGGACATTTTCTGCATAACAAAATCAAGCTACTCGGCGTGACTATGAGCAGCAACAAAAATACTGAGAACAACGAAAAGAGATGATGAACTGAAGAAGAACAAGACTAATAGAAGACCGAAAAGGAACTAAGAGAAGACTGAAGAAGAACTCAAAGGAAACTGAGCGTCTGTTGCGTGCTACAGACAGTATATCTGCTCAAGGGCGTGTCAATGATCAATAGGCTGTCGCGCATGTGGGATGGTTTGCAGGCGAGCGATGTGATTTCACCTTATAGAGCGAGAATTAACTAATGATTTGTACGAGGGGCTCATCTGCTTCTCAATATGGTCAATCACATATATTTTAAATGATCAATTTTCAATGGCATTTCAACATTGTTCACAACATGCGTTAGACAATTCTTATGAATAAATGACAACATTCAACAATAATCATAATGACATTTTCTAATATTCATCCTAATGTACATGATGACCTAGGGTATAACTAACTTAATATGACAAAGGAATAAAGAAAGGCAGACTGTATTTATATAACTATATTTACTGAAACGATTATCACTATTATGGTTACTACTAATAACTGTCTCACATCAAGCTTGCTCAACCTAACCGCTACGAACCTCTAGATGGCAGTATGGTTCCATGGTAGAAACTCAGACAAACTGTGTAGGAGAATTAAAACCACAGTTTTGTCATTTTATAAGGTAGAAACACCAGAAAGGCATTGATATCATACAGATGATGGGTTTAATACGGTAAGAACATCCAAGGTTAACCCAAACATATAGATTTCAATATCCTGGTGTGATAGAAAAGAGGCACACAGACATGCAAACACAGTTTGATTCAGGAATGTCTAATTTACAACCTATCAGCATTATCTGATTTTGAAGGTTCCTCTGAGACCTGGCATTTGTCCATTCAGACAGTTTTACTGTCCTTATCTCTAATGGAGCTATCAAGAAAGAATTAGCATCTCCATGAGAAACATCCTGGGTGAAAGGTAACCTTTGGAGTAGAAGTGTCTGTGTCTCTTGCTCCCCTGAAGGAATGTGAGAAGATGTTCTACAGCCAGACATCTTGTCTCTCTCCAAATTAATGCTTCCCTGTAAACAGTTCAAATGGTCAAATAGTGCTTAAAAGTTGGGATGTTTTACAACTCCATTTCTCCTGAAGGAATGCAAAAAAGTGGAAAAGAAGGTCAGTTACAGGTCAGTTCTGCTACATTACTTCCTAAAACAAAGAGTAATCTAAAACAACATATTCCTTTGGCAATTACCTTAAAACAGCGTAAACCATTTGAGTTTACATTCTGAACAGAGGTGACTTGTACAGACAGAATGCTCACCTAGCAAGAGATTATCTCACAAACAGGTGATTTGAGGCTAGTGAGTGCAGAAAGTGGGCAACTGGCTCTTACAGGCTGCCATATCTCAAGCCTGTGATCTGTTAAGATCCCAAGTCACCCCTGTACAGAAACTACTGGACCTACTCTCTATCTAAAGGGTCAGATTCTCAGTCCTACAGAGTTTTACCCTAATGAGAACTATTTAAGCTGGTGGCGAGGAGACACGCCTAGCTTCGAACTACCTACATACCTACCCTGCATCCTCTGATACTGCACCTGACTGAATAGAAGAAGAAGAATCGGAGGGACAATCCCCTTTATTTGTCACACAATTACATACATGCAATCACATGCCATGCAAATTGGTGAAACTTGTCCTCCACCTTTAACCCATCCTGGTCGTCCTTCCGCCGCGGCAGACCAGGAGCGGTGGGTTGCCATCCGACCGGCGCCCGGGGACCCAATCTCTTTCGTCACCATTGGTCAGGTGGCGATCTTCTTGCATGTTTTTAGTGGGGGTATTTTTATGGGGGATACTCCAGGTGAGCACAGGGAGAACATGCAAACTCCACACAGAGAGGCCCCTTTCCTCGAGCAGCAGGCCCTGAAGGCATGGTGGAGGACACGTGTAGCGCTCCCCTCAGTAATCTTATGCATGAGGGAGGGCTCGTGGGTTCTTGTAATATCTAATTTATTTTAACCCTGATTAACTCAGTTTTAATATTATCTTGGATCTCTTTTTAACCTGAAACACACAACAGTATTTTAAACTCTCTAAACCATGAATTTAACTTTTTAAACAGTTTTTAAACCCAAAATATCATGAAATGAACCTTAACTTCCTTTTAAAGATTTCAACCAAATGTAACCTCTATCTAATAGATAATAGAGTAATGAATTCACACACTCTTGAGTTTAGAAAAATAATTCTCAATTATTTAATGACTGAATAGTGCAAACGAGTAGTGCAACACGAAACAATGGAAATAACAAACAATAGAAAATGTGTTTTAAACCTTAAAAAGCCGGCAAAACTCACTCAAGAACAAATAAAAAGTTGCAGGCCTGGTTCGATGCAAGGGTACGTTGTGGCTGGCCGCCTCACTCCTCAGTGAGCTAAAATGAAACTTGTGTTACCTCAATGTCACTGGTTACTCCAACAGTCACGGGTGCAGGTATGGTCCATAACAATGTCTCTCCGCGCAGGCTCTGTCTTCTCCCACGTGGCCGAAGTAGATAGAGTGAAACTCGGGTCGCTCTAAGCTCAAACTTGGTCGTCCTCTTGTGTCTTCTTTGTGGAAAACAACAGATCTCCACATCCACAGTTCAACTGGAGAAGTTAAACTTAGCCTAGGAACTGTCTGTGCACTGTTCATGCGCTGACTCTAGGCTCCCTTAGTTTTAGCGTTAGCGATAGCTTTAGCACCAACTCAAACAGTCTCTGAACACCTCGTAAACATTCAGTTGTTTTCTCCAATGTGCAACTTTCACTCCCAAATCGGACCATCGTGCAAACAATCGTAGGATGACTCCACACACTGGCTTGTGCACTGCCAACTTACAAAACAACGCCGATGATCTCTCAATCACGTCTGTACTCATTTGACTCTTCTGTCGGACCGTCTGCCCACTCAACTCTCCGTGCAGAAGCACACTGCTACGTCGCAGAACGTTAGAATTAACCCTACAAAGGCTGGTTTTTCCAGTAACATATTGCTTTTATACAACCAGTGAAAACAAAACAAAACTCATTTTCTTAATGAACAAGTAATGCTGTAACATGAATTAAACACTGTGCTTTTTAAACAAACAAAAACACATCACATGCTTTCAGATCCTTTTAACTGAACCATATTTAAATGATTTTAATTCTATTTATTACATGTTTTTTAACTGGGTTACACACGCCACCAGCACCCACAGCGGGATTCAAACTGGGACCTTTTAGCTGTGAAGCGACAGTGTTACCACTTGTGCCACCGCGCCACCCCTATACAGTCATCTCCTTTAAATGATCTCGGCTCTTGGTATGGTGCTCTGATAAAAGTTAGTGGCTAGGAATAAGCCCCAGGTCTGCAAATTTCTTCAGGCTGGAGTGATCTTTAAGAACCTTTCAGATGTAAGTCACACAACCAACTGCATTTTGCTACCATCAGAGAACTATAAAAATAAAGGATTGTCCAACACTTATATTTTGTATTTTATTATATCACGCTTTTCTAGTCTGACAACATCTGCATTCACGTATTCACACACACATTCATGCGGTGGTGGCTAGGCCACCTGCTCATTATGAGCTTTAACAATCCACACTCACACACGGTTCAGTATCTTGCCCAAGGGTACTTGGACATGCAGACTGCTGAGGCCAAGGATAAAAACCACTGACCTACTGATAAGAGGATGACCCCTCTGCCTCCTGAGCCACAGTTGGTCCAAGCTGAGAAAGTCAACTTTAACACCAGAGTCCACAAAGACACAGATTTTTTTTTTTTTTTGCCCTGTCCCACCACTAGAGCAGAGCCTAGCTACCATACTTCTTTCCAATTCAGCTTTCTTTGGCAAGCACAAGCCTCTATGGCCACTAAACCTGGGGCTTTTTTCCTGGAAGGCTATGACAACTCGAACGGTGGTTGCACCCAGAATTATGATGGGCCGGATTATGATGCAGAGAAAACATGTCTCAACCTCCCCTTCTCATACTGAATGACCCCATATCCCCCAATGGGCTGCTTGGAACACTCCTCCAAAACACCACATCTCACCTGCATTAAACAAGGGAGGAAGCGGAGAGGGGCACAACCACACCTCAGCCTTGCCAGCAGCACCAACATGCTCGCTCCCGGAAGAGGAATCAGTTGGAGATTGCATTGATCTAATCAAAAGATGTTAAGGAGAGCTACACTACTTTCAGAAATACAACTTTGATAAAATAATGGCACAGACAGGTATTTATGAGAGCCGCTGCTGCTTGCTTGCCTCGGTCAAACACCTTTGGTGAGAAGGCAGTACACAGCCTGCCTGCACACTGTTTTTTTATTGCTGTGGAAGATAGAGAACATTAAGTGTTTATACAGCAGCTGAAGAGAAGGCCACAGCAAACTGGGTCTTTCCATCATTTGTTGAGATACTCCATGAATGCCCCGGTGACATGTTTCCCAAAATGAATCATCTCCTACAGGAGAACTGACTGAATCATTGGACTGTAATAAAATAATTTCAGTGTTGAACACAAAGCCCCATTGTTTCCTGCTGTAATCATAAAAGGTAAGCTAATTTTTCATTTTAGACTGTAGTTGCCTATTGCCTATTTCAGTATTATTGTTTATTGAGTATAGATTTGTTGGTTATACAATTGGATTTTATGCTATGTTGCTGCATCTGCAATCTGTGTGTGTGTGTGCGTGCGTGCATGTGTGTGGTTTATGTCGTGCTGTGCCAGGCTATGCTTAAGTGTGATTTTTAACATTACTGAGCATGTTGGTGTACCTCTATCTATACATCTGATTAATGATTGTAACGGGGATGATAAGGACCCAGTTGCAGTACCACCAGGACCTGGAAGTCACATCGAGTCTTATACATGACACTGTCAATGTTCCTTTCGGAACAATTGCGAGGCTCAGGAATTGTTTGGCAGACCAAACACACACAGTCACTAGCTGGATTAGATCCAGGAAATGCAGGGCAACAGAAGCAGGAGCAGGTGATCAGAGGAAGTCAAAGGCAGGCAGGTCCTGTAATGTGAAAACAGTCCAATATCAAACGCTAGAGAGTCTTGCATGCTGCGAAGAACAATCTGGCACTGATTGTGGGTGGGAGAGCCGCTTAAATACTGGGTTGATTGCAATGAGCTTCAGGTGCGTGATCAGGTGAGTGGACAGGTAGTCTTGGCTGAGTATGGAAAACTACTGGCAGAGGAAGTGAGTTACGATGCTGTTATGTCTGTTACCTGTGTGCAGTTCAATTTGGAATGCAGCTGTCAAGGCTTTCGTCATACCAAAGTCGCTGTGGTTTCATCTGCAACAGGAGAACCACTTGCATATTGTCCTCCATCTCTTCCCCTGTTTCTACTGGCTACTCTATCTCTTTCACATCTTTTGCCACAAAGAAGGGAATTACACCATGGAAGTAATGGAACATGAATAACATTGGAGATGTTACGTTGCCAACTTGCTCTGAAAATATTTTGCTTCCTACAACAGACCCCACATTCTTTCCCTTGGAGTTACACATCTTCGCTTGTGTTACATTACTTATTGAGGCTAACTTACCCTTGGGCAGCAGATGCTCTGGATTCTGCTATAAGTCTCTTTTGGTCAGCTAGCCCAGTTGTTAGTGTTGTTGTCTTGTGGGGCATAGCTCCTGAAGGAGCACTGAAGGGAGAAGTCAGTTTGTTTGGCCATTGAGTTCAAATATCGACAATCTTTCCCCAGAATCATTTTCTCCACTTTTAAAGGAATGGTGAAACATTGTCAGTGTGGTAAATTAAAAACACACATTTTATCAAAAAACATTTAACCTCTGTACCATACCTGCCAAACATGCAACGATAAGGAGACAAAAAAATTCTCTTTTCTTTCATGGAGAAAGAAAAGAGATACACTCTTCAGCTTAAGTGTTTTGAGAATTTCAGTCTTTTCTGTTTGATTGTTACAGACTTAAGGGTTGTGGCTATATGCAAAATATCAACATCTATTACCCTGAAAATGTCTTCTCACTGCAGTGTGACGATGGCTGCTTATTACACTGTTGCAACACCTACTGTTGGATAGCCTACATGAAAGACATGTTGCTCTCTGGAATTAAGTGGCCTATCTTTCCAGCTCTGTTGTAGTAGGGGATGGTACATTTAGGACTTAACAGCCTAATAATAAAGAACTCTTCAGGGCAAAGCCTGAATGTCACAGTGGTTAATCAGGGGCATCATGCAAAAAAACTGAGGCACAACATTATGGCTGTGTGATCACAGTGTTGGAGAAGGGGTCACAATGTCCTACACTGTATATTGTCCAGTTGCTTGTGAATTAAAAGATAAGACTGGCTAGACCAGAGATGCCCAAACTTTTTCCCTTAAAAGGACCAAAACTGAAGCTTTATGGTGGGCCACTGCCCAAAAGCTATCATCTATTGTATTGTAGTGTTCAGATGCAAAATGGTAGTAAGATCCAAAGTTCCCTGCACAAAGTGTCACTCACTATAAAAATAATAAGTAATTAGATACAACATATTTAAAGTGCATTTTACCACAATAAAACTAAAATTAAAACAATGATAATTGTATGTTTTTTTCACTAGAACCTTGTGGCAGGCCATGGGTTAGATTCTATATATTTCTTATTGTTAACAAATGTCCACCAGTCAATACTTTATGACTTTGATTTCCTTGCATTGGTTTCTACTAAAGATGTACAGTGCTTGACAAATTCATTAGACCACCACCCAAAGTAAGGTTTATGCCACAGCTGCCCTAAATTAACAGCATTGGTAATTACCAAAATCATTTTTTATGTTTCTGTAATGGTTAATACACCAATATGTAGAAGCTCTTTAACCGAAATGATATTTTTAATGCTAAAATATAATAGTTATTGTTATCCATGAATTTTCAAATTTACTGATTTACAAAAAAAAACTGAACAAATAGTAAAGCACATTATTATTTCTTGATTAATATGTCAAATTATAGTTATTTACTTGCATTTCTGAACAGAAAAATTAGTTTTAGTGGTTGAATGTTATACTTGATTAATTTCTGACTTCTCAGAGAAGCCCAGTGAGCCGGCTCAAATTTGGGTATAAAAAGGTGGATTCAGTTTGAAATTCCTCATTCCTGTTCAAAATGGTAAAATGTTGAGAACCCACTGAAAATGAAAGAGTCCGCATTAAAGCACTTCATGATGCCGGATGGTCTCTGAGACAAACAGGGAAAGACATAAAGTGTTCTTGCAGTGTGATCAAGTATGCTTTGGAGTCAATTGCCGAGACTGGTACTTACAAAATGAAGAGGCAGGAAACGAAAGTTAACTGAAGCAGATGTCAGACTCCTCAAGATTTGAAGTACTAGAGACAGAATGAAGACCACTGCTGATCTTCTGGCAGAGACGAATGCTTCTAGATCAGAGTCTGACAAAATCTCCTGAATGACCATAAGCAGACGACTAACGGAACAAGGCTTAAAGGGAAGAATAGTTGCTAAGAAGCCATTATTGAGGCCTGCAAACATCCAGAAATGCCTCAGATTTTCCAGGGAGCACAAACACTGGACTTTTGATGACGGGAAGAGGGTACTCTGGACGGACGAGTCCAAATTTGAACTCTTTGGTCAGCATCGTCATGTTTATATCCGCAGAAAAGCTGGAGAATGTTTTAATGCCAGATGCATTGCACCCACAGTGAAACACGGTGGAGATTCCATTATGGTATGGGGTTACATATGTGGAAACGGCGTGGGCAAATTAGTGAAAATCGAGGGTATCATGAGCAAGACCGTCTACCACAACATCTTAGTGCATCATGGAATCCCTTCTGGACTCTATCTGATTGGGCGTGGATTCATATACCAACAAAATAATGACCCCAAGCATACTTCAAAGCTGTGCAGAGACTATTTGACCAAGAAAAAGGAATCTGGAGTACTGGAACTGATGGACTGACCAAGTCAAAGTCCGGATTTGAATCCTATTGAACAAATTTGGGATTTAGTAGATTCAAAGACTGATCACACAAAAGTTTAATCTAAAGCAAGTCTGTGGGAACAGCTACAAACTATTTGGAACTCAATAACAAAAGAGACTGTGAAAAAGTACATGAAAACAATACCAGCAATAATGCAAGCTGTTATCAAGGCCAATGGAGGCCATACAAAACGTAAAGTATAATAAAGTTTTTTGGTTATTATGTGTGAAAAAGGACTATTTAGTCATTTCAGTTTGTTATTTGCCAAATAAATAACAATAACATTTTTAGTTTTAAACAAGTTTTTGAAAGATTTCTAAAATATTTATGTTTTCTTGTTTTTATGACAGGTGGTCTAATAAATTTGTCAAGCACTGTATATATTCAAATATGGCTTCCTTTTTTTGTAAATATCTGAAAAAGATGATCACTGTAATTTTTAGCAAACATTACTCAAACAGAAGGACATAGTGTGTTTATGGGGCATTATTTTCAGCAGGTATAACAATACACTAATGTAATTAGTGGGGGGCCCTGAATCTGGAGTCCGGGAATGGGCAAATGAACCTAACCTGTTTTTCAACAGATTTGATTCTACCCTTCTACCCCTGTTCCTTCCTCCACCCACCTGAGCCCAGACCTCACACCATGACTTCTCCATAGCCCCTCCCTCCCCCTCACAGCACTCCTAACACCAACACCTCCTAGCACCCTCTTCACACCACTTAACCCCCCTCCGATCCACTTCATGGACTACATTCACCTCTCCCTATGTCACAAGAGTCACCCCTCAGTCCCCCCCAGCCTCTCAACAACAGCTGACCAGGTGAGGATGGAGCTCAGGAGGATGAAAGCGAGGAAGGCTACAGTCCTGGATGGCATTAGCTCCAGACTGCTCAGGAACTGCACAGATTCACTCTGTGCGGTCCTCCTGCACATCCTCAACATGGACCTCAGTCTGGAGAGAGTTCCAACCCTTTGGAAAACTTCCTGTGTGGTTCCAGTCCCAAAGACCGTGCATCCCAAGGAGCCCACATCCAGAAGTTCTCCGATGATACAGCCATTGTTGGATGCATATCACAGGGGAACAAATTGGAATACAGGGAGGTTGTAACCAACTTTGTTGACTGGTGTGGACTGAACCACTTGCACATAAACGCCAGCAAGATGAAGGAGATGGTAATTGATTTCCAAAGGAATGTACCACAAACTACACCAGTGAACATCCAGGGCTTGGACATTGAGATCGTGGGGGATTACAAATACCTAGGTGTTCACCTCAACAACAAACTGGACTGGAATGGACAAATAACACAGATGCCCTGTACAGGAGGGGCCTAAGTCATCTGCACCTGCTAAGAACACTGAGGTCCTTTCGAGTATGTAGGACATCGTTAAAAACATTTTATGACTCCAATCATCACAACCCGCGTGTTATTTAAAACCATTGACACTGTTCTTAATGCCCCACAGCCTGTCAGCTTAAGGTTGCTACTGCTACGGCTCTCATCTCAGCTCCTGCATCTGATCCCTCTGACCCTGTCCCATTTTCTGTAGCTCTTGATAAGTTTGAGCCCGTGTCTCTGTTGTTTTTAGAAGATCTGGTTGGCCATTTTAAGCCGTCAGGTTTTCCCTGTGACGCTGTCTCTTCTCCTCTTTTTAAAGAGGTTCTCCCTAGTATAGGGCAGTCAGTTTTAGCTATCATTAACAGAAGTGTGTCTTCTGGTGTTGTTCCCCTAAGTTTTAAACATGCAGTGGTGCAGCCCCTACTTAAGAAACCTGGCCCTGATCGCAGCGTGTTGGCCAACTTTAGGCCCATCTCCAAGTTGTCTTTTATTTCTAAAATCTTGGAGAAAGTTGTTCATGCTCAGTTGAAGTCTTTCCTGGATGAGAATGGTGTCCTGGAGGTCTTTCCATCCAGTTTTAAAACCCTGCATAGCACCGAGTCAGCTTTATTAAGAGTTTTTAACGATATCCTCCTGGCTAATGACTAATGAATTCTGGTTCTGTTGAACCTAACTGCAGCTTTTGACACTGTGGACCACAACACCCTGTGTGTGGTACTGCACTGGAGTGGTTCAAATCTTATCTGGCCGACAAGAGTATGAGTGTAGGCCTTGGAAATTCGTCCAACTCTACTCCACTGTTGTATGGGGTTCCACAGGGGTCAATTTTAGGGCCCCTGCTTTTCTCTCTGTATTTACTGCCTCTGGGCTCCATCCTGAGAAAGCATGGCATCTCTTTTCATTGTTATGCTGATGACAGTCAGATATATGTGCTGCTGAAAAAGAAAAATGCCTTCTCCCTCATACTACTTCTGTCATGTCTTGAAGACATCAAAGCCTGGATGGCCTTGAACTTTTTAAATTTCAATGAGAAAAAAATGGAAGTGATGGTGTTTGGCCCATTGGCCCTTGTGAACCCCCTCCTGTTGACTTGGGCCCTTTGGCAGGCTATGTAAAGCCAACAGTCTCAAACTTGGGTTTTAAGATGGACAGTGATTTTAAATTGGACTGGCAAATTAGTGCTGTAGTGAAGTCCAGCTTTTTCCAGATTTGGCTGCTGGCAAAGGTGAAGCCTTTCCTTGCACAACAGCACTTTGAAACAGTAATCCATACCTTTATCACATCTCGGCTGGATTACTGTAATGCACTTTATTTTGGAGTCAGCAAGTCGTCCCTCGCAAAAACGCAGCTGCTCACCTCTTAACTGGAGTGCGTAACTGGCTGCCTGTGCACTTTAGGGTCCATTTTAAGATTCTTTTATTTGTTTTTAAATCTTTAAATGGTCTCACCCCACCTTACCTTTCTGAGCTCCTTCACCCCCATGCTCCTGCTCAGTGTCTCAGGTCAGCTGATCTTCTGCACCTGGAGGTACCAAGAACAAAACGGAAGCTCAGAGGGGACAGAGTTTTCTCTATGGCAGCTCCTAAATTATGGAACGAGCTACCGTTGCACATTAGACAAGCCCCGTTACTGTCCATTTTTAAAATTCATCTTAAAACCCACTTTTATTCCTTGGCTTTCAACCCCGCATGAGACTCTGCTCTTGTTTTAGTGTTTCATGGTTTGCTATGGTTTGTTAATTGTTTTTTAAAAACTATAAAACAATTATTTTAGTGTTTATTCCTGTTTTATTTTATTTATTTTATTGTTTTATATTGTTTTGTCTATTTATGTACAGCACTTTGTTTCAGCTGTGGTTGTTTTTAAAGTGCTATACAGTTGAGTTGAGTTGCGTTAAGTTGAGACTCTGTGGTAGAATCTGCAATTTTCTATGCAGTGGACTGCTGGGGCTGTGGGAGCTCTAAGAGGGACAGGAAAAGACTTAACAAACTGGTCAGGAGGGCTGGCTCTGTCCTGGACTGCCCTCTGGACACCATTGAGGAGGTAGGTGAGAGGAGGATGTTAGCCAAGCTGACATCGATTATGGACAACCCACCCTCTGCATGAGACGGTGGGGGGCTTAAGCAGCTCCTTCAGTAACAGACTGCTGCATCCAGTCTGTAAGAAAGAAGGCTACTGCAGGTCCTTCATTCCAACAGCTGTCAGACTGTTTAACTCCAGCATCATGTAATTTAGCACTGTGTTGATGCTGTCTTTCTTAATTCTACATCATAAACCGTCTTTCATTTTGTAGTACTGTTATCAAGGCTAATATCTGCTCACATTTATCCATTTTACCTGATGCAATTTTTAAGTTGTATATTTCTCTCAACTGTGCAACAACACTATTTATTATCCATATTGGCAACTGTATTTTTATAAACTGTATATATTGTGCATATACATAGACCTAGTATTTCTCAAGTGAAATAGTATTTTCTCATAATACTTCTAGCAATTGTACTTTTTTATGGCAGTAGGGTTCTTTGACGTTTACATTTTTATAGTCTGTACAAATGTACATATACATCGTTTTTTTTTCTATTCTATATCTGGTATATTTTTCACATTTTCGTTTTGACCTCTTTATGCCACTGTGCTTGCTTTTTGTAACTTGCTGGCTGTAATGACTAAATTTCCCCAGTGTGTGATCAATAAAGTCTTATCTATCTTATCTTATCTTATCTTATCTTATCTTATCTTATCTTATCTTATCTTATCTTATCTTATCTTATCTTAATTAGTAAGTAGAATGTTTACCATATTCACTGACTTAGTTTGGCATCTTAACATACTAATGTTAATTAGCACTAAACATAATCCTGCTGAAAGAGCAAAAGTTGCACTAACTGATCTTGTAGTCATAAAGAGAGCTTGTGGATGATGCTAAGGCATTCTGAATTGTATTAATGACCCTCTGTGATAGCCCAGCATGTCTCATTCCCATTCCTGTAAAGTTAAACAGAATTGCTTATCCAAGGCAAACCCGGCAGTCAGAATCACTGTAAAGTGCTACTGGCACTGAGTAACAGTGTTAAGCTTTTGCTTTGAAAATTTGACTGGACTCAATAATGCAGACCAGCAGGCAGAATGAGAGTAAAAAAGGAAACAGTTTATTAACAGATACTTCAACTAAAGGCAAACTCTTGGTGAGCCGTTCAAATAAAAAGCTGGGAGTAGAGGCAGAGCAGGGTGCTGAGGCTGGACGTGGCAGGCAGGCACTGTAAGAAAAAAAAAAAAAACTCACAGGAAAGTCCTAAAGCCAAAAAGGCAAAAAACTAGCACTGTCCAGGGGAACTAAGCAAGGTCCAACTATCACAGACTCTCAAAAACTTATTCACAGAGAGAAACGCTTGACACAGGAGGAATCAGGATGAACTGGTCCCTAGTGGTGAAGAAAGCCAGGCTGACATACTGCTGGTCTGATAAGCCTGATGCACAGCAGGTGTGCAGGTGATTAGGCAGGAGACAGAAGAGAATGGGGAGACCCCAGCCTCAGACAGGCGAGGGAACAGACAGACAGACAAATAGCACAAAGGGAACGGGGAAAAAGAAAACACTACGGACAGACGTGTGAGCAGTTCCTAACAAATAGATGTATTTAATAGATCAGTCTGAAGCAGAAGGGTTTGTATTTTCCCCCTGAAAATATTTTTTTTTTTGCAAATAAATGCCTGCAGATGACTGTATTTGGGTCTTATTAGCTGGAAAACACAATGGGAGCACAGTGTGAAGCCTGACCATAGTCCATGTTAAATAAATATTTATTACATACCACAGAAAATTAATTATTTCGACATTTATGTTTTTCTAATAGTATGTCTTGGCATTCTCTTATTATATTTATACAGTGTTTTCCCCAATATTCTGCAGGTATACAGTGTAGGCACTCACGTTTAGGTGATTTATCTTTCCTTGGTTTGGCTGTAAACCCACTTTTGTTGTTGTGTGATCATGTGTTATCGGTTGTTGCATCACTATGAGACTTTATCACTGAGTTGCCTCAATTTTATAATCAGCTGTTTGTTTGTTGTTGGTGTTGATTGTACCTGCTGTTTTAATTATATTTTGAAATGATTTACATCAATCTAATCACAAGAATCTTGGCTTTCCAACATGTATGGCATGAGTACACAATGCCTAAACATAGGCATTCAGAGACAATCAGAGCACTGAACACTCTGACAGCCTGTTGATGGGCTTTGGAGTGTTATGAGGTTTTACATTAAACCACTCACAGGCAAGAACCATAGGGCAAGACAACCTGGGTGGAGGTGAAAGATCTGCCGACGTGCCTGAGAGAGGAGGCCACAGATGACCACAGAAGAGCTGCTTCACTTTCAATGCATGCATGGCTGGTAAGGAGCGATTAATATAAGGGACAGCTGATTCCCCCACATCCTGAACAATGTCAGGGGAATCGAGGCCAGTTGGGGAAAAGCATATAGCAGAAGGCAAGGCCAGTTGTGTGCAAATACTTCAACTTCCAGTTATGCAATCTGGTTGTGCAGGGGGAAAAACAGCGGGCATGAGGGTTGATAAAGGCCACCGTGTTTGTATTTGTCTGTCCTCACCAGCACATGATGCCTCCAGAGAAAGAAACTTTACTAATAGCTCCCAATGATTGATTTCGCCCATTAAATGACGTTATAGTGACAGTTAAGAATGTCTTTAGGGTCCAGCCAATTAAAAACAATAATATCTTTATTTTTGTTCTGTACTTCTCTCTTCAACATGTTCCTAACTGTTTGTTACATAACTGAAGCAGTATTTGTGAGTGGATGACTATAGTCAAAGTGAAACTGACAGTCTTGACTGAGGTATAAGACCTTAAGTTACAGAATGTGGAGAGGGCCACCAGTTTAAGGACAGCATACTCACAGAAGCTTTTCTACTGTATGCTGTGCACTGTTGTATCTATCTGCTGGAGGATTATAGGTGAAAGGGTCACCGATGGCTGGCAGGACTGGAATACAGTGTGCTGCCAGAGTCACAGAAGTGTAATAGTTTTTAATACTTTTTCAGCACTGATCTCCAATTCATTTCGGTCCTGATAAAATGTGAGGAAACCTGATCATATCTGGTAATTGCTTCTTGACTGTATTTCAAACCCTGCCTTTTAAGCAGGAAGCTATTGTTTGCCAGGAACATGTTCATAAGGTGCTTGAGCGTTTATGTTCTGAAAAAAGATGATTACGTCTTAATGCAGCACACTGTTGCTGTTTTTTGGAGTGGTTGGAAAGGCCTCTGGTTTTCTGCCCAGCTCTGGAGTTTAGGTTTGTTGTTTGTGTTGCTATTGTATTGAACTGCATTGTAAAATTTGCACAGCAAACATTGACAAAATGGCAAAGGGATGCAGTATTTACTGTGTGGCTGTTTCACTGAAGAGCATTAAATACTCACTGAACAGCAGAACAGAAACCTCTCTATATTGTAATGCAATGAATGAACATTTAGTAGTAGTCCTTTGTTATACATATTTTCTATGGAACTGGGGAAATTTACACATAAAGCCTCACATCTTATTTGTGGGGTCTTCATTTCTTGTTAGGCCAGAATTGTTTCTATAGTTGTTTTCCCCAATATTCTGCAGTATTTTAAGAAAACTAATGACAAAATCCTCTAATTTAAATGAACCATTGCAGACTGGATATCAGAGAGGTCTTGTGACATTGTTTTTGAAGCTGTATTTTATCTAATATCTTTTTTATTTCTCACTCCAGGAAAAATGCATACCAAAGGCTCAAGAGATAAATACCCAAACGTTGGTGATGTGAAAAATTAAGTGTTTTTAGAAAGCTACTCCACCAAATCAGTGACAGCGAGCGAGTCTGTGCCTGTATCTTTTAACGATTCCTTATCTTACTCGAGATAACAGAAATGTACATCACTAATTGTGATCAATTTGCAATGAGACGTGTTTTGTTGTTTGGGGAGGAAAATCGTCATCTTAAGTAATTCCTTCATCTATATTTACAATTCTTACCATACATACAACCAGAGAGAGACCAGCAGAGCTGTGGGGATGTTTCTGAAGAACTTAGGCCTTGTTTTCTTTCATACTTAGTTAATTTTTGGTTACGAGGACTTTAATTGTGGAGGGGATGTTAAATTGTACTACAGTTTTTCCTCTGTGGCTGTCACACATTAGCATACTATTCATACTGAGTATGATGTCAGATTGAGTATGCAGTGTGTTTTAACTGCATAGTATGTGCTTTTTGTGTAGTCTGCAGTGTGAGTATACAGGGTGGTTGGACATACCCAAAATGCATTGTGCCTCTTCAGACTGTCCAAAGGCAGGCTGCGAAGTAGACCTTTCTTGCACCACACTATTTTTGTTTTTTGCAATTTTTTTATGCTATGTCATGTCTAATTTCATCTTCTAATTTCTATATTTGTTCCTTTTATTTTTTCATTATTAAAGCACAGCTTTAAGTAAACTTTATAAGACACCGCTAAGATAAGGTCTCCTCCTCAATATCATCATCCTTTCTTGTCTAACTTGCAGTTACCTTCTGCTTCTCAGTAAAGAATACCACAGTAGCTGCTGTAGTTGCATGCTCCGTCTTTGATCTTAATAGTTATTTTACCCCAATTCTTTATTCTTCTTTAAATCAAACACGAACCACAAACAGTAGCCTTTATCAGTGGTTTCCTCTCTTTCTTTCAGTTGCATTAAAACAATATTGGAAAATGTTATATTGAGTCTAAGTGGTAATATTAAATTACATTAGTGATAAACATTTTTCATTCAACAGTAGCAGTAGGAACCTGTTATGTTGTGATCGATACAGTCATGTGATGCAGAAAAGACATATTGCTGGAGTATACCTTTCTCTGGGCTAAAACTGTTTATCCTTGTGGTCCACATTCGCCCTCGATAGCCAGCTCTCATTCAGCCCAACAGCCACCTGCTTACCTTCACTCCCTGCTGCCATACCCTACTCATCATTCCTGCCTACCTCCATCCTCTGGAGCTCACAATCTCAAGTCCCCATCTACCATCATACACCCTTCTGAGTCTCAGTTTTACAACACACCTTTCAAACTTCCTGAGTCTGTGTGCTGCATTTTCTGTTACTTACTCACAGCAGATGAGTACATAGGCAGATGTATGGTATGCATTGATAGACAGATTGGTTTTTCAATGGTTGATTTGTAATCTTCATGTGACAGTTTAATATTTCAACTCAATATTCATTGTTTGCTGTCTGTTTTTCTTTTTAGAAGATTTTGTACAAGAAAGAGTCAGTTTTATCCCTAAATATAAAGTGGTTATGCTTATCTGAATAAACTGTTTGTTTCCAACCTGTCTGATTACCTTTTCTTACCGTTTCTTTCCCCATCATACTTTGTTGTTATTATATTACTGAGTTCCCAGATCTCAGTAAATACCATGTTAACTACACTGGTATCATTACTGCTAGAACTGTTTGCCAAACCAACAAAAATAAGATAGAAGATGTGATAAATCAGAATGATCCTTTAAGCCAAAAACGTGGGAGAAAGTGACACATGACCATTTTACTGTCTCATTCTATCTATACTTCTATTTTTTGCTACATCAAACTTTTACAAGTCCAAAAAGCAATGATCTGTATTAGACACCAGGAGAAGTATTCTCCCCATCTTCTCCTCTCATCTCAGACACCTCCACATATACTCTGCCTCATCTTTTTGCAGGTGATTTTGTCACCTATTCCTGTGAAGAAAGCTGACGACATCCAAGGGGTTTTCTCTGAGCTTCTCTCAAGCTCTTCCTTCAAGCCACTCACTCCCTCCTCGTGTCATCTCTGTGATGCCGGCTCACAGTAATGTCTGCCTCCTCAGTTCACATTTGCAGTTGATTCTGCAGATCTTGAACTCAGCTTTGACAACAAGGCTGAGCTCTCTTTATTCTCAGAAAAGTGTCGCTATTCCAAGACTTCTCTGACAAGATCAAGGGGACTTATGCTCAGGCCATTAAGAGTCTTGAGGTGCTTCCTCCTTCCCTTTCCTCGCTACTCCTTTCTTTTGTGACTGTCTTATTTTAGTGCTTTCATTACATCCTTTTACAAAAGCAATTAAGCTGTGTTCCCTGCACTCCAAAAGCAGATATAGAGAGAATATAATATTATATTAGATTTAATATTGATGTCAACTGCAGTGTCACTGTGGATACCAAATCACATAAAAGTGAGCTTTCAAAGTGTGCCACCTATAGTGTCAGATTCCTACCATCACAACACACTGCTTTAAACAGCTAATCATTTGGTCTGAAAAACATCAGAAAATTGTGAAAAATGTACATCACAATTTCCAAAAGGCTGAGGTGACATCTTCAAATGTCATGTTCAGTCCAATCAACAGTCTGAAAGCCAAAACCATTCAATTGACTGTAAGGTAAGACGAGGAAAAGCCACAACTTTTCACATTTTGAGAAGGTGAAACCAGTGAGTGTTTGGAATTCTGTCTTGAAAACTGACTCTAACAATTATTATTATTATTACATTATTTGTAGGCGCTGCATTTAAGTTTTTTATGTTGTACATAAATTAACTTATATTTGTTCTATTTTGTGGAATTGCGTGAGTGTGCACCCTCTACAGGTGGTGATGGTGCCACCCTTTAATTGGCTGCTGGTAGAGCGTGACAGGGAGAAGGCGGGCCAGCAGATACCATCACTGACTGCCCGGTCTGTGAACTGAATGAACGTACTGTGCGTGGCATTTGGGCCTGAAACCTGCTGTGGCCTGTTCCCTTTGTCTTGCCCATGAAACAATTTATGGTCTTTAAAACATTTACATAATTTTTGTATTTTATTTAATTTACAATAAATGACTGGCAACAGGCAACAGTCAACAGCCAAACTCTCTCCCATTGGATTCTTTTTGGACACAAACTGCGAGTCTGACACTGCATCACCTGCTTTTCTCTGTGTGGTACAAACATATAGGAAAATAGGATTTAGGGGTTAAAGGAAAAACCAAAAACTGCTTTTGCCACTACAGTTATTAATAATAAACAAAATAGTTGCTGATTCATTTTCTGTCAGTCAATTAAGCAGTTATTCAATTAATTGTTGCTGCTGTAGACAGATGTATGTGAGAGTGGTGATTGACGTGAGCAGAGGGCTTGCATTGGAGGTTTGTTTGATGTGTGTCACTTATCAGTCTTTCCTACAACTGAATGTGTGTCACTTCTAAGAGCTGTTTATTGACTTCTGAGAAGACCTACCTGTCTTGCCCTTACCATCATTTAATGGGAGCCTATGACCACAGTCCAAGAGCTGGATGATAAACTAACTTTTGATGCCAACACTGGTTTTATTTATAAAAAGGCAAAGCATAGATTGTTTTTCTCTGAAGTTTTAGTGTTATCGAGTGTTCTGTACTTCTTTTGTTGGGTTAATTCTAACATAGTTGCGATGATTTGTAGGTTTGCTATCTCAGTGTGACAAACACTTGCTGTTAGAAGTTGAGTGTGCTTAAAATCACAGGTATAAATTAAAATGATCTCTGTCACTTCTACCAAGTCAGACACTGTAGGGATAAAACTCTGGCCATCTTAATTGGATTCCCATTGCCCTCTTCACAGTGAGTTTAATTTGCCAGGTTGTCAGGTTGGAGATTTTAGCTGTCTTCAGGTGCCACTAACAGATACATGAGGTCAGCTATTGACTTTTTAAACAAAATGTGATTTGGCCTGTCACAGCTGCAGTTGTGACAGGTTGTCTGCTGGTTTCTGGCTTCTTCTTCTGGCTGCTTATTTATCTGAAGCTTTGGGTGACAGGTGACAATGACAACTGTGCTGCTGCTGCTAAATTGTGTGTATTTCCTTGTATGGAATACTGCATTTATTCATTGTTGCATTTTTCTCTATTATTATTGACTGCTGTCTGTAAGCCAAGTTGCTCCACTGTGACTTTAAAGCTTTACTCAGCCTGCTTCAATCTTTAAAAACTATAGTCTCCACAGGCACTGGAAACTTGTAGGATAAAACACATGCTGCCCAAACTACACAAGCTAGTTCTTGTTGTCTGTTGCTACATTTTTTAGGATTTGCACATCCGTAATGCACATGTGTATGTGCTCTGAAGCCATTCCTCCTTGCAGTCATTAGTTAGGGGTCAGTAGATACCAAAGACCATCTTTGAACAGAAGCTGGTGTTACAATCTCCAATTCACAGTAAGCTTTTTTCTTAGCAGACATTTTGACTTGTCATAGTCAGTGGCGTTGCCAGGGTCTCTTAGGGCTCCAAGCAAGAAATCCATCCCCCACCCCACCCATTCACGCCGCAAAAATTTGGTTTTTGCACACGTAAATGCACAATTTCTGGGACATTTGAGATGAATACTGAAAAAATAGATTAGTGATTCTCAAAGTGAGGTCCAGGGACCAGCAGAGGTCCCTGAAAGCCCAGGCCTATCAATAATTGTTGTTGTAAATAAGTGGCCAGGGCCCCTCTAGTGGCCGGGGGCTCCAAGCAACTGCCTGGCTTGCCTGTCCGCAAGCCCCGCCCCTTGTCATAGTAGGAAAAAGCATAGGTGTTACTAATAACATTAACAATGACTCTGTTCTATGCCATTGTCCCAGTAAACCATGACAGTGTTAGAGTGATCCAGCATGAACACACCAGGACCCTGAAGGTGAAGCAGTAGAATGAGATTCAGCCATCATTCATTTTATTATTCCCACCTGCATTTCCTACTGTGATGCGAGAATGTCTGCTGTATTAAAGTTGGCAAACCACTTATCCCAAGATCAAGAGTGACCTTAACACTCATATTAAGTCTAATTTTACCAATCTTAATCTTGTCAAGAGTGATTTAACTGATCTGTGAACTGTGGATCCACCTGCATGGTGAACCTGAAGTAGCTCAGCTTGAATGCAATTGTTGGGTGACAGCCTCAGAACATGAAAACAACACTTTAACCATTCCTGGAGTTCACTTGCCATCACGGAGCTGCAAATAATGTTGGTTTAAGAAATCCTGTCATTGTATGTAATCCAGGCTTTTAATTATATCAATCAATGATCATATGGTACATGAAAAAAAGCTCAACATATTCTAGATCAAATGACAAATCTGATGGCGTAAAAGCTTTTTTGGTCTGTTTTAGATCCAGAGTGTGACTGTTGTAGGAGAATCAGGTCACTGAACCTTTGGGTTTAATGTTTGCGCTCATTAATATAAAAAGGGGCATCAACCTTCCTCAGCTCAGAAGGATTTTGTTTATTCTTGTTCTTTTAATGCTGAATTAGTGGTAGATCAGTCTCACCATCTGAAGTGTAAGCTCTCCATGTAAAAAATTGAGGTTGCAAGAACTAAAGAAAACTAAAATGCAGAAGAAGTGGCGTGAGTAAAGAACAAGTAAAGAGTGAGTATATAACAAAGGAGTAGAGACAAAAGAAGTGAACGCTTGCCACGGGGGGTATACCCTCTGGTGCTCCGGGCGTGTCTGTGACAAACAGGCATTTGCTCGCCTTAGAATGATTTATAGGTGAATGCTGTTATTTCGTCCTAAAATAAAAAAAACCCATCAACTAACTATTGTGTGCGATGGACTCCTCTGCTTCTCACAGTTTAAATGATCAATTTTCAATCACATTTCAACATTGTTCACATCATGTATGTTGACACCAATAAACATGCATCAGACACATTTTGTTGATTAATGACAGCATTCTTCAATACTAATACTAACTTATATGATAACTAATAGGATAACTAACTAATAGAACAAAGAAACAAGGAGAGGCAGATTATATTTGCCCAATTAAGCCCTACTAATTATAATTGTCTCATATCCTGTATCTGAAACCCAACCGCTATGTCTTTAGATGGCAATATGGTTCCATGGTAGAAACCTGGAAAAAAATGCTTATGAGAACTAAGATCATAGTTTTGTCATTTTACAAGCTAGAAACACGGGAAAAGCATTGATACCATACAAATTGTGAGTTTAGTGCTGTGGGAACATCCAAAGTTGAATCAAACACATTGTTTGCATTATCCTGATGTGGTAAAAAAGAAAGCACACAGAGACACAAAACAGTTTGCTTCAGGAATGTCTGATTTACAACTTGACTGAGTCTGGGGGCCTCTTGAGACCTGTTGATTGTAAATTCAGATGGTTTTAATGCCTTCATCTGGTGTGGTGCTAAAAAGAAAACATTACCATCTCCATGAAAACCGTTTAACTAACCCTTTGTAGCTGAAATGTCTGTCCACTCCAGCCCTCCTGAAGGAATGCAAGAGAGAAAGGTGAGATAAAGGTTAGATAGAGGCTTCTTGTTCTCCTACACTGTATTTTTGCGTATGTTGGGGTTGATAGAAAAGCAGATGATACATATCATTGTGCTACTGACACAGGAGAGAAAGCACAGCTTGTCAGTGATTTCATTTTATTTGGATTTTTCATACAGAGCTGAGAAACGAGTGGGGAGGGATGATAACACAACAGTTTGTGTGGAAGAACAGAAGCCACGTTTCGGCTATGACCCTTGAGGCTGCTTGAGGGACATGTTGACAGGATGATCTCAAGCCAGTGAACTCTGTCAGGCATGTTATCTATTGGCACTGCCACATCACTCCTCTAGGAAAATAAATGAGTGCATATTCATTCTGACGCTACAGAACTGCTCAGCTCGGACATTTTACAGTGCACTAATGTCCACACGCCACTGGAAGGCTATTGTGTTAGAATGTGTTCATTAAACATTCGGCTGATTACTCTCACAACAGTCCTGCTTATGGGCAAGTGGAGGGCATTCGCTTTTACACAGACTGCGTCCCCTTCCCTTTGCATGTGAAATGAGATTGGGCATCCAGCTGATGGCCTAACAGTCTGTTGGCTGTAAGCAGTGCAGCCTGGGGACAGCAGGGGGAGGCCTCCATGGTCACTGAAGCAAAAGGAACACAGCCGCAGTTGTTCGCTGCTGTGCACAGCTGTGAATGACATGTCACTAGGCCCTCAAACAGAACAAGGTGTTGCTGTTTGTAGCTTTATGGTTCAGCTGCAGCTTTTCATTCAAATCTTTGTGTAAAACACAGGGAATCAATGCACAATGACATCAAACAAACAATCAAAAACAGAACAGTTCTAACAAATTAAAATAAACATACAATAAGTGCACCAGTTAAAACAGAAATCCAAACAAACCAAAAGACAACAGCACCAGTTCAAACAATTACAGGCAGGTCATCCATCTCCCACCATCAGCTGACTTGTGACATACAGCAAGTGAGTTTATTTGATTACTAAAATACATGATAATGACACCCATCAAGGATTAAAGCACAATATTTCATCAGACATACAATGACAACACAATATAACAGAAAACCTTAACACATCTTCCTAATATAAATGAGGCTACAAATTACTGGAAAACAGTATAGGACAGAATTAGCTTGGCTCCCAATGCTGTGCTATTGGTGTGCTAGTGTGTGTGAGTGTTTCATCTATGCTAGCCCTGCTTAATGATTATTCATCATATAACTCTGGTTTCTGTGAGTGGCACTTGGTTGCCAATTCCTATTTTGTTCTCCCCCAGTTTTAATAGAAAAGGAAGAATAGTCTGCTTAGTAAATGGACTTGATTTGTATAATGCTTCTCTAGTCTGATGACCACTCAAAACGCTTTCACAACAGTCTGCATTCACCCGTTTGCTCACCCATTCGCACACACATTCGTACAGCAGCAAAGCCATCTGCTCATTATGTGCGTTACCCATTCAAACACACAATTTTTGGGGTTCACTATCTAATCTAATTTGCAACTGACTGATCGTTCCTCCTCCTAAAAGAAGTGTCATGTTTCAAGGAATGAATTCACTTGTTAACCCTGCCAGTCTGCAGAGCACTGAGCTGTGCCTAACTGTGAACCCAGAGAAGTATTTGATTAATGGAACGTCCACTCCTGGGAGCTACAGTCTACTGAAAACTAACTTCTCCAGACCACAAGTAGGCTGCAGGCGCATCTGCTACTGGCCCCTACTGAAATCACCTATAGTGGGAAACCTGACATGTTATGTTGTATTTACAGCTTCTCTAAACACAGCACTGTTCTTTAACGACTTCATTTATTTTTCAATGCTAACATCCGTACAGAAGGACACTACAGAATAATTACACAATGGCACATGCAAATCAAATCTGATATAAAATCGGAATTTGGAAGGTTGGCATGCTCTCACCCACAGTGGAAATTACAACTTGTGAACAATAGCTTCTTAACAACAAATCAGATTAATTAAAATACATGCAACATTTCTCTCCATTTTGGTATTTTTTAAAAACTGATTTTCCCCCTGTTCCAGGGTAGACATAGGTCTCTATGTAGGCGGCCTGGCCTGACGCTCTGTTTTACTATGAATTCTGCGTTGTGTTTGTAGACAGTCAGGAATGAGAGGAGGGCAACTGCTGCCTTGCCAGCTGATAGGGATTTATTCTGTGTAAAACACAATAACATCAATGCAGCAGCTCGACCAGGCTTCTACATGCACATCCTCTCCTCAGCAGGGCCTGCAGCCGACTGAGTGTGCCACTACATTTACAACATTCACTTTTCCATTAAATCAATAAATTCTGATCGTATAGTTACAATTACAATACCTGTTTATCTTTCTTTTTATCTCCCACCAGCAGCAAATTTTATATTTTATGAATTGATATTAAATTTGAACAAAACATACATAGAAATATACAGTGTATAATAAAAAAAATCCAAACTATCAATACAAAGCAAATTCACATGACAAAATACCAAAGGGAGAGCTCCTTTCACACATACCTGTGTAAAACACAATAATATCAGTACAGCAGCTCGACCAGGCTTCTACATGCACATCCTTTAAGGAGAACAGGAGAGAATGACAGCCCGTATCAGAAACCATCACTATGCTTCACTAGCCTGACTTAGCCTAGCTGGAGATCGGTAAACTAGCATATTACACGATTAAAAATACATATCACGATGAGATAAACATTATAACAACAGGGAACATTATTTGTGACCTGCATAAAATAAGATTTGCACCTCTTATCTAACATTTTTACCATGTTTTAACTTGTGAATCACAGGAACACTCGTATGGTCTTACCTCTCCTCAGCAGGTCCTGAGGAGAACGCGTGAGTCCACAAGAAGTGACATCGCCAAAATGTCAAAGGTCACACAGCAAAAATACAATTAACAAAATAAAAGCTCCCCCAAAGTAAAACACGAACAGAAATAATAAAAAATGGATTATTGGTGACATATACACCTATTACAGCGGTTACATCTATACATTTGAGAATGTATGGCATGAAAACCAATTAGCACACTAACTGAAAGATGCTTCTTGGTGAAAGCTAAACAAAAACAAAAAAAAAAATCACACAACAGTATTGTTTAACCTGCCATTCTAGAAAGGGGTTATGCTAACACAAAAATATATAATTTGGCTAACAAAACTATAAGGTGTCAAAGAACTGGGGTCAACTGTGTGCCATCTGTATGACAGTGGCATTTCACATTATAACGACTGATGATGATGCAAAGCGGAAGCCTGTCTTAGGGAAGTTCAATTAGACCCAGAATGCTACTTTATCAGCCTGTACTTACAAAACTTTCTTTCTGACAAGTACGAGTGAATCCATTCAGGGCTGCCTCCCATGCAGTGGATGAGATGGTCCCTTTTGGGGCTAACAGCTGCTAAAATGCTTTGTAGAGTTGAGGGAAATTGCAGAGTTCACGTGAACATGGATTAGCATAGCTTTCAAAATAATATTTACCTCCAAAATTGGTTGATTCCAGTCCCTGTAGGTTTGCAGCACTCCACACTGCAATATTGTCTACCAGATCTCTCTGTGAAGATCTTCTAGTAGCATTGTTTGAGCTATCAAGTAAATGAAGTGCAGATGTGAGGAAGGAGGGAGGTATTTCTCTCTTGAAATGGCCTCCACAAAAGTCTGCATTCACCCATTTGTACGATGGTGGCTCAGCCACCTGCTCATTACAAACGTTAACCATTCACACACACTCAATGGCACAGCATCGGGAGCAGCACAACAATGGAACCGGTCCCCGGGCGCTGGTCGAATAGCAGCCCACCGCTCCTGGTCTGCCGTGGAGGAAGGTTTGACCATGGATGGGTCAAAAGCGGAGAAAGAATTTCACAAAATGCATGGCGTGTGCAGTTTCCCTCCTCAACTCTGCATGTTGTGTGTTAAAAAATTGTGATGAATAAAAAGGAATCTTAATCGAATCTTAATCTTAATCTTAATCTTAATCTTAATCTTAATCATGTAGACCGCTGAGACCAGGGATCAAACCAGCGAGCTTCTGATAGGTAAGATAGCCACAACATGTTGTTTTGGGAGTCACTGGCAATTGACCTATTCAGTCATTTAGGTATGAGAACATGTTGGCAATGTTTTATTTCTTTCCTCTGATAAATATTATTAGTGAGCATGATGTCAAATATCTCATTTACTGTTACAGACAAAATGACCCATTTGCACGAAAAAACTCTTTTAATTTGGGATAATCTAATATAGTCAGCTCTTAAACATTTATCTTTGCTATCTATATCAATTCCAGCTGGTTATATTGGTATTATTTTTAAAGTTTACATGTATTGTTACTGTTTTTTTTGTTATTGTTTATGTGCATTTTTTGTTTTGACCTAGCATTTCATTTAATCTTGTTTTGCAGAGCTCTTTTTGGCTGGATCTCTGCTTGTAAGCTGCTATACAAATAGTTATTACCGTTGTTGTTGTTGTTGTTGTTGTTGTTGTTGTTGTTGTTGTTGTGGGACAGCCAACCAGCCTGCAGATGCTTTTTCACAAAACAGTATGAAAGCAGAGAATAGCAGAGAATGAATCAGCTGGCTAGCCAGATTTCAAACAACCAATGAGAATTCAGAGCCCCTAACCCACTGGGAGGAAATCAGTCTTGCAGAGTGGTGCAAAGAAAACAACCTACTGCTCAATGTCAACAAAACCAAGGAACTGATCCAAAGGCAGAAACCTCTATCTATATCAGTGAGCCTGTTGTTCAACCTTGTTGGGTGGTGGGTTTAAGGTTACAGAGGACGGACCCAAATGCAGATGACAGAGGCAGATCTGGTGCAGTGCAGTGATCTTTAATAACATAAACTGAAGAACATATGACGAATGTAGAAACAGTGGCAGGCAGAAGGCAGTCCAACACAAGCAAATATATCCAATAAGGAGCTGGCAGGAATTCAAAGTCCAATAAACAGGTGAAAGGTCAAACACTATAGTCAGGCAAAAACAGATACAGGTAGCTAGGCAACAGAAGCACATGGAAATGGCAAGGAACAAATGAAGTAGACCAATACATAGAGTGAGCGGCTGATGATGGAATGAGTTGCAGGTGAGGAAGTGGGCTGGGAAGTTGAGGTAACTGCAGAGTGGATGAGGGAACGAGAACAGGTGTGAGGTTGGATTGGGCAGTCAGGTGATGGAGAAACAAAAGAGTTTCAGAGGCATCTGGTGGATAAGTGGAAAATACCTCTGAAGGGAAAGACAGGAAACAGGAAGGAGGTCAAGACTTTTACAATATTTAACAGTATTGTCATCTTGTCATCTCACATCCAGAAAAAGAAGCCAATAAGAGAATTATTCCTTTAACTGTGGAACACTTGAACAGTGTGTGACTGTGCTGGCATGTAGAGCACATTAGTGTTGTGATTAAAGGTTTAGCCAACAAATTAGGCAACATGATCCCCTGGTTAACAATCATCCGTCTTTATGGGACACAGCATAAAATATAAATGTCGGACATGTGATGTTGGCTACTTTGGAGTGATTCAGGTCTATTTCTATGTGGGCTGTTAAGCATTTTTTGGTATCTTTATTTTTCCTCATCATATTTTCTGTTGTAATGAAAACTAATTAAAATCTGCACAAAAAAATGAGCAGGACTTTGTGTTTAAAAGTCGCTTAATATCAGTGTTTATTCTGAGGTAGTTACTCTGTAGTAGCATATGTACAAGTGTCATTTTTGTTTGTGAGACTTTAATATTGTTGATAAGCAATTTATGCCTGCTTTTAATGTATCACATGCATTTATCCCTCAACATGGTGTGACAAGGCTGTAGCCACAGGGAGATATAATAAATGACAGGAAAGGCAAAAGCATGGACAGAGTAATTCCAAGGCCTTGACCAGTGTTGATTGATCTTTCACTTTAGTTTGGCTTTTAAGGTGTGGAATGAGCAGATAACCATGTGTGCCTGAAGGACAGCAGCACTTAGATAAAATGCTGTTCCTGACTATATACACCCTAAGAATCAAAGACAGTCAACTGAGTCAACTGGAAGAAATCACCTCAAAGTCACAGTGAACAAAGTCCTTTATGGTAATGGAAAAAATGTTCTTTTGTTATAGGTGACATTTAACCAGTGTTTCCTGCTGTTTTCATCATGTAATGTGAATGTTTATCCTGAATTAAAGTGGCAATTAATTATTGTCTCAAAGTTCTTCACTGTGTACTAAGATTAAATATTGTGGCCATTCATTAAAGTCTTTATTGCAAAAATATCTTTGTAAAATTAGAGAAGTGTCATGAGCTCAGACATTCAACTGAAGCCTCAAAGGCTTCTCCCACAGGAACTGTTGTCACTGATTTGGAGCCACAATCTCAATGTTTTTTTTTATGGTGTGTTCCCAGTATCAACACATCAACTCTCAAGAAAACAACTTTTTCCATCTCATCCACGTCCCACTTCAGAGGATCCTGATCATTGTACCTTAACTCTTTCTTTGGTCCTACATGGTCAGTGTGTACTACAGATGTCATTATATGAGGCTCTGTAACATGGCCGACTTGTGTTGCTCTTACCATGCATAATACCATTGCTACACAGTTGATGCTTTAAGAGAGTGTTATGGTTAATGACTACCATGCCAGTGAGACTATGTAAGTGCATCTCAAGCTGTACAGTGATATGCTAACTTTGGATTTACAGTTGAAGCGATGCTGAGCACTAGGCTCTAGGGTCAGTCAATGGCAGTCGGTTGGTTGATTGAATATCTCAACAAGTATCAAATAGATTGTCACCAAATTTTACTCAGACATTGGTGCTCACTGAAGAATGACACCTACAGACTTGTCATCAGATCAGGTTTTTAATCTCCCCAATACTTTGTTTTATAACCAAATATCTGCAAAACTTCCCATCAACCTCTCTCTGTTTAGAGCTAATTAGCAAATGTCAACATTCAAATGTGCCAAACAAACACGTTAAAAATGACCTGCTAAACATCAGCATGTCAGCATTTTCACTGAGCCTAAACAATCACTCTAAGTTATAGTCCCATGCCAAACATTGAACAAAATATTTAACTTAGCAATATAAGCTTCATTTCCTTAAGTGTTACACTGATACCCTTAAACATTGTAAAGTATCCAACTAAACAAAGGCTGGGCTCAGCTGCTGTCTCTCAGTTATGTCCCCCCTTTTTATTGTCTGTCCTTTGCCTGGTCCTAATGCTAAACCACATTACCCTTCCCTCCACACGCCTTATAAATGTGATAACAAGTAGAACACCGGTACAAAATACATGCTATCACTGTTTTAGTTTTACTGAAACATCCACAAACCCTAGTATTTTTTGCACTTTTGATAATCATCATCAGAATTACTTCAAAGACAAGCTTAATTAATTTTCCCAAGTCTTCTAATAGAAGAAGCCTTTTCATTTACCGAACAGGATTTCAGTGTCTGTATAACAATGTTTTGACCCACTGCACTCAATTGTTCCATTTTTCCTTGTCTTAACAGGGATAATATGCATGCCCTTCATGTAATAGCCCTCATTCTGAGTGATGGGTTTGTCATCGTGGCTGTGTGGATGAGTTAAGATCACAAAACATGAGCACAAATCATACACATTCTTCAGAATTCTTCTGAGAAACTGGCAATTGTGGCTCATCAGTAAATAAATAAAATTAAAAATCATACAATATACTGAACTACTATGTGGGTTGTGGATATTCCAATTTAGCTACTGCAGATTTTAAGATTAGCTTGACTGTAATAGTTTCAATATTCAGATAATGTTTTTAAAGAGAACTGGTAAAAAAGTCTGAGGCACTCAAGAAGCTATCCCCAAACTGAGTAGCACCAGAAAAACGCCATTTCCCCCCTGAGCAGTTTTCCTTCTACAACATGCAACATAGTCTACTGAGGTGACTGTGCCACAGTGGTAGGAGAGGCACAGTAGATGGTGTGCAGGCCAGCAGAGTGCCAAGTGAAGTCTGCTGCCCACATTCTCAGAGCAGGTTGACAGCTCAGCGCACTTGCGCTTCATAATAGTCTGGTCACTTTATTTGGTGAAAACACACCCATATAGCCTAAATGTATAAGCCCAAACACAAACGCCTGGTTTCATGTTTCTTCTCAAACAACAGTTTCACACGGCAGGTTTATTGGTTAAATTTTTGTGAACTGGCACCAGATGTTGCAAAATCACCACAGGATCCAGGCTCATATACACATCAAACTTGTTGTTTTGATTAATTATCCAACACAGTCTCAGAACTGCCAGTTCTGCCAGTCCTCACGTGATGTTGCCATCCAAAACTTTGGTTGTACAGCTAGATGTGTGGCTGTGATGAGCATCATGATGTGATATGATTGTTCAGGTTTAATTTCATAGTAATGTTCCCAGTAACAAGAGAGTGTTATTTTTAAAATCACATTTATTTGTGGACCATCACCATGCAGGATTACAATTATGTGGGGATATGAAAACTAGAGCAATTTAGTTACCAGACTGTGAGCAATTTTTTTTGCGAGTAAAAAGTGGAATAACTAAATGAAACTCAGATCATTTAATTCTACTTTGATTTTATTTATGGTGTTACAGTGATATTTAAAGGTCCCATATTATAAAGCTTTTTTAACAAGCTAACATAGGTCTATGCGTTCCAGAAAACATGTTTTTGATTTGTTTTTTTTAAATGTGCCGGCCAATGACGCCTTATTTCACACTTTATATGTGTGTGGCAGCACCAGAGACCCAAAATAACGCCCCAAATCCCAGAAAAAGTGAGTTTTTCATAATATGGGACCTTGAACGGCAAGTGGTTGTTGCAAGGATCATTGAAATATGATCTCTTCTGCACAGAAAACATGGTGACCAGTGGATCTTCATCATAAGGAGACATCATCTGCTCTTGGCTATATATTTGAGCTTCTATGATCATATTTAAATCTCTGCACGTCCCAGACAACAACATATTTCCTATGGGGAAAACTCTAAATGATTCCCAAACTGTCAGTGCATCATGGCAGGGTGAGACCTGTGTGTAAACAGGATGAAAGCAGTGATTGGCCAGGATTGTCACAGCCTCTAATGTACCACCTACTGTAATGTCTGATGATGTGTTCTTGCTGATCCAACCCTGTGCCCAAGTCTGCCACAGGTGTGCCATGTGTGTTTGGCACACTCCTTTGTGCTAGGCAGGGCACGACGATCTGTCCTCACTGCTTGGTTCACCGAAACTTAGCCAGTAATGTCCACAGAGCAGCAACCGACCCATTAATAGTGCTCTGCGTATGTTACGGCCGCCACCGTTCTTGTGTGTGTTTGTGTGTGTGTTCTTGTGCCCTGTGTGTATGTGAGTGGAAACAGGACTCCTCCTCTGGAAGAGGACGGCAATTGGGGAGGAGGCAGCTGGTGTCCTATCCCCTGCAAGCAGTTATCTCCTGCCGGCTACAAGAGACGTCTCAGCCTGGCAGAGTGTGGCTGGCATCTTTGGTGACCAGTCCTTGCCACAGGAGAGATCCAATTGTTTTGTGACAGATTTGTCAGAGCTCTGCTCCTTTATCGCTTGTATCATTTTGGCAACCAGACTTCGAACTGAGCTAGGTTAGACGGGGACTGATTACACACATACACTTAGTTACATTGTTTGTTAGCCTCAATAGGCGTAGGGGTGCTATTTCCCTTTGTATTTTGATTCTCGTTTTTCATCTGAATGGTAGGCCTCATTTAGGAGGGTTTTATTTCCATTTTGTTTTGAGGTGGTTGAGGTAAACTCCCATTTTTAGACAGTTCTCTTTTGGTTCTGATTACTTAAGCTCTCATTTTCGGAGAGTTCTCCTTTGGTTATAATTACAATTACTTAAGCTCTCATTTTTGGAGAGTTCTCTTTTAGTTTTGATTATTTCATTTTTTTTGAAAAGCACCCACCCGCTCTTTTTGTTGCCTTGGCCTTTTGCCTTTTGTGTTGTAAAACAATTTAAAACACTTTGATTTAAATAAATAACAATTTCAACCTTTTGCATCCGGTTGTTTTTTTTTTTTACCTCCTTTCCCCTAGCAAGCTGGGTTATAAAAGCGTATCTCTTGGATTTCATTATCTTATTGCTGAAAAGTATAGTAAACATTTTCTGATAGAGGGATGTCTTTTTCCATAAAGATCATCCCCTGTGCAACATATAATGCTGGCACTGGACTTACACATACATCTCTATATCACCAAAGGTGGACTATAATTCTACACTGTCAAAATTTGCTGTCATTTTGTAAATAAATAAATAAATAAATAAATAAATAATATAAGGTCTTTCTTGCCAAGAGCAAAAGTTTCTTTCAAAAAATGTCTAGAGGAGTCCTGTAACCCTGGCTGATGTCTGACTATCAAAGAGGGGACCTCCATGGCCTGCAGAGGAGCTATGAGCGGTGAACACAGAAAAAGGAAGTGAATAACTGCAAGTATTTTTTTTTTATAGTTTCATTTGTAATCAGTTTGTCATCAGTTACTTTGCAACATGCACTAATACCATAAACTTATGAGGAAATCAGTACCAGAACATATACTTCAGTATACGTATCTTAAGTATTTTAATTTTCTGAAGATTATTATTTCAATTATTATATATTATTATTAGTATTATTTCAATTATTAGATGATATCATACTTCTGACCTTATTTTCTTTTCTACTCACATTTTGATGCATGTACAAAGTGTGTATGTGTATATATTATGGCTTGTTTTTTTTTCACAATATGTTGATTGTCATTTTTTATGAACCAAAACAGTCAGTAACATGAACTCACATTCATCCCACATACACACACTTACCCACACCATCTGACCATACCAAAACTAGATGACAAGTGAACAAATTAAATTAAATTAAATTAAATTAAATTAAATTAACAAAGTGTTGATTTCCAGTTTCATTTTAGAAAAAGGTCCATATTTATATCCCTGATGATAGCCAGGTATGGTTCCCAGAGCTGAACAAAGTCCTTCTGTTTGCCCTTGACAATATATGTCAGTCTCTCCAGTCCAACGCTGCTCGAGAGCTCTTTTAACCACATTTCCAGTGATGGAGTGTCCATACTTTTCCAACATAATGTGATAGCCCTCCGAACTTGAAGAAGTCCAAAGTCCAGAAGTTTGGTCTGTCTTGAATTCTGCCTTCGGATATATTCCAAGTAGACAAAGTTTAACATTCAAAGGGATCTTGACATTAAACATCTCTGATAAACACTTAATAACATTCTTCCAAAACATTTCCATTTTTGGGCATTCCCAGAGACAATGAAGTAAAGTTCCTTTCTCATCTAAACATTTTGAGCAAACATCTGGTATACTGGCAGACATATTATGCAGTTTGATAGGAGTTATGTACATTCTCATTAACCACTTGTAATGAAGTAGCTTATACCTTGTATTTATTGTTTAGTTTTGTGCCTTCAGACATGCATCAGTCCAATCAGCCTCATCAATATCATCTTTTAAATCTATTCTCCATGCATCCAAGTTATCTAAGGTTGTTTCGGTGCTACATGAGGCCAATATATTATAATATTTGGACACAAGGCCCTTCCCTTCCAAATTTCCAATTGTTACTTCCTCGAGTGTTGACAAGGGTGGTATATACACTGTTCGTTTATGTTTTGATGACATGAAATTTTTTAACTGTAAATATTTAAAGAAGTATTTTTTAGGCATTTGATATCTCTGACATAGTTGATCAAAAGAAAGCAAGACTCCGCCTTTGTATGGATCCATAATTTTTTGTATGCCTTTTTCTTTCCATGTCTTGAACCCTCCGTCCTTTTTCCCAGATGTAAATTGTTCATTACCCCAAACAGGGGTGAACTGGGACAGTGTAGGTGTATCTCCAGTATGTTTGTGCGCAGCATACCAAACTGTATTTGTATTTTTAAGAAAAGGATTCTTTGTGCATTTCTTCAATGTCTTAATATCAGAGGAATATAAATACATACTTAGTGCAAGGTCTAAACCTGGAATGGACTTCTGCTCTATGTTTACCCAAGTTGGAGGTATCCCTGTGGAAAAATAGCAAGATGCTGAATTTAGTTGGGCCATATAGTACCATGTAAAATTAGGAAACTGAAGGCCCCCTCTGTCATAGGGCAGGTATAATAGTTTCAAATGAAGTCTGGCCTTTCTACTGTTCCAGATAAACTGACTAAATAGTTTGTCGAGCCTATCAAAGAAGGTGTTAGGTAGTGATAATGGAAGTGTTTGAAAATAATACAAGAATTTAGGTAAAATAGTCATCTTTATAATATTTATTCGCCAATCATAGATATAGGCAAATTTGACCAGCGATCCAATATGTCAGTCACATCATCAACCAGGGGGTCATAATTAGCTGAGATAATATCACTGAGTTCTGGAGTAATCTTAACTCTAGATATTTAAAGCCATCAGTTGTTGTTGGAAATGGAGTATCTATTATGGGCCTATTTCTTCCTTCTTTGTTTAGAAACATTAATACTGATTGGAGTTATTAATGGAATTTATTTATGGAATTATTAATTTTGTATCCAGAAAATTCCCCAAATTTTCCAATTAAGGTTATCAGATTAGGAATGCTATGTTTTAAGTTTGTAAGGAAAAATATTACATCATCTGCATACAAGTAATGTGATGGTCTATTCCCCCAAGGGTAATGCCTGATGATCCTTATGGGTCCTAACAGCCATGGCCAAAGGCTCCATTGCTAAGGTAAAAAACAATGGGGATAAAGGGCAGCCTTGCCGGATGGATCTCTCTAAATTAAAAGGTGTTGAAATAGTGTTATTGATTAGAATCCCAGCAATTTGGTTTGTATATAACAAATAAATCCATTTGAGGAAGGTTTCACTGAAACCATATCTTGGGAGTATATCAAACAAATAGTCCCATTTGATCCTATCAAATGCCTAACACACATCTACAGCAAGTATTGCTGTGTCTTTCATATACCAATACCAATTCATAGAAATCCTTGAAAGTATTATTTATCTCTTTTTGTTCAGCAACTAGATTGCCAGATATTGATTTAATACTATTGATTGTTCTTTCTGCTTGCAGTTTCTTAACCCTCCATGCCAATAATTTACCTGCTTTTTCCCCTTGGTCATAGTATGCTTGTTTGGTCCACATTAGACTCTTAGCCACTTTGTCAGTTGTCAGCTTATCATAACTGGCTCTTATAATTAGTAGATCCTGCAATTTTTTTAGGGTCATTGTGACTGTAAAGTTCCATCTCTGCTTTCTTTATTTGACTCTCGAATGACTGTAATTCACAGTTATGCTGTTTAGTTTTAGAACTTGTATAACTGATAATTTCTCCTCTTATATAAGCTTTAAATGCCTCCCATCTAATGCTTGCTGTGGTTTCATCTTTGTTTAGTTCAAAATATTTATTAATGCAATTTTCCACAAATTTGACAAAGTTCGGATCCTGAAGCAAATACACTTGTAATCTCCGTCTGGAGCAATGTTCAAATCTTCCCAAATTGATTTCCATAAATACTGTTGCATGGTCACTAATTACTATACTACTATATCCACAAATTTTGACTTTAGATAGAAGTTCCACTGAAATCAAAAAATAATCAATCAAGTCCAATTAAACATAATCTTCAAATTACGAAGAGAACCTGTTATCTGTCAATATATATATCACACATATTTGTGAACGTATATAAAATAATGTAACTTAATTTGCAACAACAAAAGCTTGTCTAGGAATGTTTGAACTCTCATCCACATCTTAATACGCAGCTGTAATCAGTAGAGAAACAGCTGATCTCTGCTGGTGAAGTCCTGAGATAGTTATAGTCATGTGTATGTGTTTGGACTTCATAGGTTCACTTATGCCGGCAGTATTTACTGCTGGATGTTTTTATAGAACTCTTCAGCTTCTTGTGGCATTGCAAAAAGGTGAATCTTACCGTTATGGAGGACTCTAAGCTTGCATAGATTGTGCTGGAAACCCCGAAAGGCATTGATGTCGACAAATAATGGTAGTTAAATCCTTGTCGGATGCGGGCTGTTTCTGCCGATAGACCCTGCACAAATGACAGCTTGTTCCCATTGTGTGTGATGACTCGTCGTCGTGATTCACAGTAGAAGAACTTGATGAAGATGAAGAGTGTTTGTTTTCCCTCGGCTCCTTCTCTTATGCCAAAGAGTCGTAGATTCTTCCTTCTGCCCCGGTTCTCTAAGTCATCTGTTTTGGACTCAAGGTAGGCAAGTCGTTTGGCGGTGGAATCGAGGGTGGCTTCTGCTTTCTCTGAATTCTCTGCGTTGTTAATGCACTTTTCAGCTTCTTCAATACAAACGATATTAGACGAAACGTCATGTTTTATTTCTGTCACTGTTTGTTCCAGAGTAACCATTGAAGTGGCCATATCAGTGAGACGCGTGTTGATGCTATCCAGCTTTGTTCCGAAGTCCACTTGCATAGTCTTTAGCTCATGTAAAACTTTGGCTATGGTAGCCATATTGCTATCTTCCACCTCGCTGTGTGAACTTGCTCCATTGGTCCCACCTACTGCTCCTACTGCGATTTGCAGGAATCCACCATGCCCGACACAAAAAAACAATCAGAGCCAGAGGAGCATCTGAGGGAGTGTATGACATCTGTCAAACACTACTCACACACACTGTGAACTGTCGGCTGCTGCTCAGTCAAACAGCTCTGTGAGCGGCATCAGGAGGCTAGTGAAAGCTATGGCGGAGCAACAGCCACCTGCAAAGGGGAAACTGCCCATACCACCGCTGCCAAAAACAGCATATTTGGCTAAGAAAACACATAACCATAAAGCTTGTGATTGTTACAGTAACACTCCGCAGCACGAACGGTATGTTGTGACTGCAATGTAGCGACAGTGACTACGATGTAGTGGCTGGGCAGAGTTAGCTTTTTTTCCGATGCTAAGGCTAACGTTACTGGTTGTCACGGCAGCTGAACAGATGCCACAGGGAGGAGGGGCTTGGAGGTAGGGCATGAGTGCAGCGGAGAGGGAGGGGAAGTAATGTGGAACTTGTGTTGGTTCAAATTTTCAAGTCTGCTCTCTTCCTGATCTTACCTACTGCAGCTGTGATTATCTTTAATTCTCAAAATCAAAAAACATTTCCCTGGTCTCAGGGTATGCTTTGACTCATGCTTGAACTCAAGTTTATTGTGGTTGTTTGAACATCTTTGGGGCATTCATTTTAAGGTTGCAGTGTGAATCAACACGGATGCTGATGAACATCATCTAGACTTCATCAGTGACTCACACAAGGAAGTATGGACAAAGACTTTGCAACGCAGAGCAAGATGTATATCAGTTCATACGTATGTTTCATTCACCTCATAAAAGGAAAGTATAAAGTTTTGATTTAACATGCTGACTTTGGATGCAGAGACAAAAAACCCCTGAACTAACTGGAACTGTTTCCTTATAAACCTATTTTTCATTAACATTGTTGATTATTTGGGAAACAGTTTCATTAGCATAGGCTCTTGTTTCAACTCTAATTCAACATTATTTCAAAGAATATTTTTAAACAGTTTCTTCTCAACTTGCTGCTACTGGGTGAGAAGCTGGGAGTGATGGGAGTCGACGTGCCCACAATCTCCTGGATTGCTGACTACCTGAAAGGCAGACCAGAGTTTGTCCGACTGAGCAATGCTTAGTCAGACGTGTCAGTCAATGCTCAGTACAGGAGCGCGACAGGGTACTGTTTTATCTCCTTTTCTCTTCACCTTGTACACCTCAGACTTTCAGCACAACTCCTCATGGTGCCACCTACAGAAGTTTTCAGACAACTCAACGGTGGTGGGGTGTATAAAGGATAGACGAGAGGAGAGCAGTGGTGGACGATTTTATGGAATGGTCTGGTAGAAATCACCTGCTGCTTAATGTGGCCAAAACCAATGAGATGGTTATTGATTACAGAAAGAACAGGATGATCACACAACCACTGTGTATTCTGGGGAAGAATGTCGCAGTGGTGGAGGATTACAAATACCTCGGTGTGCATCTTGACAACAGACTGAACTAGAAAACTAACATCAACGCTGTTGGTAAAGAAGGGGATGAGCAGACTATTTCCTGAGGAGGCTCAGATCATTCAATTCTATGTTTATATACTTAGTTATATTTTTTAAGAACATTCTTTTTCTCATCCTTATTCTTCTTTATTGTATACATTTTATGTTTATGTGTATGTTTAACCTGCTGCTGCAACAAAAGAATTTCCCAAATTGGGATCAATAAAGTAAAAGTCTAAGTCTAAGTCTACAGCTTAGGCAGAACACCATCAGCGGCCTGGAGAGCATCAACAAATCGTTGCTCCCTGGATGACTGAAGCTCTGGTGCTTTCAATTTCAGGGACAGCTGGTGGTAAAGCAGAGGGGGGTGCACCTGGGACGCCAGGTGTTGCCGATGAGCCCTCTAGAGGTGTTGTGGGCCGATCATTGAAACACCGTTGAAGGAGGGCACGCATCTGATGACCCCAGTGATGCTAAGACACACCTTAGCCCCCAAGGACATCTCCTGTTTCCCCATCAGAATACAGGATCATCCCCAACTCGTCTTATTAGGTATAAATGTTCATTGATATCATTATGATGTGTATAATAAGTTCATTGTGTCCTCAATCCAGTTATTGCTGCTTAGATTGTGTGTTTAGACTCTTTTTGTAGATAATGAGGTGAAAATTGACCACAGCCTGTAACACAAGGTAAGATAAGGGTGCAAGCAGCTTTTTTCCCTCAATTGTTGTAAAAAAAAAAATTCTTTAAATCCATGTCATTGAGCACTTCTCCTTTGTCAAGACAATCAATCCACCTGACAGGTATGGACTGTCAAGATGCGAATTAAACTGCATGATTATTACACAGGTAAACTGTGTGCCAGTCACAATAAAAAGTCACACTAAAATTTGTAGTTTCATCAGACAACACAATGTCATAGATGATGTAAGCTCTGAGGGAGTGTGTAATTGACATGGTAATTGCAGGAATGTAGCTGTTGCCCACAAATTGAATGTTCATTTTATTACCATAAGCCATCTTCCGACCGGACATGTGTCCACAGACTACATATAATCACGCCAGCCCAAGACCTCCATATCTGGGTTCTTCACCTGCAAGATTACCTGAGACAAGCCACCCTGACAGCTAATGCAACCTGAAAACATCCTAGGTCTTGGCCTGCATATTCAAAAGCCATGCCGCCTATGTCTGGAATTCTCTGGATGACAGTGTATCTGTAGCTCTAGTCATGCTCAGTCCATAGTTCATTGCCTACTAAGCACCTTTTTCTTGTGACTGGTCCGAGGCACACCTGTGTATAATCATGCACAGACACCTCTCAGGTAAATGGATTATCGTTGCAAAGGAGAATCACTCATTAACATGGATTTAAACAAACGTGTGAACAAAATTTGGAAGACGCAAGTGTTTTGTGCACAGAGGAAGAATCTAAGATTTTAATCTTTTCTTTTAACTCATGTAAAATTTGAGCTGTTTGCATTGTATTTAATACAGTACTTGAGTATAGTGTATTGAATTATATTTGGTGGTGTGTGTATTCAGAGGTGGTTTAACACAATTAACAATTGTATAGAACGTGGGCTTGAAGGGGAGCACTTTGACCTCCTCCAGAGCCTCACAGGAGGGAGAACTTCAGCAGCATTTTGACAGAAATCATACAAATTCATTCATATTTATTTTGATAGTTTAGAAAAAAAAGAGAGCAGTGGTGAGTTAAAGAATTCTGAGAATGAGGAAAAAGGGTGTTTTCTGTCTCTCACAGGCTGAATCACTGATGGACTGTAAAACTTATTTTGCTGTTAAAACCTTAATGACCATTAAGTGTGAAGGAAACTACCGATACATTTTCACACACCGCTATAATATCAATGATATAAATAATATAAATGATGTTAAAATGGGACTCTTATTTAACTGCACATGTAAATCCACACAGTTGCATGAATGAACAGTGATCCATGAAGTACATGGATCTGTTGGTTAGACTACTATTGTAAGAAGGGTTTTCAACCTCTTCTCCCCTAGTCTCACTGCTAGGGGGAAATAGTTTTCATAGACTGATCTGATGTAATTACAGGTTGATTTAGGACCCAATTGCAGCACCACTAGTACACGGAAGTCGCTTTCACTGACTTCGATCTCAGGCATGACAGAGACAGATAAGCTGAAGTACAGATCAATGATCGTTCGGAACTACTGTTTCTCATAGTACAAGATGCGGCAAGATCAATGTTCTGTTCTGAAACGTTTGGTGAACCAAACATTCAACAGTCACAAACAGGCAGAGATCCAGGAAGTGCAAGCCAACACTCTTAGTCAGGAATTGAAGGCAGAGGTATTTACCAGAGAACGAAGGATCAGACACAGTCAAAGGCAGGCAGGTCCAGTAATGAGAAATTAGTCTGATAACGAACGCTGGAGAGTCTTGCATGATGTAAAGAACATTCTGGCAAAGAGTCAGTGTGAGAGCTGATTTGTAATGAGAATCAGGTGAGGCTCAGGTGAGTGGGCAGGTGGGCATGGCTGGCAAGGGAAAAGAGGGTTGAGAAGTACTGGCTGCTCAGGTGAACAGATGAGGAAATAGTAGCAGGTAAGAGACTGAGAGGTACTGTGACAGGTATACAACATTACCTTACCTGATACCCAGTTGGCACATATAGTCACTGTGATGTCTGCAAAAGATTGTGAAATCTACAACTGGTTGTGGTCAGTTATGAAGCATTGTCTATTGAGCTTCTTAATCTGTTACTGTGTGATGAAATCCTATATGTCCCATTATTTAAGACTGATGTAGGGGTGATGTAATCCTGGTTGAAGGTTGCGTTCACATTAACTCTTTCTCTGTTTTTTGTTCAAACAGGACGGACTTCTTAACTGAACCCTAATTCTAACCAATCAAATAGGCATCTACTAGTTTTTTTTTTTTTGCAGGGCTAACTAACTGAATAGATAGCCAAGTTAGCTAGCATTGTAAGTAATCTTAATCTTATTTACAATAACTTGTAAATAAGATTACATTGTGACTGGAGCTATGCATGCAGACTAAGGAGACTGGACAACTGACTAATGTCATGGCCCAGCACTGGGATTTTACAGGAGATGAAAAATTTAGAACTTTAGAAAATTTGGAAATTTAGAAATGTATTTGAGCGAGTTAAAAAGAAGAGTTAAGTCTTCAGTAGCTCAGATTGTTGCAGATTAATGTCGTTTGTACCAACATGTATCAAAGACTTTGATGATGTGGGATGCTTATCAAGCAGGTTGGGGATTTTATCAGCTTGACACTGATGGTTGCTTCAGGAAAACAGTAGATGTTCACCACCTTTGCATGGAAATTCCAAATTATTATGGAATCCTCGATGACCTACATTGTTGGACTTGGAGATGGAAAAACTGCATATTGTGTGAGGAGGTTTGGGGAGTTACCTGTGTTTTTCCCTGAGGAGGAGCAGGTGTCCCTGGAGAAATGCTGCCTAGAGACTCAGTTACTAGATGTGTGTGGCAGCTTGCCCTCCGTGGTCAATTATAGTAATGCTACTCTCATGTGAGACTACAGTTCTGGGTCTCCCACCTCTCATCAGTATTCCAACACACATACTCATCCTCATTCTCCGGGCCACTGTTCCTCATCTGTCCAGCATCTCTGTGTCTGGCCAGGTCCATGTTTACTGACAAAAAATAAATCCAAACATACACTGCGCATATGGCATAAAAATGAGAAGCATAATCACTGTGGTAGATACTCAGCTAGAAGAGGATTCAACAGTGGTTGGTCTTGGTCTCTGGTTCCCTTTCCTTTTTTGCCTGCAGCAAAGCTGTGCCAGCCACATTAATGCAAATGTATGTCCCTGAGTGAGTGAGTGATGACACTACATCAGTGGTTGGTTGAGTGTTGGAGGTTCTTCATTGGCCATTGCTTTTTCAAAACTGATCTAAGGCTCTTTGAGTATAGGTGCAGCCATCTTAGGCTATCGTTACTGGGTTCATCCCTTGCTCATGAAAGATTGAAGAGTCAAACAACTTTTTCTTCAGTACCTAATAGGTGATTAAAATAGCTACAGCTGGAATAAGTTCTCTTTCAAATAAAAAAAAAAAATCTAAAGATAGGAGTGGAAAGTCCATTCGTAACATTTTTGACTCAAACATAGTGTCATGTGATTATGCTACTTCAGTACACTTTAAGAACAAATATTATGTAGATCACTACAGAAAACTGAAGATGAACATTTAATATCACACTGATTATTTGGTTAACACATTAACCATACACAGTTCAGCCATATACTAGGCTTCGACCTAGTCTTGTTTTAAGATGTAAATGTAGCAAATTGCAGAAAAGTTGTGACATGCTAGGTTTTGAAGAGAAATTGCTAAAATAGTGTGTAAACATACAAAATGTAATGTAAATGCATAGGGGACTTGGTGGTGGCTGAGTTTGAGTGAGAAAAATGTGATCAATTTTCAGAGATGTGAAAAGTGACCAGCAGTAATTTCTGAAACGTCAGTACAGCAATGCCAATACTTAATGCTGGAAAAACAGGAAAAATTATAAAAAATGGAACAATAATAAATCACAGGACAGGACTTATTTACAGATGATTTGACACATCATAGCAGGAACAGCACAAGGTGATAATAATAACATAAGGGATGCATTCTATTTCCACTTCCACAGCTCTGGTATTGTGCATGTTGGCTTACTGTATACTTACTGACCTAATGACTCACCTAAAAGTAACATAGCCACCATTAACTTGAATGTCTATGTCTATTGCAGAGCATATTGTGTAATTTTCTGATAGTTAAAAGGTTGTCCAAAATGATGAGTTCAATTACTGAAGAGCACGGTGAAGATTTCATCCCCATCTCCACCTGTAAGTTAATAAAGAGGAAACAAAAGGGAAAAACTGGATGTGAAGAGGTTACATAACAACTGCTAGAACTAATTGTAATCAATAATACCACATTACTTTGGGAAAAGGATTTTATATCATTTCATTTCTCATTAATTTAAACCTTCATACCATTCAGACTTACACTGGTTGTAAATTTGTTTAAATCTGTCTGGAGACTGAACACATGTTAGGCTAATTACAGCTTATTGAAATTAATTAGTTGGAGCAATTTATTGGGTAAAACCCTTTAAAAATAACTGACAGCTAGCTAATTTCTCTGATATCCTGATGTGGCTTCCAATCAAAACAGAAGGGCTATAGAGTTCCACAGCCAATTAACTAAAGACCAGACTGACAGTATTAAAACAGAAAATGGAGCCAAAGGAGTCTTAGTTGAGGAACAGGAACTAAGATTAGGAAATTACATAGCTGTTATATATAGCTGTTAATATTACACCTTCTCCCCTAATTCTCTGTTGTCTTTTTTAATCACATTTTTGGAACATACATATGACATGTGAGCAACTACCCCAGACCCCAAACGTCTCAAAGTCACTGAGTGAAAATTGATTGTAAATTTTTGTTAGAGAATATGCACCTAAGGGCGGCACGGTGGAGCAGCAGGTAGTGCGCGTGCCTCACAGCAAGAAGGTTGCTGGTTCGATCCCTGGGTCAGGCGGGGGCCTTTCTGTGTGAAGTTTGCATGTTCTTCCCGTGCATGCGTGGGTTCTCTCCGGGCACTCCAGCTTCCTCCCACAGACCAAAAACATGCTCATTAGGTTAATTGGTGACTCTAAATTGTCCTTAGGTGTGAATGTGAGAGTGAATGGTTGTGTGTGTGTTGCCTTGCAGTCGGCTGGCGACCGGCTCTCCCTGCCTCTCACCTGTTGACAGCTGGGATAGGCTCCAGCCCCCCCCCCAACCCCGAAAGGGATAATCAGGGGTATAGAAGATGAATGAATGAATGAATATGCACCTAATGAAGGTGGGTCCTGCATGTAGCCCCTTTATGTGAGGGGCTCTCAGATAAAATATTGTTTTAATAGCATTATGTTAAGAAGATTTCCATTGTTTCCTTGTGTATTTCTGTCCCTGTGCTCCCAGTGCTCCCATGTCTGTTTCTCTCTTTTTTATGTCTTATCTATGTGTGTTATCATTAACCCCATCATTGTCTGGGAAGCACCCCTCTCACCTGAAGACCTTCACCTCACCCTCCATGTTTCCTTTGTTAACTGTTCTCTCTTTGTCTCTCAAGATCACCACCCATCACCCAAAACCCTAACTCCTCTGCCAACCTGCCTACAACCTCTAAGCCTTCATGCCATGTCTAATCCATTGCCTCTGGACCTCATTCCTCACCATTATCCCCTCATCCTTATTCCCAGTTACAATACAACTTTACCTTTACCTCTTTTACCACCCAACCCACCTGTCGTCTGTGTCCTGCACTTGGATCCCACTTGTGGTCATAACATGGACTGAATACGACACATAAATAAATAAATGAGCCATTTAAATGTATGAGTGAAGGAGGCAACATGGAATATGGTTTACATATCTGACCTAAAGCTATGTAATTTAATAATGATGTAAACAGGGAATATCTGAAATGATATTTTAGAAGAAAAACAACATACCTCAAATTACAAAGCGTTATTAAAGTAACAGTAGACAAAGTGACCATTTAAGCCGTGCAGTCATTATCATTTCACTCTAAATTGCATGAATACTTTCAGTTTTGCAATGCATACTGTATAGATCTCCATGCATGTATAAATAAAACAAATAATACCTAAATTTACCTGTGTTGTATCTATGTTTTGTCATTCTGCAAGCACTTTGAATTTCTTTTGTATGAGCTTGTGCACTAAAAATGAACTTCACCTGACCTACCATAAATTCTCAAATATTTATTTACTTCATTGGCTTAATTTTTTCTTTTTCTGAGTACATGTAAACTAGACAGTTCTTCCATGTTTGCCTGTTGTCTTGATAAATTCAGTAGAATGCCCATTTCCACAGCACTAATTTCATCAGTTAGACTGCTCCTTTTTTTTTTTTTTGTTTATTTTTTACACTGCCTTGATTAGTGACCAGCCTTTTACTGACGACCAGCTTTTATAGGAGAATTTATAGAATTCAGTAAGGATTAACAGTTAGGTTAACTGTAATATATCACTAAAATGGCATTGTAAAACCAGACTCTCCTGTCCAAAAATCTGGGGGTTGTCTGTGCAAGCTGGTTATTAGGACCCATATTTACATTTATTGGCAGGTAATCATGACAGTAGCAAAGAGGAAGTCAAGCAGCGTAGTATAAACAGGAGCAAAGTCCGATAGTGACTGAGCCCTTTCGAGGATGCCCCTTTCATACCCAACCATGAGCGTTCATGCCCTGTTACCAATGAACCTGTTTACCAGTGGAATTTTCCAAACTGGTGTTTTTTGACCATTCTGGCATATAAACTAGCATTAAGAAATGAAAGTGTGGCACATTGACAAACCATGCATACCACAATGATCCAGCAAGGATTTGCCTTTGGTGCAGGGTTCTTGTAGCGACAGCTTGATGGTGGGCAGGTGTGCTGAGAGAGACAGAGGGCAGGGGTTGGAGCAGACAGACAGACAAACACCAGTCACACACCAATCACACTAGAAAGACTGATAATAACAAAAGCATTCAACAGACGGCCATATGTCACAGGCAGTTGTCACAGAAGATGGACAACTCAAGGCGATCCACTGGGCTTGTCTGGATTCTGATCATGGACATCCCAGATGAGGGCAGGGTCCAGGATGAGGTGACAATATATCCAACATAGTCTCCTCTCCAGTTAATGAGTCCACAGTCATAGTAACAAATTAATCTCCTTTGGAAAATGGTAAGATCTAGGAATCTCTGAAGTTGCTTACATCGGGCAGGGCTTTGCCACTTATGTGCCTCTTTTGTCTTGCTGGGTCTATCTTTACCTGTCTTTCAGCAATGATGTAACCCAAGAGGGGAACAGAGGGGGACTACTCACATCTCTCCACCCTTACTAACAGGCAGTTCTCTAGATGCTGTTGGAGGACATGACAGATGTGCTGAACATGCTCAGACAGATATTTGGAAAAGACCATGATATCATCCAGGGAAACAAACAAAATGATCAAACATGTCCTGGAGGACATTGTGTACTAGATTGGTGAGCACAGATGGCATAACTAAATACGCAAAGTGGCCCAGGGGAGTGTTGAAGCCGGTCTTCCAGTCATAGATCCATGACTCCTTGATATATCTCTCCATGGCCTCCTGTTCAGGCAGTTGCGGTGACAGGGGGAGAGCTTGCTGTTTTCCAAACACAGGTTAAGGATCTAAGGACTGACTGGGGGCCATTTCTCAAGAGGTGTCTGACACTAATTTCTAATTAACTCACTTAGAGAGAAAAACTTGGAACAACTCCTCGGTCTCCCCTGCCACTGTCAGGAAGTCAGTGGTGTACTCGGCAACACTCCAGGGACCCTGGTGGAGAGAGGAGTCTCTCAGAGCCATCCTTAACCCATACTGAATGATTAAACACCATCTCTGCAGTGAAGTCAAAATGAAACATGTCACTGTTGTTGCCCTGGCCAGAGCCTTTTCCCTGGCAGAGACCCAAAAAGAAAGTGATTTTTTCCCAACCGGTGCATTAAGACCAGGGCTGCTAGTCAAAAACAAAGCCGCATTGAATTAGAAATAATCAACATAATCCAAAATCACCATCAAATCATTCAGTGATATGTTGATGATGTCCATGATGTCCCGCAGAGCTTGGCTATGGTGGGCAAAGAGAGCTCCCTGTGTGGCTACTGCCTGGCAGACACTATCAAGTCTGCTGGGGTCATAGACGCTGGATTGCACTGTCAGTAATCAAGACTGAACACAAATGCAGACACTCAACAGCCGGTACGCAGGTATGGTGCAAAACAAAAAAAACAAACAAAAAAACAAGTCTTTTTTGTCAATTAGGGGCCTTGGCAGAGGGGAGTGCAAGGAGGTGAACTGGCTGGTGGGCTGACGGGCTGGCAGGCTAGTGAGGCAGTTAGACAGACAGAGACAGACAGGTAATCCTGAGACAGAAAACAGGTGTAAGACTAACAGATATATGTGTCAAACAGTTAAATTCATATAAGTGCTAGAAGCATGGCAACAAACTGTGGGTGGCACAATTCGGCAGAGACTGGCTTTTGGTGCACGGTTCTTGTTGTGAAATGGTGATGATGGCAGGTAGGTATGCTGATTCTCAATGATGAGCAGGTGAAACAGACGGCGGTATTTCAAAGACTACTTCATATGGTGAGGGAAGCCCAGTATGTCTGGTGTTATGGGCTTGTTTGAGATTAATAAACAGGATACTTGTTCCTTTGGGCTCTATTGTGTGAGCAACTGGGATAAGTTGACTTTGACCATAGGTAAAAATATAAAATAAGTAACCACCACAATTTTAACAAGACAGTCAAATCTAGGTGCACCTTTTTCTTTTGACATGTTTTCTGACATGTTACAGTAGAAGTAGTACAAGCACGAATGACAAAGCAATAATGACATCTGAATTCCACTAAGATTTAGGGTCCTGGTATTATTTACTCTGGCTTGCTCACTGTCACACTGACATGGCCCAATAGTCAAAATATCTGCTGTAAAAAAATGCCTTTGATGGGGAACTAGGAAATGTAGGCTGCTGTATATGTAATTTTTAGCATATATTTTTTTCAATGTTGCCTGATTAGCTAGAGTCCTGCATCTTTGCTCTCTTTATACCAATGACCAAAATGGAAGAAATTAGCCTTGGATGTAATTGAGTGAACATATACATATCAGCCAGTGCAGATTAGTTTTATATCGATAATTTGTAGCAGTTCATATAGCTTCATATAGCATTCTAAATGTGTCCCGTAGGGAACACCCTTCTGCTGAGCTGGTTGTACTTTACCCAGGCAACTGAACATCAAGGTGAATCCACTTATACATACATACATACTTTTTTTCATAAAGAAAGCTATACATTTTTGTCAAATAACAACCTTCATTCACATTCCTTTACATAACAAATTGGTTGCATATCTGCACCAATGTTAATTTGTGTATAATAATTCCATTTCCTGTTCTAGTAGCTCCGGGGTCAGCGGTGTCCCTGCCCAGGAGATATGTCTTATAATTAACTCCCACCCTAAACCTCTCTTGTGCAGAAACACATATTACTATTCAAAGCAAGCACACCACACTCAGTTCAAAGGGGAATTAAGCTCAATTTCCTGTTGCTGGTGACCCCACAGAGATTACTGTGACACTGTAGTGGCAAGATATGTGCAGTGTGCTGCTAACAGCTGCATTTCCACAGATATTAGTTCAACATGCTCCAGTGACCAGGCCTAAACAGATACAGATACTGTTCTATCTGGGTGGTCTGTGCAGAATGACAGTAAACAAAAAGGTAGGATTTAGGAAAAAAAAAAAATCACACTTTGTTACTCTCTCAACATACAGTACAAGTAAAACACATTATTGCTCAAACATTTTGATGCAGTCTTACTTATGTGAATGTTTTTACACAGTTAATGTTTCTAAAAATATCAGATTTTTCATAAGGTAGAGCAAATAATAAATTATGTTATAATATCAGGAACAGACAACAGTGAGTATTTTAAACCAACAAAGAAGTGAATACTGTTGATATACCAATAATAATAGTGATAATATCCATCCTGACCAACATGAGCTTTGGTTAAAATTCAAATAACAGTTAGTAAATAACAGTTAGTAAAAGAAAAGATAGGTCGACAATTTGGCAAATAGACTTATTCACTTTATTCTCTTGTAGAATGTGAAGATGAATCTCTGCCTGGTGTCTGTTGTGTGGAGTCAGGATGTGCTTAATTTAGCTGGGCTTAAAAACTAGTAGCAGGAGAAAACAGCTAACTGCAAACATGCACCTGCAAATGCCTCTAAAGCTCTCTGATTAGCATGCTATACACTGCTTAATCCATACTCAGTGTTTTTTGGAGGAGTTATGTGCTTAAACTATTTCTTATGAAACAACACCAGCTGAGCGCAGTACCTTTGTGCAGCTTACTAAAGTTGTCACAGTGAGGTTTTCAAGCTGTTCAGAAGCACACTATATGTATCAGTCTACCACAGTATTAGATTTCATATAACACTTTTCTTATGGAAACTTCTGCACAATTTTACATCTCATGTCTTGTTGAAGGAAGCCTGGGAACAAGAATTTCATGGCTAACGAGTGCTTCTGTGTGACTGTTGTCCACATGACAAACAAAACACTTGAACTTGAACTCTATCATTGCTGACTGACCACAGTGGCCATGGAAATTGTGCCTGAGAAAAACAGTGTCTGTTTAAAAATCGCAGAATTTGTAAAACCATTGAATCGGCCACACATGGGAAAGAGACTGTAGCGAGACATAAGGAGAAAGAGACAGTGAGTGATTAGTCAACTCTCTCCAGAAATAGTTCAGATAATTGACAGCAGCAACAAATATTACTGTGTGGCGATGCAATGAGGGTTATATTTTACTTTAGTTTGTTATAAATGTCCGACAACGCCACCTAGGGGCATTTCACCCCCAGGAAAAATACTAGTGCTGACCACAGGTCACACAGGTTCAACAGACACCAGAGACTGACGTGATTCCACAGTAGGATGCACAAATGAAAGTTTATTAACAACAACTTTTTAAAAACAAGGCACAGGGCTGAGGGCTCACCAGGCTGAGATGACTAGCTGAAGGGGAAGGGGAAGGGTCCTGGCACTGCACACCACACGTGAGAAAAGAAACACACACCATTGACGGACACCCAAGTGCACTACTACAAGGAGTGAAGGGACCACCACCGCAGGGGGGTCAGTCAGTCACTCGCTACACCGTCCCAACAGCGCCTGCCCAATAAAACAGAAACAAATTAACAAGAACATATATTAAGGGAGAACTAAGTAACCAAATCCCAAAACCTACTAAAACAATAACTAATGATAACAACGAAACTACAAACCATAAATACAATACAAAAATAAGACCATACACAAACAAGGACAACTAAATTAATAAGGCTTAAAAAAAAAAACAAAAAAAAACAAAACAAGACAAAAGGAGAAAAAGAAATAATAACAATGACTATAACTATAACACTAATAATAAACCAATGGCAAGCGAGCAGTAACAAAAACGCAGCGACAGAGCAGCAGTAGTGCAGCGGCCGCTCCAGAGATGAAGGCACTTCTACAGGGCAGGTGCAGCCTCCCAGGTATCAGGCGAGGCCCAGCTTAACACTGCAAGCAGAAACCAGGGTCAGAGTCCTGTGCGGCCCCGCGTAAGAGACGCCAGACAGAAACGCATCAGCCTACCTCAGGAATCCAATGCAGTGCGTGAATTATTACGCACAGCTCCGTGCCACACGCGCACTCCCAGCGACTTCACCAAAAAAAAGCAGGAAAAGCACATCAGACACGCCACTACTATGACTCCAAGATGCCGCAGTGGCCGTGGAACATACCTGACAAATGAACAGAGGAAGGTCAACAACCAGCGTCTGGAGGCAGCCACGTGGATCCACCCAGCCATGCCAAACAATGCTCCCACATGCAATGCAGCTCCAGCAACAGATAGAAAAACGCACATCTGAGGCGCATGGCCCTTCCGCAGATATACCTGGGCACAGCACCGCCCCATATTCAAAGTGTAATTGCCCCCAGCCTCGACATCCGATGGGTGGGGAGCAAAGGAACAAGCCCACACAGCCATTCCTACTGATTTAATGTGCTTAAAGCCAACAAGTGGAGACGGGCCATGCCGTCCTACCACAACTGCAAATTCAGTGTCACTTTACTGGAGCTCTCTGTTCAGCATGGTACTCATTCAACATGTAACAGATTGCTATTTTTCACATGATTTCATGTTCCATCTGTTTCTTTCCATGGCCTCCTCCTTAAATATGCATTTTCCCTGACTTCTAAAAGCTAACAACAACTCCAGTCTACTGCATTGTGATTGAAGCAGCCAATTAAAAACATCTTAACACATATGTTTTCAGCAAAAAGTGAGTCAAAAGAGTTTAAAAGTTTTATGACATACCAAAACATTCCCACATTCATTTGTAGTGGCCTTGGTGAGTATCTGTGTGTAAAACGGCCCTGCTTGTCACAGTCATCATCTTAATTTTGGGAATGTCACTAAACAGCGATGCAGTTTAGTGTGAACTAAAGAGATTTCCCTTCAACAGCATGTGAGCACACTTCAACATACAGTTGAAATCCAGCTAATGAGGGCTGTGAATCAGTGAGTACAGTCACATGATGAAACCATGACCAAATAATGCCTTCAACAAGCTAAACTGTGTCAACAGACTCATGATCAAACACACTGCAGAGCCTGACGTCTTATTCCCTGTGATCCAACAGTGTGTCGTTGAATATTAGATTTTAGTCCCAAAGAAAGCTTTAGTCAAACTGTATATCATGACATGGACTTTCATTACAAGGATTTCACATAAAGGCTAAACTTCTCTCCATTTTTCAAACCTTATGTGGACCATTCCCATGCTTAACCTCCTAGGACCTGGCGCACACATATGTGGACATCACCTTTTGGGTTGTCTAAATTGTACTTAATTTTGCTCTACAAATTTAAAATGAATGTCCTCATATGTGGACATACTTTTTCTCAGAAACTACATCATGTAAAAAGATAATTCTTTGTTTTTACACTCATCAGGTCCCAATCAGCCCAAATAGCAAAGAGAAATTAAAAAATGCATGCCATGCAAGAGTTTGGGTCTTAGGAGATTAAATGTTGTATTTTGCCATGATTTGATATCATATGAGACATTTGGTCAAATCATATGACAAGCAAGTCCTCTTCACATCCAAGAAAACAAGAATGATGCATGAGGAACACAGCACCTGACTGCTGTTTGCTGAGCATGATTTACAGTAATTAAATCTTCATATTACACTGAAAGGTCAGCCAGTTTTACTGCAGCTTGCTGTCACTCCTGCCTCCAAAGCTTATCAGTGAACAGGAAAGGAGCTGCAAAACACACATTTATGTACCCCAGACTTCTTCAGTTATTTATTGAAAATGTCATGGCTCATCAAAAATGTGTTCCTCATGCTGCTCTGTGCTTACTTGTCACTTGTTATTTTAAAAACGTATATGGTCTGAATAAATTCGATGTTCGTGAACTTCAGTTCTGGATGCAAGACAACTAATGTGGGATATACAGTATGATAATATGATGGAGACCCGTAAGTCCAACCTGGAACTGATTTCTAAAGCATGAACAGAGAAGGGTGAGCTCAGGACCAAGGGGTCAGTATACTCTGTCAGAAGTGCTTGTCCACACTCAGATTGAGGGAAGGGGCTTTGTCTGACCATTTATCCAACTTTCTGAAACTCAAGTTCACACTCACTTCACTCTGTGATTGGTCAGCTGTGTGAAGGTGAGAAATGAGCCAGATCTTTCCTCTTGCTCTGTTTTCTTGATACTGGAGAGAGTGTGCTTGGTTATTCCCATATTTAAATAATATCCCACCTCCCCTGTCTCTATGGCAGCCAGCGTTTCACCCCACCTTCAAGTTAGTAAATCTGATCAGTGTCAGTGAGCCAATAGCCATTGTGACTGGATGTCTAATGTTACATGTCATAAAGGCATGGAAGAAAAAACAAAACATTGTGCCTAGTAGTGATGGGAATTCTGGCTCTTTCGACTCCCAAGTAGCTCCTCAGATATATTGTTGCTTACATTTATTTGTTACCAAAATAATGTTAAATTATGTGTAAAATTAATTACTAATGTACAAAACATATTTTATATCAAATTTTACTGCATTTCCTACAGTCAATCATTTTCTCATCTTTCCAGCGTTTTGTCTCTGTCACGGCTCTGTGTATGTGTGTGTGCGTGCGCTGTGTCTGTAACCCCCGCCCCTCCCCCTCCTGCTCAGTGTGTACACACAGTAGCCACCACACACCATGTAGTTGACCAATCACGTACAACTTGAACAGAAAAAAAGGCGAGAAAAAAAACACAAAAAACCTCCCAAAGCACCTCACACATCACTGGTGCCCAGAGATAAGGCTCATTGATTTTTTTTAACAAGTTGCTTATCTGCACAGATAACTAAGTAAAATTTGGCTGGCTTTGTTAGCTAGCCAGTGCAGCTAACTTGTATCAGCTCGTCAGTGAGTCTGTTTATCGCATTGTCCACTGGTATACCCTCTCCTCACCACCATGTGGATGGATAACCTACAGCTGTGGCAAACATGGTGTGGCTTGCAGAACCACAGGTATAGGGACAGAAATATCCTAAATGGATGATTGTCAAGCTAGTTTGAACAGAGAAAGTACTGTCACTACCTGTTGAGTTGAATCACAGGAATGGAGCTTTCCATATATTTAACATCACTCTGCTCAAAGAACTACACTTCCCAGAGTGCACCACCAGAAGCAAACCAGCTACTCATTACCTGATCAGTCACTGTCACTGATTTGGAGCACCTGAGAAGGAATGGAGATCCTCAGGCATTCAAACAAACAGACTTCAGAGAGAAGGAGCAACAAGTTCACTCATGGGCTCAGTCCAAAGACGCCCATGGTTGGTAAAATATTTTATTTACTTTCATGTTGTTTGAAATGCTGCTTAGTGTGCTCAAGTTCATGTTAAACTGCTGTGTAGATTGGTTGGTTAAGGAACACATTGCAGCACTGACTTTTGATGAATGAGTTTGCACTGATATTTCATTTGGAGTTTGGAAAATGAAAAGTATAAAATACAAAAGGATAATACAAGGTTAAAAATGTTAAAATTCTGTTAAATGTTAAAACTCTACTAAAAATGTGGGAAATTCATGAAATGAAGTGTTTAAGAGCCAATCTACAAGCTTGTAGATCAGCTAGTTTTCTTAAGATTTTTCCATTTGGTACCGGGCCACACAAAGAGACTGTACAAAAAATATTTTATTGATCATCAGAGTCTGAAAGAAGTCTTATTTTGAAATTCAGCATCCGCCTGTGCCTCTGTACACATGTCAAACTGCTCGTCTCGGTCACGTGATACAGTAGTAAAAAACGTAAGCCCACAAGCTAGCAAAAATGAGTAAAATACAAACGTCTTTGGAGAGCTTCTTCAGAAAGGGGAAAAGGCCAAATGATGAGACAGAAGAAGAAGAGCCTACAACTTCCAAGAAAAAGAAAGCTGCATTTAAGAGACAATATCAGCAGTCCTACTTAAAATACGGGTTTATCACTTCAGGTGATTCTCACGCACCAAGCTCACTTTGTGCAATATGTGGCGACAGGCTCGCAAATGAGACAATGAAGCGCAGGGCTCCCTCTAATTACGACAACTACATTCAGCGTAATGGTGAATTGTATTTTTAATTATTTGTTTTTATTTGTTTCTATGCCGGTCCGTCAAAATATTGCTTTAAGCGAAACTGGTGCAAAAAAGGTTGGAGAGGTGGAGACCAGGAAAAATTGTTTGGAGGTTTGTTCACCGGAATCAGGATCAAATATCACAATGGCAGACAATGCAGCCGGCTCAGACATGTACAATGACTAAAATTTTTAAGAATGGTCTGATATCAAAATGTATGTGAAATTACACTTTACACATTAATTAATTACTCCTCATCCCCATATTAATTACACGTCTCACATGACTTATTCCAAGTGCATTTGCCCAGCCAACACTGTGTTTTCCTCCCAGGCAAGATAAATCTGAGCGCCTTGCCTTCAATGCATCATGGATGTCTGTGTGCCTTGGCAACTGTACAGTCCCTGACGTGTACTAACATCTTCATGTCACATGAACAGGAAAAAAAACTGTTCCATTTAATGGCGATCTTGTTTTTGGCACAGTGAGGAAGGCATGTCATCTGTTGGAAAGTTTCATTGGGTTGTCATTGCACTCAATAAGCCAGACCTACTTGAAGCAAGGCTGAGGACACACAAAGCATTGCAGCAATATAGAGGATTTAGACAAGCGTGCCTGTACCTACTTCCTCTGTGACTTTTTTCATTCATTTGACACCGTTATATGTAGGGCCAATTATGGACAGTAGAATTGGAAATGCTGATGCCAATTGGGTTTTGGCAATTGTGACGTTAAACATTATGAACATAAATGATCATCAGCACATAATTGGTTTGCTTTTTGTGGTTTGTCATAGACTACTTCATAGACATAGCACAGTAACTGGAGTGGAAATGTTATTTTGAAACATCAGAATCAGAATCAGAATCAGAAAAAGCTTTATTGCCAAGTACGATTTTACACATACGAGGAATTTGTTTTGGTGAAGTTGGTGCTTGACACATCTACTAAAAATAAGCTATTAAAAAAGTAAAAAAATATAACAATATAAATATGTATACACAAGTCTGTTAAGGAGCAAAGTCTGTTTCTGAACAACAGTCTGTTTTTTCAGAGAGAAATCCAAGCTGAGCATTAATGTAACGCATAGAGTTATAGCAATGTCAATGTGACCAGCAGAGGCAGAGGTGGAGTGTGAAGAGTGTTGGGGGGGTTCCTGGCCTTGTTGATAAGGCTGACAGCAGACGGGAAAAAACTATTCTTGTGGTATTAGTTTTTGGTCCTGATGGACCGCAGCCTCCTGCCAGAGGGGAGTGTCTCAAAGAGTTTGTGTCCGGGGTGGGAGGGATCAGCCACAATCTTTCTTGCACGCCTCAGGGTCCTGGAGGTGTACAGGTCCTGAAGAGACGGGAGATTGCAGTCGATCACCTTCTCTGCAGACCGAATGACACGCTGCAGTCTGCCCTTGTCCTTGGCGGTGGCAGCAGCATACCAGATGGTGATGGAGGGGGTGAGGGTGGACTCAATGATGGCTGTGCAGAAGTGCACCATCATTGTCTTTGGCAGATTGAATTTCTTCAGCTGCTGTAGGAAGTAGATCCTCTGTTGTGCTTTCTTGATGAGAGACCTGATGTTCGGCTCCCACTTAAGGTCCTGGGAGATGATAGTTCGCAGGAAGTGGAAAGACTCCACAATGTCAATAGTGGAGTCACAGAGGGTGATGGGGGCAGGTGAGGCTGAGTTCTTCCTGTAGTTCACAACCATCTCCACTGTCTTTGGAGCGTTGAGCTCTAGGTTGTTCTGGTTACACCAGGTCATCAGATGGTCAACCTCCCACCTGTAGGTGGACTTGTCACCATCAGAGATAAGTCCGATGAGGGTGGTGTCGTCTGCAAACTTCAGGAGCTTGATGAACTGGTGACTGGAGGTGCAGCTGTTCGTGTACAGGGAGAAGAGCAGAGGAGAAAGAACATAGCCCTGGGGGGATCTGGTGCTGATGGTCTTTGATTCAGAGATGTGTTTCCCCAGCTTCACGCACTGTTTCCTGTCAGACAGGAAGTCTGTAATCCACCTGCAGTGGATTGAGTCAGGCACGCTCAGCTGGGAGAGCTTCTCCTGAAGCAGAGTTGGGATGATGGTGTTAAAGGCAGAGCTGAAATTCCACAAACAGGATCCTAGCATAGGTTCCTGCGAGTCCAGGTGCTGGAGGATGAAGTGAAGGGCCAAGTTGACTCTACAGACCTGTTGGCTCTGTAGGCAGACTGCAGGGGGTCCAGGAGAGGGTCGGTGATGTCTTTGAAGTGTGAGAGCACAAGGCACTCAAAGGACTTCATGACCACAGAGGTCAGGGCGACGGGTCTGAAGTCGTTAAGTCCTGTGGTCCTTGGCTTCTTGGGAACAGGGATGATGGTTGAAGACTTGAAGCAGTCTGGCACGTAACATGTCTCCAGTGAGGTGTTAAAAATGTCTGTGGACACTGGAGACAGTTCTTCGCGCAGTTCTTCAAGGAGGATGGGGAGACAGAATCCAGTCCACCTGCTTTCCGGGGGTTCTGTCTCTTGAAGACTTTGTTGACATCCCTCTCATGGATGGAAAGTCGTTACTGAGGTGGGTGGGGGGGTGGGGGAGACCTTTAAGGTGGGAATTGGTGGAGGTGACTGGAGCTGGTGCTGTTGGGAGGTGTTGTGGGTAATGGTTGCTGGACTGTCCCTTTGTCTTTCAAAGCGACAGTAGAACTCGTTCAGGTCGTTGGCTAGGCATCGGTCGTTGATGGAGTGGGGGGCTTTAGGCTTGTAGTTGGTGATCTGCCTGAGCCCTTGCCAGACAGACGCAGAGTCGTTAGCTGAGAACTGGTGTTGGAGCTTCTCAGAGGACAGTTGTTTAGCCTCTTTCACCGCCTAGCTAAACTTGTACTTCAACTCTTTGAATCTGTCTTTGTCCCCACTCCTGAAGGCCTCTTCCCTTGCCAACCATAGCTGTCTGAGTTTGGCTGTGAACCAGGGTTTGTCATTGTTGCGCTGTGCATCCTGCACGTTGGCCTGCGGCAGGATGTAAACACCGGCCAGAGTGAATGAAGCGAACTTACGGGGTGAATACAAAGGCTTACAGTTAATGATAAAAGATTCCAGGTCAGGAGAACAGTGCTGCTGGATCATGGTCACGTTGTTGCACCAACCACTGTTGATGTAGAAACAGATTCCTCCACCTTTAGTTTTGCCGGAATGTTGCGAGTCTCTGTCCACGCGGTATAGTTGGAAGCCTGTCACACAGCCACGTCTCGATGAAGCACAAAACCACAGATGAAGAAAAGTCCCTGTTTTTACCCAACAGCAGTTGCAATTCCTCCAGTTTGTTGGGCAGTGAACGCACGTTAGAGAGAAATATTACCGGTAATGCTATGTGCAGTCCACGCTGGCGAAGGTGCACGAGCGCACCGGCTCGTTTTCCTCTCCTCCGGTGTTTCGCTGTGTGAGCAAAGGTGAGCGCACCTTTGACCAGGATGTCCAAAATTTCCAATGTTGGGACCAGAAAATTAGGAAATAAATCCTCTGGTGTTGTTCCCCTGATGTTCATGAGCTCTTCTCTGGTGAAAGACCTCTGGGTACCGGTAGAAAAAACAGAGTTAAAACACAAAACAAAACAAAACAACGTGCACCAAGACACCGAGGCAGCCATCTGCATGCCATCTTGAGGTAGGCTATTAGCCGAGTTTCAGTACTTGTTTGGTGTCAGTCAGTGAAGTCAGACGAGAGTTTGCAGGACAGGCTGCACATTCTTAAGTCACATTCATTTTTATACATCCTGTGTGTGTGAAAATCAATGTATGTAACCTTTTAGAATGTGTACACCATTCACACATTCACACAGATGTCTGGACTAGCAAATCTGGATATCCTCCTGAGAAGCAAGGACAAAAAGTATCTTTCAATTTAATTTTTTTTGTGATTTCCTGCCTCTTTGGAGCTAAAACAACAACTTACAATTTAGAATTTTGTAAAAATATTTTTATTTTAGATTTTACAGCATGTTCACTGTAGTGGAGTAACAGAACGATTTTACCATAACACAACAAAATCATAATAGGCTGACAAGAAAACAAGAATGTCAGTCCATTTTTTTAAATGAAACTGAACTGAACTGAGCTTGTATCTTTTGTTGAACTGCTGAACAAAACTGACATTATTAAACATTCATAACATTGCTATTATTTTTCTTAACAAAAAGTTTAACTGAACTCTGACTCCAATTTTATGATTCCTGGCATGCTCATAAACAAGAAAATATATGATTACCATAGTTAAAAAAAACAACATCTTAACAATATTTGACATTTGTGTTTTGCTACAATCTCCATTTTGTCTCAGCGTGAAAACAAAGTTCCCCTCATCCCACCCAAACATATGAGATATCGCTGGAAACGCCAGGATGTCCTCTACTGAGCACACCAGGACTTAGTAGGGTAGCTCAAATGAGTCAAAAGATATAGACCCCAAAACAAATGTCCACTACAGAGGACACAAATGAATAGGCTGGACCTCAGGAGGATAAGAATAAATCTCAGGGGTCATCATGGGTGGAGAGGCAATAAAAACCAGCAAAAGACATTTGACTCTGACCTGGCCAGTGTTAATTTTGTCAACGAAAATTCCGACAAAAAGTAGTCGTTGATGTCATTTTATCCATCCATCCATCTTCTCCCGCTTCATCCGGGGCGGGTCGCGGGGGCAGCAGTCTGAGCAGGGACGCCCAAACTTCCCTCTCCCTGGACACTTCCTCTAGCTCTTCTGGGGGGATCCGGAGGCGTTCCCAGGCCAGCTGAGCAACATAGTCGCTCCAGCATGTCCTGGGTCTTCCTCGGGGCCTCCTCCCGGTGGGACATGCCTGGAACACCTCCCTAGGGAGGCCTCTGATAGAGATGCCCGAGCCACCTCAGCTGACTCCTCTCGATGTGGAGGAGCAGCGACTCTACTCTGAGCTTCTCCTGGGTGACAGATCTCCTCACCCTACCTCTAAGGGAGCGCCCTGCCACCCTGCGGAGGAAACTTATTTCAGCCGCTTGTATCCGCTTGTCATTTTATTGCATGACTAAATTGTAACAACAGCGTAAATGAATATAACATGTATGTCAATCAATATTAAAAAAATCATTGATAACAAAAATTGCAGTGAAATCTCTGTTCATTATGTCCTGTCAAGTGAAGACGAGACGAAAAAATTGTCCGTGTTCGGGCGGACACCCTGGGTGTTGTTTTCATTTTTAACCAATCACTTCTGCAAGTGCAAGTCAAATTCTCTCACTGTCCCATCTCATTGGATGTTTTTTGCCCCTTGGTGCTTGGTGCATGCTTGGTGCATGCCAGGTGCATGTTGGGTGCCTGCAGATAGATAACAACAAGGCAAGCTAATGTTCATGTCGTCCAAGCTAGCTAGCTTAAAGCTGAAAGAAACTATTTTAGCTACTGTTGCTGGTCACTCAAAGATGAGTGCCTCATCTTCACCAACATGTCAGGTGGGAAGGAAGAGGAGAGACGACCTATAAAAATATTTCTGTTATATTCCATCTGAAAAAAAAAAAGACTATTCCATCTGACAAAAAAAAAAAGACTATGTATCGTTTCCAATGAGGATGGAGCGGTTTGCAATGAGTGGCGTTGACTTGAGTCAACGCCACTCATTGTCTCAAGTCAGTCTTTGAGCAAACTAAGCACTTTTGCCAATCACCTACCAGTTTTAAAGATAAGCTCCAGAGGGAACTGTTTTTGTTTTGTGAATTTAGTAATAATTTGTATTTCAGAGGAGTCTTGTTAAAAAAAATGACCCACCCCAGTCAATGAGTCAGTCATTTCACAGTATTTGTACTTCTCCAGGTTGTATGCAAATGAAGAGGGCAGTGTGCCATGTCTACAGGGTCTGCTTCACTTTTACTGTACATCCAGTCACAGTGCCATGTGCGCAGAAAATAAATAGGATGACCTGTGAGGAAACATAACTGTTTTATTTCATTTTATCTAGCACACTTTAGGCATTCATTCTTATATGATTTTTGAAAGTATGGTAAGTCAGTAACACATTCTCAGCCTACTGACTAAATGCATAGTTCAAAATCCATGACAGTATCGTGAATCTGTCTGAGAAAATTATGACTAAAATTAAACAAAAATCTTGACAAAAACAAAATAAAAGGCTAAAAAGTGACTTAAACCAACTACAATTTTCAGTTGAGCGACTAAGACTAAAACTAAATTTAAAATTCTTGCCAAAATTAACACTGGACGAGGCCGCCAAAACTCACCTGGAGGTACACCAGCAATGATACAGCCGATGTCAGATTGGTTTCTGGTTATTTAGAGTATATTGTGCAGTATACTGTGTCATATCAGAATCTAAGGTGAATCATAACTGTATTTATGAAGTTGTGAGGCAGACCAAGTAAAAACTGCAGCACTACCACACCAAAATACATTCTCAAAAATACAACCATACAACAACATACAAAGAGTCATAAACAATAACTATGTAGTATTATTATCAACAAAACTGAACACTAATAAGTCAGGCAACTGATATTTGTTGCAGATCCATTTGCATTATATTACATTGTACCGGTGTTTACATTTCTCTCTGTCTGTATACCAGCAACGTGTTAGTGCAAGATTAGAATTCGGACTGATGAGTACAGCAATAAATAGAGCACCAAACATAATTCATTTTACAGGCTTTTCTCCTGTCATTGAATTCCCCTGTAATGAAGTTCTATGAGATCTGAGCTGCACACACTGACAAAATACTTTGAGTACTTTAACTGCATATTAGAATTCCTTATGGAAGTAAAGCAGGAAGCAGAGCCTTATCCTGCTCACTAAATCCAGGTTATATTATTCCTGATTTCTTCTGCCTACTTTTTCAGCTTTAAGATGTTTTTGTGTTTTCATTGGACACACCGAGACCTTTGGTCCTGAATCCACTTGTTGCATTTGGGTGCTTCTATTTCTCTGGATTATAACTTTTTTCTTTTCAGCCTACTGCTACATTTTCTTAATGAAAAATGAGTTTGCAACACTCAGCTCAACTGCTAGCTTGGCTTGATTCTACATGATGTAAATGATACTTCCACAGAAATTGTTTAAGGGAGCTGTAGGACCCTGCCAAGTAACCAAATGTGGAAACAAGTATTTAGAAGAAAGCGGATGACAGCCATCCGGAAGCACAAGCCTCTGTGTCTCTGCCTTCTCTCTCTTTCTCAGTTGTGTTTTTTTCTTTTTTTAAATGTATTGCCCCAGTTTGTGTAGCGGCCGACCAGGAACTACGGCTGCTACACGACCTGCAATTATGACTCGTGAGCAAGTTGTTGAAGTTGACTATTTAAATTATTGTATGGTTGGCACCAGAGGAAAGCAGATGGAGTATACAGTACAAAATAAAGAGGCATCATCCTCTGGAAAGCACGAATGTGTTGAGTGAATTTCATGTTGTCTTATCCAGTAGATTTTAATATTTGTAAGGTATTTTTAAATATTGCCACAATGGAAACATTTCAAATGCTCTAGTAATATGTTTGTTACACACAGTTGGATCTTCTAGTCTTGGACATAGAGTGCTGTGAATATGGCTTTGTGTGGTTAGATTTCATTCACATTGTGCTGTGAGTCAGAGATGCTTTTATGCCATCTGTTGGTGTAAGTACCTTGAGAAATGCTCTAATATGTCTAATATTAGCTGCTTTTCCCAGCGTACATCCCCTCAGTGGCTGTATCCTGGGGGAGACCATCTGGTGGCTTGTTTAAGGACAAGGTGGTGGGGGATCCAACACTTTGAGGACACTGAAACTCACTACGCCTCTATAGCTTGCATTCTGTGGGCATACAAAACAACTGTACACATTTGTTGTGCACATATAAAAATCTATATTTTTCCATTGTCTGATCAAGCCTTTTAGGTAAAAATAAATGCATTTGCTCCTGTTTCTTCAAGTTTGTCTAACACAACATTTATAAATCTATATCACTTAGCATTTAATGTATTGTGAATCTTTGTGTACAAGAGTGGACTGTGTGAACAAACATCCTAAATTTCCATAAATCTGTTGAAGCCTTTAGCACCTAACAAACATAGTTTCAACAGATTTAAGAGTCTTGGAAATTTCCTAAAGCACAAGCAGGCCAATGTTGTTTTCAGCGAATGTTACTCCAATAGGAAGAAGTAGTACATTTGTTGGGAACTTGTTAGTGTTTGCACATGGTATTTGTTGATGGTAAATGGCACATTTCATCTTTCAGTGTCTGACTATAATAAACAATAAAACATTTGAAGATGTCATTTGGATTTATTTGGGTTTGTGTGATTTCAATCAAGCCTGGTGTCAACACTAGGTATGCAAGTTTAAAACATTTCTAAATACAGCTTAAGAGGCCATGACCTGCATTTTATATCCAGAGCATCAATGTATCTTCCTTTAGAGTATGGTACGTGTCATCCAGCCTCTTGTAGGCAATGTATTTGACACAATCTGTCACTGGAGCCAAAGAGTAAAATCTAGCAGCACAAAATAAAGCTCTAATTGAGATGTTAGTGTCTAATGATAGAAAACCCTGAAACTAATTCACTTCTCTCTGCATATTTGTCAGTGGAATATTTCACATTTAACATCAACTCTTGTAAACTTAATGACAACCTGCAGATAATGTCAGTGCACCTGGTGCCATATGATGTTCATTTGTGCTGGCATATGGTCTGCTTTATCTAATTTACATAACACCTCCTCTGATTCCAGCACGTTAGTTCTGCTTCCAGAGAGGATTACACCTCAGCAATCAATATGGCATGTAGAAGTTTATTCTAACAGAGAATATACATAAACTAGCATGCATGACTACAGATTTATAGATACATGTGAAATGCAAAAAGAGCATACCTACTATGTTGCTAAAATGGAATATTAGAACACTGCACTATTGCATATACATTTTAAGTTATGCACGATGATCTTGGGTAGTCTTCTTTATATAGTGCTCTAATGTGATTTATTTGTTGCATTTTTATTTTTCCTATATGGATTCTGTTTCAGCCTGTCTGTCTTGTTTGTTTGCTATAATGCTTATCTCACAGCTGATAAAAACATTGGATAAATTATTAATCATGACACAATTCTGAACATAGTCGAGTAAAAGTCTTCATGGATCCACTTGTATCCTACTAGAGTTGAAACAAGTAGTTGATTAATCAGAAGCATTTTTTAAAACTAATTCTTTTTTCATTCATTTTTCAAGCAAAAACACCAAACATTCACTGGTTCTCAGGTGTGAAGATTTGATGATTTTTTTTTTTTTTTTTTTTTTTATAATTTCCTTCACTCTCTTAAAAAATACAGAGGAAAATCTTCTTTGAAGGACCTCAGTTAGTCCATACCTTAAAATACTGAATGTGACACAGTTCATTTAAGACTGCTGTGTGCAACAGCATCAGTCATGTTAGGACACACCCCAGAATGGCATCTATGTTCAAGTGCCATTGCAAACGAGGAAGTCAGGTGTTGACCTCCAAACCTTAACCATATAGTCTCCAATTCATTGTTGCTACAATATAGGTGTTTGTTGTTTAGAGACCTGATGTAGAGCTAGTCGTTGAAACATCTTAGCTTTTCAATGATTTGCCTTTTTCTAACATTTCTTTCCTTTTTTCTTATATTCGCTGTACCTGCTTTTTTAAAGTGCTTATTTTAACCCAAACCACTATCTTTGCCAAAACCTAACCAAAAATGAGAGTGTTGTCAGATCATAAAATGGATTCATTTTTCAACAGTAATTTGTAAAAACTTTGGAATGCAGTGAGTGATTTCATGTGTGGTTGGAGAGAACATGGACAAAGGACATATTTTGTCATTTAACTTATAGATAACAATGTACAGTTGTGGAAAAAATTATTAGACGACCCTTGTTTTTTTCAATTTCTTGTTCATTTTAATGCCTAGTGCAACTAAAGTTACATTCGTTTGGCCAATATAATGATAACAACAAAAATAGCTCATAAGAGTTTAATTTAAGAGCTGGTTTTCCTGATAATAACCAAAATCACTTACATCAATAGCTATGGCATTGTACTGCCAAAAACAGTGCTTTTAGGCATTCCATGTTTTCTTTTCTGTCTGTTAGTCACATGATACACACAGGAGTTAGTACTTGATTGCATAACCATTGTTTTTGATGACTGCAGCCATGCGTCTTGGCGTGCTCTCCACCATCTTCTGACATTGTTCTGCTGTCACAGCAGCCCATTCCTGTTGCAAAAATTCAAACAAATTTGCTTTGTTTTTGGGCTTGTGGTTCTCCATTTTGAGTTTGATGAGGTTTCACAGGTTTTCAGTTGGATTTAGATCTGGTGATTGAGCAGGCCAAGGCATGGTTCGAATGTTCTGGTTCTCCATCCAGGCTTTAACTGACCTTGCCGTGTGTTCACACAGTTGCATTTGCCCTGTTCCACCCATACTGAAACAATGTAACATGTTTTACTGTAGGGGCAAGGCAGTCTGGTTTGTAGGCTTCTCCAGGATTCCTCTTAACCAGTAAGTTGGCTGGAGTGGGCATCAACTCAAAATTGGATTCATCACTGAAGATAACCTTAGCCCAATCATCAACAGTCCAATCCTTGCGATCCATAGAAAAGAGTAACTGGGCCTTCCTCTGACTTTTGTTGATGAAGGGCTTCTTCCGTGCTGTGTGACTTCAGACCAGCTTCAAGAAGTCGGTTTCGAACTTTCCTTGCTGAACAAGTCACATTTCTCGACAGTGTCCACTGATTCTTAATGTCCCTGGGGGTCTGACGACAATTCCTGACACAGGAACGGATGAGTGCATGGTCTTCTCGTGGGGTAGAAAGACGTTTCCTGCCTCAACCAGCTAGCAATTTGGTAGTACCATGTTCGGCTTGCTTTTTCTTGGTGTAATGAATAACTGTCTTGGAGATCTTCAGTTTTTTGGCTACCTGTCTCTCACTCATGCCAATTTCCAGCAGTGCCAAGATGACTGCCTTTGTGGCTTCACATAATTCTTTTGTTTTAGGCATTATGTGAGAGCTGACAACTTCTGAGTTGTGCTACGGCTTGAATGTAAGCAGGAAACCACTCTAGGCCTTTGAATGTGCAGTGCTGCTTATGACATGAAATGGCCTCTTATATACCCTGGGAATACAATTAAGCTTAAGCATGTCAAATAGGACATAAAGTATTATGGAATCAGCTGCATTTTTTGTCGTGTTCATTGTATTCTTCAGGTAATATACCATTAGTGGTATCAGGCATTAAAATGAATAAGAAATTGAAGAAAACAAGGGTGGTCTAATAATTTTTTCCATGACTGTATGTAATGTAATGTAATGTCACACTGTGACAATATATATCCAACAGGCTCCAAATTAAATGTTACAATGCATTGTTTGCTCATTCCCTCTCGAAAGAAAAAAAAGTTTTGATCTGATACCCCTATCAGCAGGACCACATCACTGTTCAAAAAATATAACTGTACCGTAACTTTACACCAGTGTGAAGGTTTGATCAGGTTTAGGCACAGAACAACCATGGGGTGGGTTAAAATGACTAATTCTTTATGGTGAGGAAAACCAAATGGAGACAATAAACATGTACTTGGAGAACTGTGGTGTTCATGATTAAAAGAATCTAATGATGACTGTGGTTAAAGTCTGAAATTTTGTTGACTCATTCATCCACCTTCTGTCACTGTGGACTTTGCAGCTCTGAAACAACATCACTAAATTTCTCTCGTTCCCCCTGTTGCTAGAGGGCTTTATCACTTGAACATAAAAATATGTCATTTTGGGTTAGGGTAAATTGCTAAATTGACTGATGGTCTTGTTATTCTTGGGTGGACAGTCTCGACCAATGTGAAGCCATCCAAACATGTCCAGTTCACTAAAGTGGAACTAACAGTATCAAAGTGGTTTTCAACTTTCAGGACAACCTACAAAGTAAAATTGGTTGAAAATTGGTAAACTGGTTTGTACTGAAACTTAGAAATACATTTCAGCTTCAACTTATGTAAAACACTAGAATTAAGATATAAAATGCCTGTTAAACATTTTACAGAATATTTTTTCAGATTGCAGTTTACATTTAAATTTGAGTTAACAGGGTTTACTCTGCAAAATCAGGCAGTGTTCTACTCTGTGTTTTGATGCATTCTTCTAACAGTTTGAAAAAACATAATTTCCATACATTGCCTTTACCCCGACAATGCACGCTCCAGTGGGAGAGAATTAGCATGTGAGTGAGATTTTAATGCATCAACTGTGGGGATGTAAAGTGGTCCCAGAGCAGCCTGCGGTGCCTGCAGCACAGCCAGGCAAGCTATCTGAATACAGCAATGCTTTGTGCAGGGCAAACAGGTTCATTCATGGAGAAGCAGAAGTTGACTTTAATTGCTGCTTCTGTTTTCCAGCAGTAACTCCCCTCCTTTAGAAGTCAGACACTTTTGTGTGTCAACAGAAACTGGTTTCTTAATTCACTTTCATAATTGTTCTCATTTAGATGGCAGATCTAAATAAATATTAAAGATTGGACACTTTGCAGTACTGCATTTAGCATTCATAAATAGTCTCTTTACTTTCCGTCTTTCTTTTGATTCACTGAAGAGGAAAATTCCAAATTTCACTAGTTTTTCTGTTTTTTGTTTTTTGTTTTTTTTTGCCACATACTGACAGAAAGCTCTGTTTGATGTCGTAAATGTGGAAGAGAAAGGCTCATTGTAAAACGAAGTTTCTTCTTCAAGAATGGTTTGTCCTTCCTCCTTTCCTTTCTGACTGCAAGATTAAAATGTCTTTGTGCTGATGTTAGTAGTAGCATGAAGCTAGGAGTAAATACTGGAAAATGAGATCCCAGGTATTCTTCATCTATCTTCATTTTTTCCCTGGGAAAATGTCACAGCACATGTAATTGTATGTACTGAATCAAAGACTTCTCCAAAACAAGTGGTGTAAAGGACAAGTCTGTGATTTTCCTTATTTTTCTTGGGTAAAACCACACCAACACTGAATGTATCTACAATCTAAATAGTGTTGTGTCTGTTTCAGAGCCTGATATATCTTCTTCTGTGCCATAGAACTCCACTGTAGTCCAAGAGCTATTAAAAACACATCAATGAGCCGCGCTGTTGCACTGGGTGCCATGTTCCTTCATTACCATAAACACACAGACTTTACATTTGTAGTTCATGTTGATTAATCCCATGAATGTGGATTAATCTGCAGCTGAAAATACTCCCCAATAAATGCACTCTTCCTTCTGATTGAGTAACGTCTACCATATCAGCCTCACTCTTTTATTAAACATGCCGGCCTCAGAGTGCAGAGCAGCAACGGAAAGATGTCACAGCAGCTGCATGTGATGCATTTTTGCTCCCCACCACTGCAGCAGTGGCAGCCTGAGATCAGTGTTATAAAGATGGTTATATGCTGTCATAGAACCCCCTGAACTTTTAAAACTGATGAGGATATTATGAAAAAAAAAAAAAAAAAACAGCTCTCTGTAGCATTGTTTTTTTCCACCTCAAAACCTGTGCCTTTAAAAAAAGATTCTTGTTCTGCTAAAACATATACCAAATAATCTGATATGTACAAATTTGTAATGATTTTATATATATATATATATATATATATATATATATATATATATATATATATATATATATATACTT
>JBBMOE010000026.1:1814732-1991283 GCA_037975065.1 Chaetodon trifasciatus | reverse complement strand
ATATATATATATATATACTTGTAATTTCATGAATTACCTACAATTCATTGATTATAGTACAGTACATAGTATAGTATTGCAGTCAAAAGCAGTCTGAAAAGCAGTGTTCCTGGTTTAAATGATTTTTAAAGCTGTTACACCTTTGAACACATGCAGTGTGGGTGTGGTCCGAAGCTCTTTGCAGCACCTACAGGGACACATCCAACCTCTCTTCAAGTATATCTGCTGTTCAGAGTGCATAGTAATGAGCACATTGTCTGAACAGCCTGGTAAACATTTCCAAACTGGAACTAAGAAGTGATCAATAGAGAGGACATTTTCCACCAAAAGGCTTGTTTTGCAGTGAAATGGAGTCTGGTGATACTGTACCCACCAGAGAGCAGCCCATCCCCACCCTTACCCTTCCACCGAAGTCTGCAAGGGGATATCTTATCAGAGCCATTAGGATACCACCTACCAAAGCATGGATCTGCTTTCAAGTAATTAAAAATTAACCAGGTCATTGTCTTATTTTGTGCTGTCTGCTGAAAGAAGTTGAAATTAGAAAATCAAACTTTAGACTGACTGTAAAGGAAGGGATAATAAGTAAAGCATAAAGCCAATAATTATATAGAAAAATCTAGGGCGACAGAAAGTCAGTTTCAAATTTAGTAGAAAATGAGGCACATAAATGTACTGTGAAATATGGACAATAGTGGTTGCCAACAGCTACTAAGGGTATGGGTTCTAGTGTTATTTTTGTTCAGTGTGGGTCTACAGAGTGTCAGCAGGCCGTGCAGAGCAGGCAGTCCCCGGCAGTATCAGCCCTTGTTTATCCAGTCTCTGATCTCTTCCAACTAGCACCAAAAAACCACCATGGGATGTGTGCTCCCACCACAACTAAGCATTTGTTGACTTTTGTCCCCATCAGGGGACGATGCCCTGCTGTTTTTCTCAGTTCACTTACTCATTGATCATGCTAGGTTCGGTGTCAACTCATGTTAAGGGTCACTTTTATTGCAGAACACACTTTGGCATGCTTTTTATTTAATCTTTCTTGCGGTTATCAACAGCATTATAAGAATTATCTAAGCCTCTTACACTTCTTTGCTCAAGTAATTCTCTTGCCTTACTCACCATCTCACCTGGCTGTGACAGGTGCTTCTGGTTAGGAGGTGGATTGCGGATCTGGAAGAAAAGAGTCCATTCTACGCCAGATCAAAGTTGATGAACAGTTAATTGACTCATAACTGTGAGCCACTGGTAGCAGCACTTGACCGTGCCGTGGCCCATTCCTACCACTGCTTTTCCTGCCTCTGGAGAAAGCAATCCCATCATACTCTGCCAAGTGCATAACTAGATAGTGCCTGGGTACGTCTGAGGCCAAATCCAAGGCCCCAGTCTGTTCTACCCCATCCAAAAACTAGTCCTTGGTCTGCAGAGACAAATCAGGTAGTCTTCATCCACCTCGGCCTTCTCCAGCTGTCAAAGAGATTTCCTGGACATCCTGGACATTAACAAACCAAGGTCCAAACATCAGCTGTCCATCTTCCCTAGTTCTTGCTAATTTCACCCCATGTCCACTGTGCAATTTGGATCAGGTTGCAACCCCATTCATTCATTCATTCATTCATCTTCTGATTATCCCTTTCAGGGTTGGGGGGGCTGGAGCCTATCCCAGCTGTCAACAGGCGAGAGGCAGGGTACACCCTGACTGCAGGGCAACACACACACAAGCATTCACTCTCACATTCACCAATTAACCTAGTGAGCATGTTTTTGGTCTGTGGGAGGAAGCCGGAGTGCCCGGAGAGAACCCACGCATGCACAGGAAGATGCAAACATGCAAACTTCACACAGAAAGGCAGGGATCGAACCGGCAACCTTCTTGCTGTGAGGCACGCGCACTACCTGCTGCGCCACCGTGCCGCCGGGGTTGCAACCCCAACCCCTATATCCTAAAGTGTTTCTGCTGGGGCTGAAATTTGTTACCCCAGTGCCCAGGTATCTCATATAAACTCACTGCTCCCAAACATTTTTTCACAGTCATTCAGCTGCATCTGCAGTTCCAACTCATATTGGATCAAACATATCAAATTACAGCTGTTGGAGTGGTTATGTTTTACAAATTACAAATTAGGACAGGATACAAATTGCGACAGGAGACAAAAAAGAGTTTTAATGATGACTGATAACTGAGATCTTGTTGGAGGAGTAGGCAAGATGAGTGCAGATCCAATCCTTTCCAAAGACACAGACAGACAGGGCATGGATGGAGACATGCGAGGGCAAGGCACCTGAGCACACACAGAGTAAGGAAGGCAGGCAAGCAGACAAAATATTTTGATGTTCAGAAATCTCAGTCGTTACCACGTGGTTGAACAGACAATTCAACAAATAATGGGTGGAGAGTCAGTGCTTATACTGTGTACTGTGGGAGCAGGTGAGTCTTGATTGCATGGTTGAGTCCAGCTGCGCTCAGGGGAGGAGGGGACCAAGCCCAACCTGTCAGCCATGCCCTGCAGGGAAACACACTCACACCAGTCAGAAACAGGAGAGACAGGCAGGAGACAGAGGGAGAGGGGAAACACAAGACACAAAAGGAAAAAGGAACGGAAACTGCGGATCCCACAGGAGTCACTTTAAACTGACTCTGAAATCCTCATAGACAGTGTCCTAAATGCTGGAAAGCAATGCCTGTCCCCAATTTGGTGATATCAAATTCAGCCATATCTGGCAGCTACATATCTGGTTCAAAGGTTACTGTCACTGGTTAGGAATCCCCGTTGTCAATTTTTTTTTTCTTTTCAATGACCAAATCTTTTTGTCCATGATGGCTTAGAGCTCATTGGAATAGGCAAATGGCCTCTGGCCAGCAATATACTTACCAGAGCTATGATTATATTGCTGTTAATCTTAGTTCTGCTTAGTATCAATCACCAAACTACAATTTGGAATTCCTGAGTGGTTTTGCAGATCTGCAATAAACATCTGTGCCGACTACACCAAAGTAATTATTTCTGGTAATTTCAATATTCACATTGGTAATTCCACCATGTCTGTCACAGTCTATTTTAACAGGTTTTTACATTTGTTTGGCCAGATCCAACATGTTAAAGAGCCAACTCATCAGCACAGACATATACTTGACCTTGTCATTGCCATGAATATTGATATGAGTATAAACTCTGTCATTGATGTTGCACCCTTGGACCATCACTGTGTTTTCTTCAGTGTACTGGTAGCTGCTGATCGAGTAGTACATGTGTCAAGAAACAGTACTTCTGCAAAACATTACGACAATCATTTCAAACTCTCTCAAGTACAAAGTGCTCATTGGAGCCTCAAGACCAGCAGTTGTGATGTCCTGGCCAATCACTTCAAACATAATTTTGCAGTCTAATAGACGGTATGCCTGTCAATAATGCTGCACCACTGTGATCTACAAAAACCTCTATTAGACCTGAAGCCCTGTGGACAAAAGCGGAAACCATTAAGCATCTCAAAAAAGACTGCTGTAAAGCTGAGAAGGGTGATTCTGGGATGATATCTGACATTTTGAGCTTGTTGGAAAAAAAATACATAGAAAAGAGCATAATTTAAAATGAACATCCTGTGAGCATGAACATGTTCACCTGTCCATGCTCACAGCCAGAAAGGTTTTGGTCTTGGGCCCGATGACTGAATGCCTCATCAAGTGGCTGGGGTGGCTCTTACTGAAGTACTATGGCTATATTCAAAACCAACTGCTATGCTATCTGTGAGTGCAAATTACCACTTACCTATATAGTTATTATAATATCTGATATATTAATTTATTGATTTTTAGATGAGCTTATTGGAATGGAATATCTTTATCAGCAAACCTGTAAAATTCTGCAGGACTATAAGCTGGTGTTTGAAAATTCAGAGACCACTGATGAATTTATGGTGAATGAAGGTTATATTGAACTTTCAAAAAAAAAAAAAAAAAAGTTCAGGACATCACTTTTCTCACCTTGGACACAGAATGAACACCTGCTGCCTTCTTGTAAGCATTGGTGCCCCAGTGGGTGAGAAAAGAAAGTAGGTCAGGAGCAATAGACTCTATAAGGTCAGGGGGGATAGGGTCAATAAAGCAGGTCCTTGGGGACTGGGAGGTAAAGTTAGTACATCATTGGGACAGAGGGGTAAAGTAAAACATGAAGAAGGGGATATTGGGCAGGTGGTGTTGGCTGGTGGGTGGGGAAATGAAGAGCATATGTCATTTATCTTTTTTAGTATTCAACAGTTACTGGGTAGAATGGACAAGGGAGTTGGGAGAGTGGGAGGATCAAGGAGTGTAGAGAAGGTTTTTGAGAGAGTTTTTTGTGGTGAAGTGATGAAGATTTTATTTTGGTTTGAAAGAAGAGCTTTTAACTGCAGATAATGCAGAAAGAGTCAGGAATGGACAAGAGATGATGTATTACATAACCTTTAACCACAACCACAATCTTTCCCTAATTTTGTCCAACTCACTCTTGCTGTCTAAACTGCAAACATAAGACAGTGGTGTCAAGGTCTAAACTTTGTGTTCTTAGCATCCATCCACATCACCTCCCTGCTTTTGCACAAGAAAAAAAAAGGTTGCATATGAGTTTAATCCAGTCAGCAACACATTTGAAATGTAAATGGAAAACGCGTTAGTACTGTATAAACATCATTTTGTCGAGACAGCGCTACATTCTACACTCTCCTTCTCCCCACTGGGACCCATTCATATCCAGTGACAGCAACTGGAATGATAGTTCCACACTAACAACACACTTTGCCTTATGTAGCTATTTCCAAATTAGTGTCATAATTTAATCAATTTCAATTAAAGTTTTGTTCACTTTGCTTGCTTCAATACAAACATAATAAAGCCTTTGATTATCAGAGTGAATTGAAAGCATCTCAAACAAATTAGTCACAGTGATTCAATTAGAGACAGGGGTTGTTGTCGCTGTGACTTTTCTGAAAAGGCAGGATTTTGTTGGTAAGAAGACTTTGACACCATTTGACAATGATTACAATTTAAATTAGAAGTGTGAAATAGAAATGTGGTTTTTAACAAGAGGAGTATTGACTGTGTTATCAGTTAGTGGAAATGACCCCTTCTTCACGTAAAATTGTCCTGTTTTAAAAAGAAAGTGCTAATAAGAAAAGAAAGAACAAATTGTGTTCAAATGGAAGTCAGTGACTGTGTCTTCAGCCATTAAAAGTAAATAAATTAGTTCTTTCTTTCTGCCTTTCTTGGTCACACGCTCTGTTTGTAAGGTAATTTTTTTTCTTCAAAAAGGTTAATACAATGTCAAATAAAATGACCAATACTGACACATTTTAGCTAGTACAATGTACATTTTGTTGTTCAAAATGTGTTTGTGACATCATTTAAAATTCATCTGTAGAATTTTTTTTCTACCCAGGTCAAAGGGTTGATGATGTAGGTCAGTGGGCCTTGCCTTTCATCTGCTGTCCAGATCACCATGAGGAGAATGATTCATAACAAGACTGTTGACCTCTACACCTTTCCTGGAGTGGCACCATCACACATAAACACCCACATTTCCAGAAGAAATATCTAAATGTAATGAGAAAACTTCCATTTAATTTATTTAGTATATAGAAATTTAGTATTTTTAACATCTCATGTGTTTCTATTTGTAGTAAACACATTTAGTTAATTTAGTACAGTCAGTTAAGTTTGCTTGGTCCTGACTTAGTGAAGCCCCATTGTAGACTATTCAGAGAATTCAACACCAACATTCATCTGTGATGATTTTGTATATCTGTATGGTACATTGTGATTTACTGCAACCCCAAGAAGGTACTTGTATGTGTGTACTCACTGTACTTCTGGGTGATCTAGGGAACGGGTTTCTCCAAGTAACCCAGTATCACAGCACAGTGTGTAATACACTTGTCACTCAGTGCCAGTCCACTATATCTGTGTCACATTTTCCGTCACCCAGATGTGAAAACAACACATTCTCATTCCACAGTCAAGTTAGCAACAATAAGCATGGGGTATCAACACAATAAGCATGGGGTATCAACACAGCTAGATTACATGATGCTGGAGTTAAACAGTCTGACAGCTGAGGGATGGGATGAAGGACCTGCGGTGGTGTTCTTTTCTTACAGACTGAATGCAGCAGTCTGTTAGTGAAGGAGCTGCTTAAGCCCTCTACTGTCTCATGCAGCGGGTGGGATGGGTTGTCCATGATCGATGTCAGCTTGGCTAACATCCTCCTCTCACCCACCTCCTTTATGGTGCCCAGAGGGCAGTCCAGGACAGAGCCAGCTCTCCTGACCAGTTTGTTAAGTCTTTTCCTGTCCCTCTCAGAGCTTCCACAGCCCCAGCAGACCTTGATCAGGTTTATTAAAAGATCATGATTTGGCTTTGACTGCATGGTCTGCTGGGGCTGTGGAAGCTCTGAGAGGGACAGGAAAAGACTTAACAAACTGGTCAGGAGAGCTGGCTCTGTCCTGGACTGAGGAGGATGTTAGCCAAGCTGACATCGATCATGGACAACCCATCCCACCCGCTGCATGAGACAGTAGAGGGCTTAAGCAGCTCCTTCACTAACAGACTGCTGCATTCAGTCTGTAAGAAAAGAACACCACCGCAGGTCCTTCATCCCATCCCTCAGCTGTCAGACTGTTTAACTCCAGCATCATGTAATGTAGCTGTGTTGATACCCCCCCTTCCCCCCCATTGCTTTTGCACTACTGCTATATACTACTAATATATATGCTCACATTAACCATTGCATCTTGTGCAATCTTTTCCCTGGTGTGAGATCAATAAAGTCTTACATGATATCTTATCTTAAAACGACAATTTTCTTGAAACAACCAACAGTGGCTATTGGTTTCAGACAGGAATGGAACCATGGTCTCCTGTGTGATCACCATTCCACCCCAACCTCCACCCATAGGTTGATTTTGTTGACCTTTGTAGTATACTTGCCCTTCGCACATGTCATCATCGCCCCCTGCTGGTACTGCACCTTCAACACATGTGTAATTTTCACCCATAAGCGAGGCAAACCATCACACTGACATGCTATCTTGGAGTGGATTGGTGGGTCTGTTACATGCATTGACAAAACTAGGCTGCTTCAATAGTTGTGCATACCTGAAATCTGTCCCACATATCATTCGATTTCCTACAGACATGGCAACACCTTGCAATGGGAAGATTGGGGTCTTCTCCCTTAAAAAGTGCACTGTCATGCTAACCAAGTCACCACAAGAACATTTAAAACATCAGTTCATTGGTATCTTTCCATGCAAAGTTGATACAGTATTTATAGAATGTGGTGGTTGACATAGTACAAGTACATTTTTGTGCCTTAATCTGATCAGAAAACCGTAGTAGCCTGAAGATCTAAAATTTATTGTCATTCATAGATCACTGCATAAAATATAAAAATACCCATGTGCATGACTGTTTTCTAGTAATAATTTAGTAGGACAATTGTGAGATAGTGTAACCAGAGGGTCTACAATGAAGTAGGAGGCAGACTCAGAAGGTTCAGCTGAAGGGTCACTAACTACTGATACAAATTTTACTAAAAAAAAGATAAGCTGAGGTGAGTTGAGGTCAGTACCATTGACACCAAGCCATGTGAATTGTGGACTGTAAGAGGAGGATAGCTGACCTTGTTTTGCAATATGAAAACTTCTTTTCATGCCACTATGACCATGGGGAGGTGAAGGGTTCTGTGCACTGCAGTCACTTGTCAGACTGCAGATCACTTCCGTTCACTTTCGTACACGCTTCCGTGTAGAAAAGTGCCTCCCTGCCAGTACCAATAGCTGGGTAAGGTACTGGCAAGGTACTGAGTGAGATAGAGGAAATGGATATTGTCAGAAAATCGACCAGTGAATTTGCATCACTGTGGGGGCTTGTGGAAAAAAAAAATTGTGATCTCCACATCTGTATAGATTTCCACTGGTTGAACTGCCTCTTTGTTACAGTTTTCACCAAGCTTTTCAACAGAACCCAATGATGCAGACCAGAGAGAAGGCAGGTAAAAGAACAAAAATTTATTACAACGCGCACTCAAAAAGAGTGGAAAAATAATGAATAACAAAAAGCGCACTCTAACCCTTACCCCTCCCTGGGCCTGTATGAGTGCTTTTTGTGCATGATGACCACCATTTTATTGGGGACCAAAACTATTTGAGTCTGCTATGCCATTTGGATGGTTTGTTGGTGTTTGCACCTGATGAAGAGAATGCTTTGCTGTGCCTGGAGATGATGTTTGACAGACTGTGTGGCCATAACTTGAAGTTCGTTTCTAAAAAGACTCCGGTAAGGTTGACAACATCACAAACATGTGATGTGCTGACCTCATGTCAGCAATCATCAGCAAGACAGTAGAGTCTGCTGGAAGGACTCTCCTGGACAGCATAGCATCACCCAGAACAATGGAGCTGGTCTGTAATGAATGCTTGTCAGCTAAAAACTCTAGAAACCGAGGTGGCACACCACAGCACAAAGAGAGATCTGGTTAGGAAAGGAGTTTTTCCACAACTGCCTTTCACTTCCTCTAACTGCTTCATGTTCCTAATGGATATGACCTGGCCCATCTTAGTGATGTCTATTGGACCTGTATTGGCCTCTCTACACGTGGTTACCCACAGAATGCAGAACTGATTTTGAAATACATTTATTCAACTACAAAGCACTTCACAGGCTGGCTCCACTTTATATTCTGAGTTACTGTGTACCCTGGCCATGGTCATATTACTGAGGTGTTCTGACCTAGGACTATTAGCTGTCCTGAAACCTAGGCTTTGAACCAAAGGTGACCAAGCTTTTGCAGTGGTTGTTCCCCCCCTTCTGGAAACACCTCTTGTTTTAAAAAAGGCAGAATCAGTCGATAGTTTTAAGAAGCTGTTAAAAACACACTTATTTCTAAAGCACTTTGTCCTGTAATGCGTGCTTGCCTTCTTTGTAGTTTTCTATTGATGGTTTGTGTGTTTGGCTATTGTGTTTTCCTTTCAATACAAACCAAGCAAGTTTGAATCCTTTTTGTCTTGAGATGCTAAGATACAGTATCTCACAAAAGTGAGTACACCCCTCGTGTTTTTGTAAATATTTTATTGTATCTTTGCATGGGACAACGCTGAAGATATGACACTTTGATACGATGTAAAGTATTCAGTGTACAGCTTGTATGACGGTGTAAATTTGCTGTGCCCTCAAAAAATACACCCTTAGGTGAAAATGGCCAAATTGTGCCCAATTAGCCATTTTCCCTCCCGGTGTCATGTGACTTGTTAGTGTTACAAGGTTTAAGGTGTGAATGGGGAGCAGGTGTGTTAAATTTGGTGTTATCGTTCTCACACTCTCTCCTACTGGTCACTGGAAGTTCAACATGGCACCTTATGACAAATAACTCTCTGAGGATCTGAAAAAAATACTTGTTGCTCTACATAAAGATGGCCTTGGCTATAAGAAGATTGCCAACACCCTGACACTGAGCTGCAGCATGGTGGCCAAGACCATACAGCGGTTTAACAGGGCGGATTCCACTCAGAACAGGCCTCATGATGGTCCCCCCCCCCCCCATGGTCGAGCAAAGAAGTTGAGTACACATGCTCAGCAATACATCCAGAGGTTGTCTCTAGACGTATGGCTGCTGCCAGCATTGCTGCAGAGGTTAAAGGGGTGGGGGGTTAGTCTGTCAGTGCTCAGACCATACGCCGCACACTGTATCAAATTGGTCTTCATGGCTGTCGTCCCAGAAAGAAGCCTCATCTAAAGATGATGCACAAGAAAGCCCGCAAACAGTTTGCTGAAGACCAGCAGACTAAGGACATGGATTACTGAAACCATGTCCTGTGAAGTTCCTGATAAAGTTATTTGGTTCAGATGGTGTCAAGCATGTGTGGCAGTAACCAGTACAAAGACAAGTGTGTCTTGCCTACAGTCAAGCGTGGTGGTGGGAGTGTGATGGTTTGGGGCTGCATGAGTGCTGCCAGCTACAGTTCATTGAGGGAACCATGAATGCCAACATGTACTGTGACATACTGAAGCAGAGCATGATCCCCTCCCTTCGGAAACTGGGCCGCAGGGCAGTATTCCAACATGATAATGACCCCAAACAGACCTCCAAGATGACCACTGCCTTGCTAAAGAAACTGAGGGTAAAGGTGATGGCCTGGCCAAGCATGTGTCCAGACCTAAACCCCATTGAGCATCTGTGGGGCATTCTCAAATGGAAGGTGGAGGAGTGCAAGGTCTCCACCATCCACCAGCTCTGTGATGTTGTCAGGGAGGAGTGGAAGAGGATTCCAGTGGCAACCTGTGACACTCTAGTGATCTCTATGCCCAAGAGAATTAAGGCAGTTCTGGAAAATAATGGTGGCCACACAAACTATTGACACTTTGGGCACAATTTGGCCATTTTCACTTAGGGGCGTACTCACTTTTGTTGCCAGCAGTTTAGACATTAATGCCTGTGTGTTGAGTTATTTTGAGGGCACCGCAAATTTACAATGTTATACAAGCTGTACACTGAATACTTTACATTGTATCAAAGTGGCATATCTTCACTGTTGTCCCCTGAAAAGATTTAATAAGATATTAACAAAAATGTGAGGGGTGTACTCACTTTTGTTAGATACTGTAATTGTAGCTAGTGTGTTTGATGTGCTTTTTGACCTTTTTGCTCCTGTGATGTGGAGAATCATATTACTGGATCTTCTTTCTGAAGTGCTGGCACTCTGTCTCTTGTTTTCTAATGCTGAAGACTATCCTCTTTAAAATTTCTCGACTGCCAACCAAGAAATAACCTTTTTCCTTTTTCTCTGCTAAGAAAGTTAACTGTTCTCTGCTCTCCCCACTTCAAGAACACAGGCATGTCTCATATTTACCTCTACTCTCAGACATTAACTTTTTTCCCAGCCTGCATTCTCCCCTATCACATACATTCTTGTCTCATCTATTTGAGAGTGGATTCCCCATTGACCTGGTCATTATCTTACTTATGAGGTTGTCTGTTAGACTTATCTCTCAGACCTATCAACCCTCCCCTTTTCCCCAGAATTCTCCTGTATGTTACTCTTTTATTATGAGTGAGCTTCTTATTTGACTGACCTCAAATAAGAAGCTATTGTCTGGAAATAGAAACTTTAATAAAAGTGTGTTGCTGTAAGCTTGAATGTTGTATAAGCTTTACTTTATTGTTGCTGTTTGAAATACTTCAACCATTGTTCTTGCTGCTTTTTTCTGGGTGCCTAACACATTGCTTTTATTGTGTTGTCCCATGATGTTGGGCTTTGCCTGAGTTAGCTTCTGCCACTGCGCATAAAACCACTAAAGTACCTCTTATTGGTTGAAAAACCAGTGCCACAGCTGAAAACCCCAGTTCACATGCATGAGAGATGAAAAGGACAGTTATTGTGGCTTTCCATTGTTGTTAAAATCTTCTTTGCTTCGCTTTGAGGACTTTTTTTTTTTGTCTCTATCCTTTAAGAACCCATGCACCTACATACCTTTACATGCATCCACATACACCTTAAATACATAGATAACTTGGTAGCATACCTCATACTGCATACTTTTGCTCCATGCCATCTTATTGTCAGAAACGTGTAAATCACCTCCCCCATCTTGCTTCTCATTTCATATATGTTCACCTTATAAATGTAAAATAGGCCTCAAATTTAACATTTTAAGTAAACACTCCGTAGTCAGATTGCATTAATGGTTTGGTGATTAGTCCCCCAAGTGAGAACAAAAGACATTACCATTGGGTCAGAAGGCTAAAAAAGAAAGGGATGTTCTGCATTGGTTTCTATGCTGAAGTGGCAGTTTTTGTGTACGAACATTTTTCTGCCTTCTGTCAATACTCTTACATTAGAAGAGCGACTGCTACAAAACTTACATTAGGTTGAATTTTATTTATTTTTTATTTAACTGGCCATTCCCACCCTGCCCAGCAGTACTCCTTACTGTGTTCCTGCCTGCAACACCTGCCCTTTGGCCATAGCTTTTTGCCAGACCTAGATAGCTTTGTTCCATCCCAGCTTTAGTGTTCCAGTCTTCTTGTTCCTCTTGTTCCTGTGCTTTTGAGTCCATGCTCTATGTTACAGTTGTACATATTGAAACTTGTATATTGTGACTTCCTTATGAAAAGCTATGCTTACGTGTTCTTTTACAACTTACCAAATAAACAAAACACAATTTTAAAGGTCCCATATTATGAAAAACTCACTTTTTCTGGGATTTGGTGTGCTATTTTGGGTCTCTGGTGCTGCCATACTCAAACAAAGTGTGAAATAAGACCGTTCATGCTTTTTGAGTGATATCTGGATTTCTGAAAGCACCCTGCCTGCAGCTTCCAGACGAGCCGATTGAATTCGGCGCCGACTCCTATGTAAGAAGCCAGCACATTTGCATATTCGCATCCACCAGCCACGACCCCTCTCCCCGTCTCCCCAGTGTCTCTCCACCCACCAGATGCAGCCCTACCTTCTCACAGATCCACCATTTCGTTATTGAAAGCACCGTGTTGGGACTCATCACGTCAAAGGCGCCACACTCTGTGTTCTGTTGTTGGCTGTAAAGACGAGCATAAATCACTCCATCGGCTCCCAGCTGCAGAGGACAGAAGAGCATTGTGGATTGAATTAATTTTTTAAGGGAACGTCCCTGTTACAGTTGGCAAAAACCTGTTGGTGTGTGCTAGCCAGTACGAGGCAGAATTAGCTGGGAGACTTTCTCTAAGGTAGAAGTCACTTCCAGCTTTGCGTGGAATACTGTACCTGCAGAGGATGGACATGTAAGTATACAAATAATTAGCTGTGTGTTTAGCACGAACTCTTGCATGTTTTAGCGTGTGTTTTGTCTTATAGCACAAGCTTCTAGTTAGCAATCAGCGACCCAGTCGGTCAAGCGATACATACACGTTCCGCCGGGTCTAAGCTTTGGGAATTTGAGAAAATAATGCATTTGGAAATATTTTCTAAACTGGAATATGTTAGCATAGCTCAGGGCAAAACAAGTGTATGGTTGAAACTGCTACATCACAGCACAATTTACACTCCAAGCCAACCATTCTGTGCAACAACTTTCTTCTCTTGCAGTTTATTTATGAGTGATCCTTTTTTATGCTGCATGCAGCTGTTGGCATAGCTGTACATGTAAGATAAAGTTGATGTCACTTCTCTCTTTTTATATTGGCCAGTGCATCATTACAGTTACCTGCTGTTGATCAAGTGTAGCAGTGAGCTGTTGCAGCCTTTAGTGCTTGAATTTACACTGTAACAGTGCTGTCATGTTTTACTCCTAAGTATGCCGTTATCATAACAATATACTTTGGTTTCAGCTGTCCAGGCTACTGTATCCTGCAAGGACTACTGTTGTAATGAACTGCATTACAACGAGAATGCTGACAGAGGACAAGCCACCACATCATCAGGGGATCCTCTTTTCAAACTGAGCTTTCCAAAGTCCATGAAGGGAGAGTGCAGCGCCAAACCAGTGAAGACTCAGGCCACATTCGTAAGTGTTAACTTCTTTTTTTTTCACTCAAAAAATCAACATTTCTATTGCACATGACACAGAGTAAAACATAATGAATAAACCAAAACATACACACTTAAAAACCTGAGAAACTACAAAAAGTGCAAAATGTCTCTATGTTAACAGTTGTTGAATAATCTAGTAAATGATACTATTGTTTTTTGTGTGTGTGTCTTGTGTGTTTGTGTATTTCACTGGGTATATTGGTGATTTGATGGACATGATCATGGAGAAGATCTTTGTCGACCCATCATCGTACAGAGCTGAGATTCTGAAGATAAACATCCTGCCAGACATGTCTCCACAATATGAGCATCCAGACAAGGAGGAGGTCATCGCCAGCTACGTGTGTGTGTCTGTGGGGAGGGGATTTGCGTATCTTCCTTGGGGCATCAGGAAACTACAACGTACATGATGGGATGACTACACGTATCTTCCGCCCAAGGAAGCTCCAGCACCAGCTGACAAAACTCCTATAAGCTAAATTCTAATTTGGATTCAGTGAATCCTTCACTTGTACTGTATTTCCATGTACAAATATTCATGGCTGCAGTCAATAAATATTTATTGTATATCTGTAAAGTGTTTCACATGAATAAATGTGCAATATACAGTATTTGCTTAGGAAAAACTTGGCTGACTACAGTAAAATTAAGTAGGTTATTATAGATAAAACTCACTGCTCTATCCCCCATAGCTGTAAAGGACCATAATCAGCCCTGTAAATATTGTATGTGTTCTGCAGCGAGAACACATTTAGGCAAAGAGGTTCTAAACCTGGATGATTGATCATGCATGGAGGCCTTTCATCCAGCTGCTGCAGCCGTCTCGCAACCTATTATGCACAACATAATGTGAGTATCTGCAGTGGCATGTTATCTGCAATCATACACAGCGATCATAAGTGAAGGTAAAGATAATGTGACCTGTGGCACCTCCTGGCAGCATACGTTCTCAAGCTCTGACTGCATTGTTGCACAATTTCCACATGTGCAGTGATACAAACAAATTAAAAAAAATTACAATTTATGCATGTATAAAGCTAAAGAAATAAGAAACGTTACATACCAGTATTTGCAACCAATAATAGCACCTACATTTTAGATTTGAATGTGTGTTGAATGTAGCTAGCTACTTTTTCTCAGTCTGAGGTGAATGGCCAGTAGTGCTGGTCAGCAGTGTCGTCTGTGTGCGCTCTGCCCATTCATGTGACAAGGAGCGCTGAAACTAACAGCGCAGTTAGACCGGTCAATGTCTCAGCAACCCGGTGGCTGAATTTGATGATCGACACCTCTATTAACCAGTCAGAGTCAAGAGAATTGAGGGGCAGCACCCAGGTTCACCATAGAAACACCAATGACGATCCAGAAGGAAGTATCCTCAGAGACAGTATATCGCAAGAAGAGTGCTCCCCCCACTCTAGAAACCTCCTCCTCTTTATGTAAACAACCAGCACCTTCAGACTCTATGCTTTCATATGATACCAGGCTTATGTGGTTTGCGTGACGTGGTGAAATCAGCAGACACAATAAAGAGGACATACGCTATTTCCATGTTTTTGTTACATGCGCATATAATTTCTTGGGATATATGATATACGATTATGTTTCGTTTGGGTGGCAATGCTTGGTAGAGGCGTTTAGCTGAGTTTCCCCCTGTCATTCTGGTATGTTACAAGTTTGGTGCTTCCTAGCGTGAGCACTGACCGTCTGAACTGCGAGCCTCTCATGCTGCCTCCTGTACAGGCAGCGCTCGTACTGAAGAGAAAAAATAGAAAGACATTTTTTGACAAACTATTCAGAAGCGTCCTGCTGAATCCTTTGAGGTTCTGTAGGAGCCTCCCCTCCCTTTGGGATCTGATTCAGGTTCAAACATGTATGGTCGAACTACTGAAGAACTCGGTCTGTTCATTGCTGCCATGTCTGCTACTTTCACATGGGTAGTGCTATGTGAGTCTATGCTCTCACCATTACCACGGCAACACTTTATAGGTGGGGCAGCAGCAGCTCATTTGCATTTAAAGCTACAGGCACCAGAAACAGCACATTCTGAAAGGGACTGAAACAGAGGGAAATAGAGGGATGCGAGAATCTTTTCCTAAAAGCTATTTCCAGCAAACAAGTTTTATGGAAATTATAGACCTATGTAACATATTGAAAAAGTTTCATAATATGGGACCTTTAAGAAAAGGCATGTAGTTTTCATCCAGCAACTTTACAAATTATAGGTTTTTCTAATGAATATTTCTTTGGTCACATTTAAACATCAGACCAACACACTCATTGCCAACCTATAATTAACACTGGATTCACATGCTGCTGTTACTGTGTGCTTCAAACTCTGTTTTACTCTTCCATCAAAGAGGACAACCTGGTAATGACTGGTTCTGTAGCTCCAGGCTGTGCTGCAAAAGTTTTATGTTAATGCTGGAAAGCTGTACTGTTCCCAACGCTAAATATGAATCTCAAATAGAGTATAATCAGACAACATGTGTCTTCTTTATTTTTCTCCCTAAGGCAATGCCATTATTATCCTCAAGCATACTTTCTTTTATTAGGGTCTGTTAATCTTAAACATGCTGCTGTCTAATCAGAATCCCCTGAGTCTGATTATGAAAACCCTTCAACCAGTATAGTTTACTTTTATGTCCAATGTAATCAATGTTATATACACAATATTATTCAGCATTTTAGGTTGCTATAATAGGTAAGATATGTAATATAAATGTGTATCCATTGATCCTTCTGATGAACACTTATTTTATACAGCCTCATGTCTGAGTCTTGGAATTAACATTTGATATCATAATTGCTCAAATATTGGTTGGTTCCCTATTTTTTTGTCCACTCTCTCTATATATACTGCATGTTCATATGTAATACCTGATTGAAGTGACTGAGGATACCCAGAACCATTTTCTTAAATGACAAGTCAAAGTCTTATGCTCTTAACTCTTCACTTATCATTTACTTTGAGTAGATTCAAGGTTTTTTACTGGCAGTGTCCAGTGCAATGTACAAACAATGACATGTAGGCTCTAACAATTAGATTAGAATAAAGATCAGAATAAAGTACACATTAAAAATAAACACTGTAGTGTAGTTGTGTAATTGCATATTATAAAGGTGCATGTCATCTAGGTACATATAGGCTCTTCTGCTACACTATTACCCTTAAACAAACAGTGTGTTAGCATTGTAAAATACCTCAGTTGTATGTCCTTCTCTGAGGAATCAAAATGCTGGAGATGATGAAAATTGAAAAAAGTGCATTTTGAAATAAATGTGAAGTCTTCAGCACTGTTATTATGAAAATATAACAATTGAAATCCTAATTAAATTTTACTAACTTAGATTACTTCACAAATCTTTGTGTCATTGTCTATGTTCCACAATTTATTCATATCTTTTTGTTCATATTTATTTATTTATTTATTTATTTATTTATTTATTTAATATTGAACTCCATACTGTACTCCATACGGGACAACAACATAGAGGTAATTATAGCAGGAATGTCCTGTGGACCAATTCTATTTCATTTGCTCAAAGGCACCACAGGGTGAGGGTGCACTGCTCAATGCTGGAATCGATCCTTTGTCACAGCCTTATATCTTTTACAGTTCGTGTAAATTATTTTTGTACCATTTTATATCAGTGCAGAAAACTCAGCCTTTTTCGTACATTTGTAAAACATGATCAAAAAGCAGCCTGCTCGTTGGTGACAGTCTATTGCTATACTGGAGTGCTTCCGGAAACAGTCGAACGAGGCCGACACCTCCCGAATATGTATATGGACGAACTGTTGGGGATGTTGCTCCTTCAGAGAGAAGCCACGGCGGACGGGCAGGGAGCAGACGGATACCAGTGGCTCACCGGGAGCACGAATCGACACTGAGTAAGAACAACTCCACAGTCCCAGCAGCTGAGCGGAGGATTTACCTGACACTCCTCACGGTGCTTTTACGGACCTTTTTTACTCTTCATCTCGAGGGATTAGAGCAAGTGTTGCGGGACTGGAGGATTTGCGAGACTCTTTTCTAAAGTGTGTCTGACCAGGGGACCCCCTGCTCGTCTTGTCTTCAGCATCCTTTCCGAAATGCAAACGTCTAGGAAATCATAGAAAATGGTAAGTTCCAACATCATTTTTGATAACTGTTTTGCTGTGCCAGAAATGGCAGCGCTGACATCTGTGCCGTTAGAGGAGCGTACTGCAGACTGGACACGCAGTAGGTCATATAATCCTAAATAGAATTTCTATGAAGAAAAGTCAACTTCTGTAGGATTTATAGGCTTGCCGATGGCCTGTTCTGCTGAAACAGCTGTAAGAGCTTGATAATGAGTGTGAAACCCACTTGGGTAACAGTTTTTTTTTTTGATTATGCCTTTGTGATGATCAGACATTTCGTTAATCTATCAGATATTTAAAGGCAGTTTGTTAAAGCCTCCCTCCGTGCAAGACATAACGGCTTGTGCTGTGCATTGAAAATCAAAGCGCTCCCCATGTCTTTTTACTTGCAATGGAATTTGTGGATCAAAGCTGTGGAGAACCACGACACTTGCTTCATTTATTTATTCATTACTTCTTTGACAAGACACAAGTCTGAGCTTTCTGTTCAGACTCCGCGATCGCTGTTATGCTGTTCACATATCCACTGTGCATGTACACTGGTCAAAATCCTTCAAAATGCGTGTTGCCTGTTTGATGCATTTATTAATTCTTGAATGCATGTGTGACATTTGTGAAAATAGTACAACTTGTGGTCTGCAGAATATTCTGCAATACAGCCTATTCATGCTTTAAGAATGTAAGCCTAACATTACAGTATCTGCAACACTAACAACACATTAGGTTAATGGCACATTTTATTTTTTAGAATCAACACTCTATATCTGGAATGCAGTACTTGTGTATACTATATGTGGGTTGCTGTCATGAAAAATATAAGACTATTGCTGCACAAATGTTTCAGTATTCTCCTCTGGACTCAGATTTATTCCCTGTTGTGTTGTCTGTGTGCCAGCCCATGTGTTTTCTTTCTTATTATTAGCCATGTTGCATGGTAGTCAGTGCTTTATTCTTCTGGCAGTTTTCTGGACAGTGAGCTGTCCTGTTCATGCTCTGGATGCAAAATCCCAATTCTTTAATACTAAATAAAGCAGAGGAAGAGGAAGAAGAGTGCATTGTGTTACTTAATTGGCTGTCACTATACCTGGATTTGACAGAGCCCTAATTAGGCTGGATGGAGAAAACAGAAGGAGTGAGACAGGTAGAGTGAAGGAGTGCAACAGATGGAGAGAAGAGGAGTGAGGGCATGGAAGCTGGAGATGAGGTGGAGTCAGAAAACAAGATGCAGACAGAGAGGAGGTGGAAGGAGTGTGGACTGTTGTGTGTGTTGTTCATCCACCTTGATAAGTGCATCAGCTGAATGCCAGCACTGTGAATGTATGATGGAAAGAGCAGTGTGTGTGTGTGTGTGTGTGTGTGCGTGTGTGTGTGTGTGTGAGAGAGAGAGAGAGAGAGAGAGAGAGAGGTTTGCTCTTCTCATCCTGCATGAGACTCACTCAAATGCTAAATGTATCACTGACAGATACACACACACACACACACACACACATGCACACACACACACACACACACACACACACACACACACACACACACACACACACACACACACTGCTGATGCTGCACCCTGGCAGTCAACTGTATTTTAACACACAAGATTGTTCTTCAGTGACATCCACTCAAACATATTCTAGTAGCATGTTAGATAAAGGGTCAGTTCACCCAAATGACTAAAATGTTTTCTCTCTTGTCTCTAATTATATCCATCCAGACAGCTTCATTTGTCCAGGACAGTGAGATACAGTATGTGTCTGTCAGTCTGTTTCAACCTTGCTCTCAATCCAGTGGAGGTGAATGGAATTTATAATTAAATATGTAAACATCAACAACAACAAGAAAATACTACGCTGCCATTTGAGACTTAAATTGATTTAGCACAGGTCTGGGTCCTACATTGAGTTTTATCATCAATCACATCAGCATGTACACATCAAAGTATTTGCATAAAAATCTGAGATGTCACTTAAGTATCAATTAGTAGCGAGCAACTCAGTTCATTACACCCTAATATGAACGTAGTGATAAAGTGAATAGGCTTTCACCATTTTTCAACGGTTAATTTAAAAAGAAAAACCTACAAATGCACTTGAGGAAACAAATGTACTAAACAATAATCAATCATTTACCTTCTGTAATGTATGTCCTGTTCCAACATTCAGTGAGTGGTCAGTGAATCTAATCTGGGGTATTATTGTATTTTCCAAAAATAATTAAATTAATTAATTAAATAAAAGACCAATGTTAATCTTCATCAATTTATATCTGGATTTAATTTTTTGTAATGCCTAGATACACGTTGGATGTACAGTAATCATGCAGTGTTATTTTATTTAAAAAATCCACATGTGGTGCAGCTGCTGGTCAAAATACTGGCACCTGTTTTAATCCACTTCAAGAACAGGTTCACAGTGAGGTCTATGGATTATCCACAAGTGCTGCTACTTTGTGTCTGGAACAAATGCTGCTGCTGAATTTTCTTAATGTCAATTTTCAATGCTGTTACCACCAAAAACAAAAAAACAAAAAAATCCATGTCCAATCCAATACATGTCTACTATAACTTTTACTTTAACAGTATTAAGAAAGTATTAAATATGCAAAGAGGAGTGTGACTTAATGTGTATTTTTGTTTAACCTTTCCTTCACATTTTTCCTCCCCATACCTTAGAGTCTTACATCAGTACGGTGCGGTATGTTTATTTTTCGTTTGCTAAACCAGACATGTTTGACAGATATAATTTAATGACTGCAGGTATTTGACTGTAAACTTGGGCTTGTTTGTGTTGATCACAGTTCCCTTGAAGGCTCTGGCTGCTGTTATCATAGCGGTATGTGGGCTGGCTTCCCTTCATCTCTGCTCACACTCAGGTGTCCTCTCCACATTGATAAATTGTGTGTAATTTCAGGGATGAACAAGCATGAAAACATATGGGTGGACAGGACTGCTATATTTTGGCATTCTGTGTATACAGCATTTTTATCCAGGTTCTAGTCTGCGTATTGAGACAAGTGGACTACTGCTGGAACCAGTCCCTTGCTCACATGGTTCTACACCGGACCTTAATAGTTCTATAATTAGCCCTGTTAGAAAGGTTCCATAATATTACGTAGATTGTGGCTGCTTCAGTGGAATTTTGAGGCTGATGCCATAGCTGAGAATAAGAAAAATCTGCTGATAATATCTTAGTGATAATCTTTTTTGTTTATGTCAACATATAATTAAGCTGCATTCTTTTGTCTGCTAAAGTGTACCAGACCATTCTCATTCCCAGGTCATTGAATGAAACATTTTGTCATGCCCCTTGCCATTTCATACAGATGGGCTTTCAATTCACTGCATGTAAGGAAGAGGTTGGGGTGGATGGATGGATAAAACATAGGGTGTGACCAGGGTTCCTGTCTCATTTGTCATCATTGGTTTTACACAAGTACATAAGGTGATCTACATAACATACTCAAGTTAGGTCACATACACAGTGTCACGTAGGTTATGAGCTTAACTTGTGCCATTTATGCAAATGTTCTCAGGTAGGCTGTGTGCCAAGAGAATATCCCCCACACCATTACACCACCACCGCCAGCCTGAACCCTTGATACAAGGCAGGATGGATCCATGCTTTCTCATTGTTTATACCAAATCCTGACACTACCATCTGAATGTCACAGCTGAAATCGAGACTCATCAGACCAGGCAACATTTTTCAAATCTTCTATTGTCCAATTTTGGTGAGTCTATGTGAACTGTAGCCTCAGTTTCCTGTTCTTAGCTAACAGGAGTGGCACCCTGTTTTGCTGCTGTTGTCCTATCTGCTTCAAGGTTTGACATGTTGTGCATTTAGAGATGGTATTCTGCATACCTTGGTTGTAACAAGTGGTTATTTGAGGTACTGTTGCCTTTCTGTCATCTCAAACCAGTCTGCCCATTCTCCTCTGACCTCTGACATCAACAAGGCATTTTCATCCACACAATTGCCGCTTGCTGGATATTTTCTTTTTTTTCCCGATCATTCTCTGTAAACCCTGGAGACGGTTGTCTTTCTGAAATACTCAGACCAGCCCGTCTGACACCAACAACCGTGCTGCGTTGAAAGTCACTTATATCCCCTTTCTTACCCATTCTGATGCTTGGTTGAACTTCAGCAAGCTGCTTGACCACATCTTCATGCCTAAATGCATTGAGTTGCTACCATGTTTAGGCTGATTAGCTATTTGTGTTAACAAGCAATTGAACAGGTGTACCTAATAAAATGGTCAGTGAGTGTATATATAAGTTAGCAGGATGAAAACATGTAAAAGACATGTTGACATTATTTAGTACAAAAGGAGATGAAACAATTAGTCGATTAATCAATCCAATATAGCCTGGCTCTGTCAAAGTTTAAAGCATACATAACCAGAGATGTAAAGTTCAAGGGAATTATTTTCTCAGATTTTGGCCTTAGTGTCTGTACAGGTTCAATAGTATCAAGACTGCACCAACTGTTTATCACCAAGAAATAATTTCAGTATTTAACCAAGGCTGGATTTTGTTCAGTAGTTTTTGATACCTGTACTGATACCATGACTTCGATCCCAGTTTTGGAACAATACTTTTTTCAATACCAATTTTATAGAATCCATTAGGGATCAACCAATTATCGGCCTGGCCGATAATATCGGCCGATATTCGGCATTTTTTAGATAATCAGTATCGGCCTTTTTTTTCCACCGATAACCGATAAAATTAATTAATGTATTTTAAAACGCGCTCCTTTGGCTCTGATGCAGCCGTCTCTCCACCTGAAGTCACCATTCTTGGCTTTGTAACAATGCCCGGCCCACAGCCCTCACTGATTGGCTACATGGCACAAGTGAGTCAGTGACAGCCAATCAACACTGAAGCCTCTATTCACTGAGCAGACGACTGCACCGGTGACCTGAAGCTCCTTACTTAATAAAAATAGACATAACAATAACAATAACGACATACCAATAGGTAGACTATAGCAAGTATAAGGGAGGAAAGCCTGCTGAATTCCGCTGTTTGTCTCTGGAGATGAAACTGTTCACAACTTCAACAAGGCGTATTTCATGATGACCCACCACATTATAATTGCTGCAACCGCTTTATAGCTGGGGCTAGACGCTCAGTAATAATATAGCCCTTTCGGTTACCAGTACTTTGTGGGAATAATAAATCTCCTAACGTGTCTCAGCCCGTGGTTTATCAATAAACAACACCGGAGGTGATTATAGCCTGTAAGTTTAACAGTACTGCACGCTAATGTGTCCTTGTTTGTTTACAATCACATCTCCCTCAGCGCTCTCACTACAGTATGGTGCAGCAACTTAACTACTGGTGTTAAATGATCGTCTTTTTGCCTGTCATTCGTAAAGTCCAGGGGTATGAGTCAGGCAGAGAGCACACGTCGAGGAGATTATTCTTAGTGTGTTTTATTTTCAATCAATAAATTTACCGTTGCGTCTACAACTCACGTGTGTAATAAAGCCTTGATTGTTTGTATTTACAGTAGCTAAGTGCCTTATTCTTATTTATGTAATACGACATACAGTTCTAAGCACAAGAGTTTACATCTAGCCTACTGTTCTGAGATTCAGAATATGCCTTTATTTCTCTAAATATATATAAAAAAATTTATTAATAAATAAGGAACTATAAGTGAAAAACTCTGAAAAACCCCTGAAAGTTTAATCTTTATTTACTCATTATTCTGTGTTATGTAAAAATTTAATCTGAAAAGTAACTACTAAAGCTGTCAAATAAATGTAGCGAGCCAAGGTTCCTGCCACCTTCTTTATTGGTTTGCTCTTAATCATTAAGGGAACGCGAAGGGAATCATTAATCATCACTTTTTGTTTTAGAAATAATTAAACTTAACGGTATTTCAATTAAGATTTTGTATTTGTGTTATTTTACAAAAAGTTAAGGTTTTTTTCAGTGTACACAAAACAAACAAACACTATGCTGTATTCATTCTAATCCCAGATGTGTTACTCTAAATTTTGACACCAAAATTTAAATTTTTGCTGCAAACGAATATCGGTTCTAAATATCGGCTATCGGTTTCGCTTGATTATTAATAATCGGTATCGGTATCGGCCCTGAAAAATCCATATCGGTCGATCTCTAGAATCCTTTTTAACAAAAGACAATTACATCACATTACAGTGCAATTACTCTCTTCAAAAGAGGAAGCTGTTCAAAGACCTGGGATAGCTGGATAAACTTTTTACGATGCATACTTTATTCAACCTGGATAATTGGATTCAAATGATGAATCTGATTGAATATCTGTATAGTATTGGGCTACATAGAAAATAGAACTATCAAAGGGAACATTAATAACAAACAGAATGTCAGGAATACACCATTGTAGCATCTAGTCTACCAAATCAGAGGAAAAATGGAAAGACTCTGAGTGACATTTGTGGTATGGGAAAATAGTGAGACATCTAACTTTCTCAGTGCTAAAGAGCAGCTAGCCTGGGTCTGACAACTGTCCATCATGTCAATTTCATGTGCATTTCTCTACTTTTACCTATTGGTCTGTAAAGCAGTATTCACACATGTTACCCTGGACTTTTCTGCAAATCAGTATTATTTGGGAATGCAATGTGCGAATGAGTTGAACCAAACATTAAGTAGATTTTACTGTTACGTCTGTGTAATGGTTTGCACAGAGTGTAGTTTCTTCTTACTACTTCTGCTGCTGAAAAAGCTGTAAAAAGCTCAGTGGGATCATAAGCAGGCTGGTTGAGGAGAAACTGTTCTTTAGAGAAAAAATGGTAGGCCCTGAGGAGGGCTTTTGTGTGTCCTTTGCTCAGCTGGACTGAGAAACACTTTCCCTGTATCCTGTCATTGGCACTCACATTCTTGTTTGTTAGGTGGCTCTGTGGGTTGACTGGGCCAAGAGGATGCTGGCTGAAGGCTGTTGTTGCAAGGGGTGAAGCTTGTTGGACTGTAGCCGATGGAGGATGATATAGCTGCGACACCAGGGCAGGTGCATGTGGAGGTGCATGTGGAAGTGGAGCATTGTAGTTTGCCGGTGTCAGAACAATGCTGCCTCCATGAAAGAGCTCCCTGGAGTGAGTCAGCAACAGGGGGTGTCTGATCTTTGGCTCATGGTGGTAGCCAGTGGTAGACGTCCATGCCTAAGAGGCCACAAGCAAGTGCAGGTTGTTCCGCTGACATTGCTCTGGCCCTGAGATTTGATGCCTTTCTGATGATGTCCAGCCAGTTGATGATGAAATTGATTCTGTCTAGCGTATGGCTGGCAGAAATGTGGAGAAGACTCCAGGTCAACTAACAGAGAAAGAAGAAGAACCTGGAGGAGAGCCAAAGATGGCCGGAGAAGAGTCTTCTTACATGTGCCTACCGTCTGGTTCCCTTTCCTGAGGTCATGGCTGAAGATTAGCTGGAGGCTTGCTGCCATGCTCAGCCCTGCTTCCGTTATCACCACCCTCCAGAAGGAGCAACATGTGTCTGCTCGCCTGGAGCTCATCTGCAGGTAAATGTGTATAATACTGACAGGCGACCCATGGTGTGAGAGCCAGCCTGGTGTGCTGAGCACCAAGACAAGATCTGCTGCCATGATGTAGCTCGTTTGACAGGCGGGGCTCAATCATACAGCTTCAGAGCAGCTGAACGTCTTTGCTTCTGTTCTTCACTTGTTGCTGCTTGATGAAGAAGATTTGATTTGGGACTGTGTTACATTCAATGAGGACGGTAAAGAAAATCTTTACAATTGCGCAATAGTGACAGCCCTTAGAGGGTCACGCTGTACGAAATAGAACATGCTGACCTGACCCTGCCAACAAATCAACAAACATTTTCATAGATTGTTTAAGTGATTCATCAAGCAAAAAATACTCTTGTTCTAGTGTCTGAAATGTATTTCATTTATTTTCTCCTTGTCGTGTCTTGTGTTTTATATATGTTTACATTGAAAATCACTGGATTTTGGACAACCCAGTATCATAGGAATTATGTTCATGTTGGACTCGTCTGCAGTGCCAGTGCCGATGCAAAACATTGTGTTCCCACCAAGTAGGAAGTAACTAAGCGTGTGGAGGCTGTGGTGGATTCGTATGTAGTGCACATGACCTTCATGCGAAAGACCACAGAGTTCACATTCCTCCACAATATAACAGTTTAGGTAACCTTTTTAAAGCACGATCTTCCCCTAATCTAAATCATACAATGGCATGCAGGTATTGTAAGAAGAAATTCTTTTTAAAACTCAAAAGCATAATTTATAATTATTCAGGGTTTTGCACAATATGATCATTCTGTCTGGTGATTTGTTGGCCAGAAAAAACAAGCAACTTAAAGACATCACTTGAGACTCTGGGAAACTGGGCATTTTATGTGTTGTGTGCTATTAAAATGAAACAACACACATACCTGTTAATTGACCATTCCATTCCAGGTGTCTACCTCATGAATTCGGATAATAGTAACATAATAGCAATAGCAAGCAACGCTGTGCTCAAAGCTAAAAGCGGCTATTTTGAACAGTCTAAAACATAAAACATATGTTAGTTGATTTAACACTTTTTTGATTACCACACAATTCTATGTGTTCTTTCATATTTTTGATGCTTTTATTAATAATCGACTATATAGAAAATTCTAAAAATATAGAAAAAAAATTGGATGAGAAGGTGTGTCTAAACTTTTGGCTGGTGCTGTACATGCATTCTGATGACTGAAATTATGTACTTTTGGGGTAGTTGGGCTGTCTCTCTGCAGAGCACAGAACTGATTTGATAGCAAACGCCTCTGTATTGTTTCCTGTGGACATGATCAAAGGGGAGAGTTTGTTTGTCTCTTGCATGCATGGTAGTGTTCTTACCTGCAGAACAGTCCAACTCATCTCCTTTCATTCCCACAATGTATCAGGACTATAATAGCCAGATTTTCACTGAGACTCTCTATTGTTCGCTGTTCAGAGTGTTGTTGTGTCATCTCACCTCAGAGTTAGGGCAAGATCCTATCACCACTGACAAGACATGTGATTTTAGTGCTGTGACACTGTGTATCAAAAATTATCTCTGCGATGGGTATTTGGCCCATGCAGGTTTTGATAGTGTCATAATGTAATGCATCTGTGGTTGAAACAGGATGTTTCGGTGATACACAATTTGCTGAAGAACTGTTCAATATCAGAAGTATTTGACTAGAACACAGTGCTATATCAAGTACACCCAGTTTCCCCTAGCAGTTCAGCCCTGTGTAATTTGATTGGTTCTTGAAAACAGATTCTAGACAGATAAAGTGAGAGGCATGTGTGTATTACGCTGTGTGGACGCCCTGGGACAAACCTGAGAAAGTTTAAATCCACATATACTGTATGTATGTGAACTCTTATATTTACGAGTTTAACTGCTCAAGACAGAAAAAACAATATGGAGAACATGTTCGAACCTGGGGCGGCACGGTGGGGCAGCAGGTAGTGCGCGTGCCTCACAGCAAGAAGGTTGCCGGTTCGATCCCCGAGTCAGGTGGGGGCCTTTCTGTGTGAAGTTTGCATGTTCTTCCCGTGCATGCGATGGTTCTCTCCGGGCACTCCGGCTTCCTCCCACAGACCAAAAACATGCTCATTAGGTTAATTGGTGACTCTAAATTGTCCCTAGGTGTGAATGTGAGAGTGAATGGTTGTATGTGTGTTGCCCTGCAGTCGGCTGGCGACCGGCTCAGGGTGTACCCCGCCGTTGACAGCTGGGATAGGCTCCAGCCCCCCCCCAACCCCGAAAGGGATAATAAGGGGTATAGAAGATGAATGAATGAATGAATGTTTGAACCTTGTACATGGTGCAAATCACAGTGGAAAAATGCATGTCAGAAAAGCTCATTGCTCCATATTCATGATGTTTCCTTATACAGGAGGGTGTGCAGGCTTAGATTAATACAAAGGTTTAGTTTCAAGTGTCTATTATTGAAAAGTGGGAAAGCTATTGATTGTTGTGCCATAATAGATTTTTTTTTTTTTTTTTTGCTATATTGCATAATTTGAGTTAATGAGTGATTTGATTAGATAAAAACAAAACTACCATGCTAAAGGCTGCTACACAACTGAAATATTTAATAAACAAAAATAAACACTTTTTAAAGAAAATGACCATCTCTGTCAGACATATTGAATGAACTACTAACTAACTACTAACAATACTGTAGGAGAAGGTTTAGAGCTGCACTGATTAGTTAATTAATTAGTCAACTGAAAATCAAACTGTATGGAAACCATTATGATCAGTTAACCGTTAACGTAATATTTTGTGCAAAAACAAAGGAAGATGATTTCAGCGTCTGTGAAGGGAATTTTTTGTTTTTTAGAGACAAAATAATAAATCAGTTAATTGATAATGAAAGCAATCATTAGTTGCTGGCCGAGTAAGGTTATGTTCCAAGGCTTTTCTGGAAGAGGACGTTGCATTTTAATAAAGACAGTGTAGACTGATCTTATTATTTGTTTGGCTCAATCTTTCCGCAGTGTGTGGTCATGTTACAGTTACTGTACACCTGTTGAGGCTGCAGTATTTAAACTGTATTTCAAGTTGCTGAACTGTGTCTCCGTCACACGGCTCTCCTGCTTGCTTCCCTGTCAGAATTGTAAGTGTGCTATTTACTGCAGTGCATCAGTTGATAAGACTTCAGAGCAGAATGCTGATAGCTGAGCTGTGGGCTGATGCCAGATATACTTTGCAGATGATTAAAGCCAACATTTGCTGATATTTGAAATTACTGAAAGAAATGAGGTGTAAAGTTTAGAGCACGTAGAGAAGTGAATTGATTACCGAAAGAACCACTATCACTCCTTGTGTATCGCCTCTGTGAAGTCTTGCTTCCACTCTCCTCCAAATGGCTACATGTTATGGATGAATAGACTCCAGTGTTGGAAGAATGAAAAGCCAATATTTCTATCATTGCTCCCCCCAACGTTTTTCTACACTTTCGCCTGCATCTCATGGTTTTCATAATTGAATAGAACTGGCTTACATGTGGAATGTTGATAACAGGTTGTCATCTTCTGACTCCTCCTCAATGACCTTTGACCTTTTCAGTGGATGCTGTGAGTAGTTTTAGTCTGATATCGTAACAGCAATGCCATAATTATCACTAGGGTCTGCAGCTCACATGGCATTATAAAACTTTAAGCTTGTTTGACCTGCAACTTCACCACTTTGATTCACACTTTCTGCCCTCATAGGGAGTTAATATTGGACTTACATTGATCATTTGTCTAGAAACACAACTCCAAATGTTGCTCTGTAAGTGCTGGATGTGTAAATTAGCAACTGCTTGCTAACAAGTTCTCCATATCATATTCAAAAAGTGTCCAAACTAGCCACTTATTACAGCACCAAGTTCACAAGTTCCTAAGGAATGGGTGCCTTATTGGTAAAGTACAGCCCTGTATGGGTCCTTGAAAAGTCATGGAAGAGTTTTGTCCATGAAAATGTGTGGGAACCCTTTAGTGGCTGTTGAAATATCTTGTTCTGAAGCAGTGGATTGGACAGTATTTGGCTGTTTTCATGGTGATGACAGTGTGAGCTGTGCTATCATTATTTACCTTTGCCTTTCTGGATGGAAGGTTAATCAATATCCTTCATAACAACTTGCCATTTATTTGCACTTGAATCCTCAAGTTCCGAATGAGAACTGGAGTCCAACCACAAAACAGTCCTGCTGCTGGAGCTGTGTTCTAGCACTCTGCAGGGAAACAAATGCTTTTGACAAGCAAACATGGTCACCAGCAGCTTTTAGAGAGTCAGAGCTCTCCTCTTGTGGAAACACCAAAGGAAGATTAATTTACATAAATGGAGCATGGCATGAATTATTTACACGTTTCCTTTTTTGGGGTGGAATACTGTTGATGTCTAATTACACAAAATTGTTCTTTTTTAAGATGCTTCATTTTCTTTCTTGTATCAAATAGGGAATTGAGGAAATCTTTCTTGATTTGTGAAATGTCTAATGTTTCATTTAAAATTAAATGACTAAAGTTTATTTCACTTGAGTTTTCCAGAGCTGATATAGATATTAATGCCAATAATTAGTATGAACTGAAGCCCTTTCATGCTAAAAATAACTGTCATTCACTGTGCTCCTAGAATGTTATTTCCTTGTCTAAAAGAGCATTTAGGCCACCCTGGAACATGAAAACTAAATTAACAAATAACATGTCAGATTTTCCAACCTGTGGTCAAAGAGGATGTTCCATCATAGTACTAGGCTTGATTGATAAGTTGAGACTGACCCACTGGAACAGTAATGGTAACTGATACACGGTCCAAGGTAATCAAAGAATAAGTAAATGTTGAAAGTTAAGGTGAAAAGATAAGTGTGTAGGATTTGGTGGCATGTAGTGGTGAGATTGCAGATTGCAACCAGCTGAATACCCCTCACCTCACTCCTCCCTTTCCAAGTATGTAGGAGAACATACAGTGGCCACAAAACTCACCAAAGACCATCTTTTGAGCCAGTGCTTGGTTTTTCCATTCAGGGCGACACATGGTGATACAACATGGAAGACTCAGTGGAAGAGGACCCGCTCCCTCTGTAGATGAAAAGAGCTTTTTCTAAGACAACATGACAATTCTTATGTTCAAGTGATTCTACACTAATGAAAACATGCTATGATTATATTACATTTCTGCCATATTCTGCCAATAGATCCCTGAAATCTAACACACTGGCCCTGTAAACACATCAAGACCTTGGATTGGGTCTAATTATTCCCAGGTTAATTCTGAATAGGTCTGACTGTTCTCAGAATAATAGTGGATCAATTACAAAATGAATCTGTGCTTGTTGGAATCTGGTCAGGTTCGACCTGACCCTAATCAGACACATGAAAAACCTCTCAGATGAAAATCAAACATATGTGCTGGATGAGCCGCTTCCATGAAAAATAATTGTGTGCCATCTTTGTGAAAAAAAACAAAACAAAGCAAAACAACAATTTGAAAATAAGCTCCAATTTGTAATAAGCTGGACAAAGTAAACTGATAACTGTTTCTGTCATCAAAACCTGCTTTTGGGTTGCATTATGAGAAGTGAAGGATTTTTGAGTTTTTTGAGTTTCACCCATACTGAGTATCAAATGTGGCCCCACTGCCATTGATTTTCATAATTTTCTATATAATCACTCCTTATGGAAGTGCTATACTAAACTGGAGTACCCCTTTGATAAAACATTTCTATTATAAATGCGATGTATTCAACTATGATTATGATGGCAATGCGAACTTAGCAGTACTTTGCTTAGGGACTCTTACTATGAGCTTTACAGCTGTGTCAGAAGACATGAAACATAGTGTAATGCCACGTATATCATGCTGGGCTCTAAGGACTCTAGTTCTCCAGCACCAATCTTACTAATTGCATTAGATGCCTCATGAAGAATATTTCAAGTAAAGCATTACCCAGTCACTCACAGAGACATAATCCATTTTCAATGACTTGTTATGTAATAAGGATTGATATTTATGAATGTGCAGTACATACCCACTGGTAGCAATATGAAAGCTGTAAAGGCAAGTGAATGGAGTGTCTTTTATAGAGCATTTATGGTGCCTCCCTCTAACAGGACGCAGATGGGTGTTGGAGTGGCCAGTTGTAAAGGAGAGAAAGGACAGAGCGCTCTATCAGGCCTTGACATGGCCACTAGATTGGAGCTGAGGTGACAGACTGTTAAAAACAATATTCTGTCATTGCCACAAAGAAGCTCATGCAGTTTGTTTTCTGGACAAATGATCAGATTTCTGACCCAGTCATATTCAGCTATCTTGAAGAACTTCAAACCTTCAAAATTAGTGAGCCCATCACAACAAATTTCTTTGATGTTGGTGCATTTCATGTGATGCAGGGATTAAACGGGTTTGAGTGGGCTTTACTTTTTGAAACAGTGGAAATCTCATATTAAGAAGGTTTTATAATAGCTTGTCTTGTTTTCAAAAGGACAGAATAGAGTAACTTCGGAAATAATTTCACGGAGGTCACATCTGATTGGGATTCTCTGCTTTGACATAACAAACAGTCCACAACATTCTCATGGATTATAGAAAGTTAGGAATCCATCTGAAAAAACATTTCATAATGTGATTATTGTCTTTAAGCACAAACTGTGCTTTAAATGTATTTTTGTTATTTTATATATATCGTTGTATACTTTATACCATAACACAATAGAAGTATAATTTTTAAGTATTTTTAAGTATAAGTATGTAAGTATAGGTTGTCACATTTTAGTAAGAAGCCTTTCTGTTTTATAACAAATTTCAGTATGTTGAGTCTTTCTATTATTAATGGAGACAGAATCAATTCAGTGTTGTAAGTATAAATCAGATGAGAATTAAGAGACATACATTCTTTGGTGGAAGTTAAGTTATCATAGAGGGAGGACAGTTGATTCAGATTATTGGGTTCAGCAGACAAATAGACTCTATGATACATCTTGAAAGCACCTGAACAAGTGACCCAGAGGACGCATATACAATAAAAAAATGTTTGGTGCTGGGAATGGCTTGACTTGGACATTTAAATATCTATATATCAAAAAGGAATGAAACCATTTTAAAGCTGTACCAGACATGCCAATACAGTCAACTATCAAGTAAAATGATGTGATTGGTGGTGGCAAAGGCAGCTGTCAGATATAGTAGGATCAGAATGGAGTAATTACTGTGTCTGCATGCATAAGAATATCATTGAATACTCTCAGTAAAGCAGTCTCAGTACTATGCTTGTGACGAAAGCCGGATTTAAATTTGTCAAAGGTTTTATGACCCTCAACCAACTTGAGGAGTTTTTCAAGGATTTTGGATAAAAAGGGTAGCTCGGACATTGATCTGTAATTCTCTAACTGGGCAGAGTCTACAGAGGGTTTTTCAAGAAGTGGCTGAAAAGTGGCTATTTTAAAATAGTCAGAGACAGCCCTGGATGTGAGAGAGTGGACGAAAATAGGGAGCAAGCAGGGACCTAAGACAGAAAAGATGGATTTTAGGAATTTTGTAGGAATTCTATCTCATGGACGACAGGTGGGACACATATGAGATACAGAGTTTATAAGGATCTGCAGGGAGATAGGAGCAGATTCAGACAGTAAAGTAGGCTGAATGGTGTTGATGGTAAAACTGGAAAATTGGACCTCAGGCCATCAATCTTGCCTACAAAAACAGCTTACATTTTCACAGTCAATAGAACAGGAAGAAGGGGATTTAGAAGCTTGTTAATAGCGTGTGTTTATTACTATTAATTAATTACTTTTAATTAAACCAGGAGAGTAGGCAGCTTGCGTATCTTTAATAGTCCGGTTCAGTTTAAGAAATGGTTCCTTCATATGGAGCTGATGAACTTCAAGTTTAGATTTTTTGCAGCTGTGTTTGGCCTTCCTATATTCACTTATTTGTTGTCTGATGTCTGGATTATTCTAGTAGGTAGTAAGAAATGTTCTGTGGCAAAAGAGTTAGAAGTGTTGTCAATGTGAATCAAATTTAAGCACAACGGAGGACAGTAACTCAGAGAATGCATTAAGAAAACCCATATTTGATTTGGGAGTAGATAAATTATTGCAAAATAAGCTGGATTCTCACACATAATTTTAAATTTCAAATGTCAAAACTTAAAGAAAAAAACAAAACTTAAAGGAAGACAAGTAATATGATTCTTAAAAACAGCTGCGATACCCCCACCACGGCCCATAAACCTAGCTGCATTCAGAAAATTGTAATTGGGTGGGCAGAGCTCCACAAGAGGGGAGCCCTTCTCGGGTTTCAGACAGGTCTCAGTAAGAAATAGGAGGTCTAGGTTATGGGATGTAATTGGATCATTATAGACTGTAGACCACTGAGGATGAAAGATTTATTTGACATAGACTCAGTTTAAAAGAGCATAGACAACTGGAATAAGAGTCTTACCTGGACTAGAATTACTACAGATGACTATAATCAGATTATCTGACCTAGAAGTAGAAGAAACACAGAATGTATAGTGTAGTGGGTTTTAGAGTGAGGCATAATCCCAACAGGAATATTGTATAAGGCCAGGTGATACCGTCAGGTGGTCAGGTCAGCAGGTAGGTAAACATTACAGGAGTGCAAGTCAGTTCAGTGCTTGATAAAATGTGTGAACCTTTCTGGGAAGGATGGAGGTCATCTGGTCTAAAAAAGTCCTGTTTAAAAAGGCAGCAAAATTGTCAACAAAGGGGATATCTCGGTTCCTGCACTAACCCTTTTGCTAGATGTGGATGTGGAGTTGGCATTCACATCACCAACAGTGGTGAGTAGATTTGGAATAATTACTTCCTTTCCACTCACCAGGAGAGTGAGGTGCACTAATTCATTTTTGAGAAACTCTGTATGAGTTGGGAGTTTTAATCAGCTGCAGAGTGGTGGGTGTAATGTCCTTCATGCAGACACCTGGATAGCAGAAGGTTAAGCCACCACGTACCACTACATGCTGGACCATAGTGGCACTGACAACAAGGAATGTGTGCTCAGGGGGACAAAGGCAGTGGGTTCCTGCGACCTGGCCTAGCTGCAGAAAAGACTGACCTGAATTTTGTTATGCAACCCTGTGTTATAGGGTACAAATAATGAATCTTGAATCATATAAAGTCAACCTCATATGGCCTCCTGGACTCCTGTTGCTGTGTTTGGGCTTATTATGTGGCACAGCTGGCTAGTAGTGCAATAATTATAATGGCCTTGTATTATAATGACCCATGAGTTCCACTCTGTGTTGTAACTTTACAGTACACTATCCACAGTACACCAGGTAGGCAGTTATGGGGGGAAACTTGATTATGAAAATGGGTAGGAGACATAGATATAAAGAGTGTAAATACAGTCTTCGGTGGATCATGTTGTCTGTGCCTCTAGGGCACGTCCACGCTTGGCAGATTTGTAGCTTGTACCGTGTGACATTTAACAAAAAACTTGACTTTGACTTTGCTCTTCATTCATCAGAGGGGTATGTAATAACACATCAAAAAGGCGGTTATGCATCTTGTGACATGGGACAAAATTATGTAAACAAATAGGATGGAATTCACAAATACAATGTGGCTCGCAAACTGACACAAAGTAATCTGCAAATAGGCAAAACCTGTTTCATGTATACCAATCAATACACAAATGTGTTTATATCACTTAACATGTATTTTTTTGTATTGAAACTAGTTACATTTGTAAAACGTGTCATTTTCATGTGAAATTGCTCTTGTTCACAGAGTAAATTATGCATATTTGCACATTGCTCTGTACTTTTGTGGAAAGTCCAATAAAACATCCATATAACTGCTTTTTAAGTTGTCAGTAGCACCAGGTTCATTTGAGTTGGTGATGATAAGATAGTTGACATGTCTTGTATGTGGTCACCCACAGCTGATGTGTACATGAGAAAGAACATAACTTTTTATCACATGATGGAAATCTTTTGATATTATGTGAAAAACAGTCTTTCTCCATCATCTTTAATGGCTAATATCCTGCACTGTTTTCCTGGCACTTAGTGGCCAGCTGAGGGTCTGCTTATTCATGAGGGATCTGGCTGTGGCCCCTGGAGGCCTGCTGGAGCAGCAGCCATTATCACTGATAATGCATCCGAAAAGGCTTTGGCCAAGACAGGCTCACCACTGCCTGATTTATGGCTGGTGATGCAACAAACAGTTAGCCATGTTACCGGCACGGATATAAGCATTTTCATGGCCACAGTTCAAGTTTATTTCAACTATAAATTCTGAAAGATATGGAACAAAAACAGCAAGCCAATTTATGACACAGAGAGTGTTGTTTGTGAGCTGCCAGGAGGAAGCTGTGTTTTAATACCCTGTGGACAAGGATGAACGGTCATTCTGCTCTCTTATCTCTGCTTTTTGTACAACAGAATCAAAATAAATATTCTTATCCTACAATGCAGCACAAAGTAAAATGCCTTTGTGTCAAAAGAATGAAGGTGTTCTCACATTTACGTCTAAGGTTTTCCAACCTGAACCTTTCGAAGCTGATTTCAATAAGAAGACATGTTAAAATACAAATGTGAGAGTAAGTTAGTCTCTGTTATACGTATTCATCCATTCATTCACTTATCTTCCCCCTCTCAGCCCAATAGAGGTCATTATGCATTTTGACATCTACACATCAGCCTGCACCAGTACCATTTCCTCACTTCTTTTCTACACTATTAAAACTAGAGATGCAGTGTTACGTTTTTGCACTGGTTTTTGTGCAAGAGAAGCTCTGTATTTTTAGCAAGATGGCCATTCATGTCAAGATGCAAAAGAGAACAAGCCTAAGTCTGGGATGTGTTGGTGACCAAAGGGTCAGGGACCAAAGTATTCCTCTGAACCCAAAGCTCTTCTTCGTGGTTTTCACTTCCTTTATTTACAGGCTTATTCAATTACATTTTCAATTTCACAGGCAGTTATGTTGTATCATTATAAAAGACAATGTCAGGGGATGAAATTTAAAAAGTATTGTGATAAACAATATTACTTAATAGCATAAAGTTGATAATGAAGAAAATGAATAAATTACACACGCACACACACACACACACACACACACACACACACGCACACACACACACACACACACACACACACACAAAGTTTAACCTGCAGCTCATGTAACCTGTTTTGCTCTCACAGAAGAAAAAAACAAATCCAAAGTGTCTCCTGATGTCTTTACTGCAGAAGACTGTGGAATGAATCATATGTCAAGAAGCAAAGAATTACCACTGTCACAGATAGTGAGGGGCTGAGAAAAGATGCCGGACAAAATACTTCTGACTTTCCAAGAGCCTGACAGGAGAGTGTGTGGGTGACTTACCATGTGACTGATAGAGAAGCTATACAAATGTGGGATTTCTGACCTGCTTTAATGATATGATATCATGTTTCACTTTTGGGAGAGAAATGGCTTCCAGGATGAGGACTCTTAATTTCTTTGACTAATAATATTTCAAGGAAACTTTCTGAACAGGATGACTGTGAAAGTGTGTTATCTTCAAGAACTCTTCTTCCAAAAATAGATATTGGTGGACAGAATACGCTAATACTACTTGATCACTTGAAGGTCAGAATTTCCCTGTGTTTAATGCTTTTGTTTATGAACAAATAGCAGCAGAACTAATGACCTTCAAATGGTCCTCAGCTGTAGTCTACTTTGTGATTAAAGTTAATTAGTTTAAAATGCTAAACCTTACTCACATTACTGACATCTGCACGTTAATGTTGTCATTGTGAGCATGTTAGCATGCTGACATTAGCATTCAGCTCAAAGCTAAGTGCAGCTGCACAGAGCTGCACGCGTCCCTGTAGCCTCTTAGTCTCATTATGCTGAAAAAGAATCAATGGAGGGGAGTGTCAGTGCTCCAGGGATAGGGACTATGGACTAAGGACTATGCCAGTGATTTTTAGCATTAGTCTTTACTGAAGTGCTTAATTAAACATTTGTAATAATCATGAATTTTATCACTCCTTTTTGTTTTTTTTTTCATTTCCATTTTGCATGAATATGTTTTGAATTTTGGCAATACAGTTCCCATGCTGAACCTGAACGGGTGGTTTTTTAGGATATTTTTCTGTGGCTCTGTTTATAAAGGTATCTGTATAATACATTTACTATCTCACTAAGAACTCAACTCAAACCAGCAGGTGTCTGTTTTTTAATCAAAGCTTATCTTGGATACTGAATGCTTCAGCTGTTGTATAATTTAGTGTATCTGATGAGGGGACACAGTGAATATTCTGTTTTTCAGGAGCTGCTGGGTCTGGTGGAGTGCTTTCGACCTTCCCTGTGGAGAAGCAGTAGATCATCGAAAGTGGTTAACCTCAGTGTGTATGACAAACAACAGGCTGGACAAAGGGAAGTGTCAGGGTCTGAATTCAGCCTCCCCTGCGCTCTCTTACCACTCATCCGGGGCCACAGACTGTAATCAGTTCCTGACATTAATTGACCACTGCACAGTCTGCTGGACAGGATCACATTTGTGCTCAGATTTCCAGTATCCCTGAGGTCTGGTGAGCTGGATGGAGTGAGGCACTTGTTCCACATAAGACAGGAAAATTAATTGTTTAATTAGTTTCCCTTCACCTCGTTCAGTGTACCAGGCAGTAGAGGCAGCCACCTGGATCTCCTCTGAGAAGAATGCTTCTAATCGTGTTTGTGCTGTTATATGTCAGTGGTGAACGCATTCCAATGTCCAAACTGTGACCTTCATCATCACGTCATATTTTTTTCATATACCCAGGTAACTGCATGGATAACAGTGCCATAATGTTCACTAGTTAAATGTTCTCGCAGACTTGTATTCTTGTCAGGGCGGGAAAACCTTTGGTAAATTCTACACAATGAGACTCTGCTGTCTCACTGTCCACCAATCTAGCCGGTGACTGGAGTGTCTCACTCACGGCTCAATGGCTCTTTTCCACACGCTGCTGTCTTTATGTGTTGGGTCTATTTTTATTGGAGCAGCTTACGTCTGAAGCATGAAATTCACTTGCGTTATATATAATTACATGCATTTATTGGCAACTAACTTAAAAATCAATTCAACTGATATTTGGCTCCTGAAGAACATACGCTCCACTTCTGAAACATTTTTGTTGTACCTTGAAACTGCAGTGGAGCCGTGGCTGAGCCAGCTGGAACGAGGCACCACTGGATGCTGTGTTCATCAGACTCCCAAGAAAAGGAGAACACAGCACACTGATTTTTCAGTGGGGACAAAAGTGTTTTTGCTGACATTAGAAGCTGTGCTGGCCTCAAGTCATTACACCTCAACACAACAGATACATCTGTTATCCTCACTGAATGGATATTAACTTTAAAACTAATCTAACATCTTGTACCATATCTCTGTTTGTTTTCATGTATATATACTGGATGGAATATTTATTAGTGTTAGAGGAGGAGCTGTGTATATAATGAAGCAGTGAATGTTAACTGTCCAATAAAAGAATCACCCTTAACTTTATCTTCAGCCAAATCAACTTTAAATATTTAACATCACGTGACTGCAAACAACCTATTCACTGTTGTAACCAGGGATGATGATGGACACGGTGGGTGTTATTGAGATAAATCACAGACAAATGTGAAACCTAAATAGTTACAGGAACACTATGGAACCCAAGCAGGAAAACAACAGCTTTGCATCAATACAATACAAGCTGCTTCACTCATTTACAAATCATTCATAAACACTGATTAATCATAAAATAAATATTTATTCAGTCAAATTTCAGCATGTGTATATTAGACATAGAAAGAAGGCCTATATCTCTTCCATATGTTACTATAAGCTCACTGTGTATTCAAATAGTCTCTGCTGTGGAGACCAGACAGCGAAGAACACAGAACACAAGCAGTTTTAGGTTTGATATGTCTGTGATTCTGTCTGTGATAAAAGCTGCTCTGCAGGCAGCAGGGCTGTGGCTGCTCACGGTTGAATCGTTGAATTTTCTTAAGAGGAAGCTGACAGTTGTGAGCCTGTTCGTGACTGATAGCACACTATTGAGCTCTGAAGCTCTGCACAGAAAGAGGCCCAAATGTCTCCCTGTTGCTGCCAAATATTATGTTCCTGCAAAGTGACAGCTCCCCCAGAACAGAGGCACCCTGAATGCATCGCAACACAATGGAATCTCCCAGCAGAGCTCATGCCTCTCATTTTCACTGCTGCTTCTCTGCAATCTTTCATATAATTCTGTTTATTTCTTCATTTATTTTTGGTGATTTGGCTGATACTCAGCACTGTTCTGTCTCTCGTGCCAAAATGTGTTTCTCCTGGGGTTTGCCTTGACTTCATGCCAAGCAAAGTAAAACATAATGCTATTGTTTTCAGTTGTTTCATTTCAAATGTGGTGTCAGCAGAGAAAAGATGCAGCAGTACATCCTTGCCTGAAGTTGCCTCAAATTTGAATTATTCTTGTAGCTCGTTGGCTATACATTAGTTTGACCGCTTGATGTCATGAAAGAGTGTGTGTACACGCTTCTGAACACTGATTGAAATGGCCATTTCATCTTGATGAGAAATTACCCAATTCATGGCATAATTCAAATGCAAACTGACAGTTGGTTTACATTAGTTTAGTTCAAGCTTAGATTGCACCTGGCCCTTAAGTCACTTTCACCATAAATGTCATTATCATTAGCAAAGGCTTATGCTTAGGGGCTGAGTCTTCAGATTAAGTTAAGTTTTGGCAGTAATGATGATGATGATCTCTGATATGATGAAGAAATAATTGATTTTCAAATGTAAATTTTGCAATAAATCATGCACACATAAATGAATTTCAGTTTTGTTAAATTATATCATTTTGATATTCGCAGCTGCAGACTTGAACACCAGATATTGGGAACAGTAAAGGAAAATTATATGTTTAATCATCGTAAAAATTATAGATTAGAAGTACAATAACTGAATAAATAAACCTGCTGTTTTTAACATGGCTTAAATCAGTGCAGCATAATTAAACTGGAGATAAAATTGTGTTCATATTGTGCTCATAGCACCACTGTACAGTGCTGTTGGAGTAAAGTGACCCAGCTGTCCTTGTTATCTCTCTGAGAGCTCCCCCACGCCAGCATTACAGAAACTGATAATGCTAAAGGGCATTATCAGAACCTATTTACCTGCAGTGCATTGACATTATGATGCATTACATTTATTTTGCAGAGCTATGCGAATTACAATCTGCCTTTACAATTGAATTATCTGATAAACAAAAACACGACATTCACATCATCATGTATGTGATTGTACCATAGAGATTTCAACCTCCTACATTTTTACAGTGTATATTGTGTATATATGACCCTGTGCTCTTACTTTGCCCGTGGAGTCCATCTAAACACCACTACATGTAAAGTGCAACAGTCAGGTTGTTAGTGGTGACTCCTCAGGTTGGCTGTCGATAACACATAAAAGAGGACAGTTATGACTTGGAGGGTGTCCCTTTGAGCATAGACCCTAGCAGCCAAATTACCTGTACATCAGATCAGATTCAGAGTGCATTGTGAGGAAATTACACCATTGCAGCAGCAAATAGCAGACACATCAAGTCTAGAGTAGTACAAAAACAGTAATGAAAATAACAGTGGCTGCTTTCAAAAATACCTAACAAATAGAGAAACAATAATCACCAGTTTCATAAAAGATATGGTGCTTTGCAGCAAACATCTATCTGTCCCGACGCAGGTAACAATGTAAAAACCACAGTTGGTGACATTTTTATTTTATTAATCAAGTTATGCTTACAGTCAGTGTTTCTGACCAAATCACATTGTGTAAAACTATTTGCAAAGCATTTTAAAAATATATATTTTAAATAATAAATACCATGATTTATTTATTTATTTGCTGCTGGTCTTCCTGTTCCTGGCACATACCTGTTTGTTGGCACGTTGTTGCCATCAGCTGCATGAAACTGGTGGCAGGATGTGAATCATGTTGACCACATGTTTGCATGTTTGGGTGTATGTCCTCATGCACATCATGATACAAACCCACTCGTAAATTATTCCAGTCTGCTACATGTGGTCCAAACCTCACTTAAAATCAGGACTCATCTGATCAAAGAATCAAGAAGTCAAGATTGTCAAGAATGAAGAAGTCAATAAAAATATGAATCTGACCAGATGCCAGTATTCAGTGCATTACAGTTTTGGAACTTTAGCTTGTTGTCTGTTTACCAGTGAGTGTTTTTTTCACACACCAGCACTGGACAGTGACTTGTAAAAACTCAGAGGGACTTTTTTTCCCCAACATTGACATATCTTGCTCTGATTAATATCCACAAAGCAAAAGTACAGTGTGACTGTTGATGAATTGTTGTCACACACTGAGCTGTATCAGACAGATCCTGACACATCTTGTTTATCTCAATGGAAAGTTTAAACAGTCTCCTCAATTATTGAATAGTTGACCTTTGCTGTGTGGTGTTGCTACTGAATTGCTGAAGCATAAAAGTGTAAGAATTTCTTACTGCAGGCAATGCAGTCCACCTCCACTATAACACTGCAAGAAACCCTATTACAGTGTACCAAAAAAAGAATGGACATGGTAGCGGGCAAAAATACCTTTGCTCCATGTGAACCAAATCTCTTGAAAAGGTTTAAGTGGTCATTAATGATTTTTTGGCCACTTGGTGGCAGCACGCCAAAGTGTAAACACTGACATAACATTAGCATATTGTCACCCTATAAAGTTGATATACATACAAAGTTAGCTTTGTGGACATATTAACAAAGCATTGTCTATTTCTACATCTAGCAGACATACAGTCATGTTTGTGTGGTCTATATTCAATGTCCTCAGAGTTCAGGTTTGGTTTTCACCAACTCTTGAAGATATCTTCCTCTTCAGCTGCTAGGTGCTCCACTATGTTCACCAGCTAATCTCTAACTGTTGCTGGGCATGTAGTGTACAGTGGGCTTATCAGAGCTTTTTCTCTGAAAAGAGATGCCTGCTGCTGCAGGAAACTCAGCTGATGAAAGTGGCGAGACTGAACCAAAACAGTCAAGTTATGGACCGTAAAACCAAAATACTGAGCTGAAAGATGCTAAAATGCACCATTGAACAAGCAACACATTTCACATTATTCATCCATGATCCATTGTCAATATAAAAATATTGATTAATGCAGCCTGAAAGAAAATGCTATTCAAACCACTTTTTATGACAAACAAGAGCAACAAAAGGACACAAAGAGGCACAGATCTCTTCAGTACTTTTTATATTGTAGCATCTCTGTCAGATAACATACTGTGGGAAAGATGGAGAGATAATGAAGGCTCTATAGCAAAGACAAGAAAGAAGACATAGCTGTCATGGGGCAAATTTTGGCATTTCAGTACCTGAGCTCACCTTAACAGCACCAAAGACCTTTGATTGAATCATTTTATTTTCTTATCTATCAAAACCTAAAGCCTCAGATGTTGATGGTTTCAGAGCTTCATCTGTCAGCAGCAGTAACAGGCTGCTGTGAAAGCTGCTTGATCGGTGGATCTTTATCTTTGAGTGCTGCAACACATGGAAGTGTGAGCGGCTGTGTTGTTGAATACTGATTAGTCTCTGTTGCTTTCTGTCCATTAATTAATGTTTAACTCTTCTGGCATGAATAAGAGGCTCACTAATAACTCTCAGTGGATTTATTTGCTCTGTGTTGAAATATATTTCAAAGTTCATACAGTACAGTGTATGTTTTCATCTGCAACTCTTTTCATCAGCATTCAAATGGAGGAGGGGAGCAGGCAAACAACACTTTGCTGTGGATTTGAGAATAGCTAATTGGTCATTTTATATTCTAAAGAGCATTTATTTCTTTCTTGCTTCTACAGTCACAGTGCTGGTGCTGGGTTTGTTTAACAAACTGCTTCAAGTTTTGTGAAAGGCTGTGTCAATAGCAGTGGTGGTGGATCATGTTATGCCTGAAATAAAATGCTGTGGGTGACATGACAGACAGACACTGACATTCCTCTGCATATTAAATGCTCCCTAAAGGGACATTGAGGTTGGCTTGTCTTGATCTCAAATGGCTCTGCAGTGTCATCCTAGCAGCCTCTATTAAAACCTTTACTTCAGCAGTTTTTGTCTCCATTAGTCACTTAGACACAAAAGCATGAGAAGGTCCATAAACACAGATAATATCTGACCGGAATTTGTCCCAATTGTGTGGGACACTGCAGTTTTTCCAAAGGGAAAGTCAGAGATGCAGTCTCAAAATCAACCAGGTAGTTCCTAATGGGTGTCAGGGTATTGAAAGCAAAATTAAACCAAAATCCCATTATTTATTATGTTTAAAAGTGAGGTTGGACAGAGTGTTGGCAACATAGAACTGAGTGGAGGAAGTGTGGTCACACCCACCAGCAGAAGAAGTCACAGTATTAATATCTATGAAATTTTATATTTCAAGTATGAGGCATAAAACTACTTACTTTTCTCTGAATAGTGGAGCTCAGCAGGTTTGGTCTAGGAGGATTAACTAGTTTACAATTGTGTTTGTACTTTTACTCTTACCACATTCCTCCAAGGTGCTATTGTTTCACCGGAAATTAACCTTTTGTACTTGCAATATCATCTATAATTTGTGTCATTGAAAAGTTATCAAACCAGACCAATAGTCTCAGGGATGTGAAATTAAATCAGACTCTTTGCATATGCACAACAAGTGCAAGGCAGGAGGTCTCGGGTGGACAGACTGCGGGTGTCTCCCCCTGTGATTTGGTTCATGCATGTGCAGCAGTGCAATGTGAAGTTCAAAAGGGGTGTGCAAAGTGGAATACAGATCAGAGGGTGTGGTGATTAATAAATATACTCTCAAGGTTATCACATTACTGGTGTCGTCTGACTGGCTGCGCCAACAGGGGTTACACCTGGTCTTGACCTAAGCTGTGATTTAGCCCAGGGAATGGTGTTTTCAACTTCGCTGTTGCAGAAATAGCGATACAGTGCATCTAGGAACACATAAAAGGCAAGGCAAGGCAAGGCAAGGCAACACTGGCTGATAGGCAACACCCATAGTCATATGGACGCACATCACTAAGGCCAGACCTAGTTAAGACTAGGCTAAAGTTTGATTAGTGACTGGTCTAAACAAAAACTGATCAGTTAGGGCCAGGCTGAAGAAAGACCACCCAAGGCTGTTCGTTTGAGTACAGAAACTGGAAGGCACTGACTATTGGCATCTTGTCAGATTCATATTTTTGTTTACTCATTCTTTAATCAGCTGAGTTTTACCACAAATGTACAGGCAGATGGTGTGGTTTTCATTTAATTTGTGCAGTAATGACAGAAATAAACAATAAAGAATGTTGTTGAAGCTGTTTGTAAGACCACATCAATCCAATGCTATTTCAGTTTGTCATAAATGGTCACATCATATTGTAATCCATGTAACAAACCAACATTTTCATCATAATGCATTTCAAGAATAAAACATGAAATACCAGGTTTGATGGAAAAAAAGAAAAAAAAAGGTGGCAATCACACACAGGATTAATGAGTTGCTGTAATCTGGTGTATCAAGTCACATCTGCTCAGTGTGATGTGTGTGGAATTGTATGGAATTATTCTGTAGCAGCCTGGTGTCACTTGCATGTGATTTAATGAAGGTAAACAGTGGACAGACGTGTGTGATGGCACTGAGCTGTGGCACAGCACTTCTCTAATGAGAGGCTGCAGATTTATCAACATATGTATCTTGCTGCCTTCAGATGGCTGCAGGGATGTATGAACTGAAGGAGAAGCTTTTCATTCAGTATAAATCAGCTGTGGAGAACAGATACTCACTCATATTCATTTATAGATAAATGCAGACTGATTCAGTGCTGTTCCTGCTTTAACCACATGAAAAATGAAATCTTTTTTGCCCATTTAAATGCATCTTCCGGTAGGAGATTGATTAACTGAAATAGCGTATTTAATTTTTTAGCATTATACCGACATTGCTGCACATTTGCTCTTAAGTATTTTGTTTGACACAGCAGACTGACTGAGGGAAATCAAACCAGACAATTAAAATAATCCAAAAATAAGATGAGACAATACCCAACAATAAAGAGAAGAATAACAACAGCAATAAATAAAACTGATTAGAAATGTTGGAAATAAAAGGTAGTAGTAGAGTAGTAGCAATAAGAAAAGGATTTTAAAGTTTTGAGAAGTGATTTAAATGATTCACAGATTCTTCAGGTAGGGATGGAGGAGCTGAGTGGCTCTGACTGTCTTGGACTTCGGAGCTGCCAGCAGAGCCCTGCCTGAAGTTCTGAGGCTGAGCTCTGGCTAACAGGGAAGCTAAACCAGGAAGTGATTTCAAGCATAATCAGTCAAATCTTGAAATCAATTGTAACACTTACTGGTAACCAGTGGAGAGGCAAACTCAGGGCTGATATGATCTTGTCTTCTAGTATTTGTCAAAAGCAGAGCAGTGTTTTGTACCAGTGTTTTTTTTTTTTTTTTTTTTTTTTTTTCACTTTACCCTGAGTACAGTGAGTTGCAGTAATGTAACCAAGATGAAATAAAAGAATGGATGGGCTTCTCAAAATCAGGCTTAGAAAGAAAACACCAAAGTTTTGAGATACCATTTCTTACCAAATAGCAACAAATCTCTTTGCTTTCTCTCATTTGAATGAACCACTATGCTGTTCCTCTCCTACCACCTGTGCGCTGTGTGTTGGCCACCAAAATGATATAAAGACAGGCAAATGATTGGAGCACTCAGGCTCGAATCCAGATGTGTAAAAACACTTAAAAGTGGTATTAACATGTAATCTGTCACTATCAGGATATCAGCATTTGATCACAGGCTTTTCACACCTGGCATGGAGACTGCTTTCAGATGTGGTCTGGCTAAACCATTCTGATTGCAGTGTGCTGTTTATGTGCTCTGACATCTGGGCTGGCAATGATTTTTCCTGATCCAGGTAAGATATCCAGATAGAGATCATATGTTAATACAGGTGGAAATGGAGTCTAAATGCAAACTAGGTACGGATCCATTAATCCAGAACACCTGTACAGAAGTTGTGTCACTGATGATGAACAAGCCAGAAGACAAACTCTTGTCAAATAGCCTCATATAATGATCCTGAGGAAAGTGGATGCAAGTAATGAATCAGCCTGAATAAACGTCAGCCTGTCCCCTTGACTCTAGTTATCTAGCACTTCATCCAAAGACTGCTTGGGTAATTTTAAAGGATGGAAGTATTATGAGAAGAGGTGATGTCACTATCTCTTTTTTGGTAATAGAAAGACATATGGGATTTCAATATGTGTGCTCAAACAAATTGAATACCATAGTCTTGAAGTGAGATAGATGTCACTGCCAGGTTTATAGGGAACTTATTCTGACTTAATTTTTCTGTTGTGTTCAGGTGTGAGCTACATTCCCCTCTGGTACAGCAGGTGACAGTATGTAGAACATTAGCCTTAACTATATACTGTATATATTGATAAGGAGTCATTCAACTGTAATAGCACTCACCATGAAACAAGAACAAGAACAAGAAGGATGAATGTGAGAGGAATGGACTACCTGCCAAAAAAGTTCAAAGAATCTTGTGGGATGGGAGTGGGCTTAAGTCATGCATTTTGTAAAATATGCCACGTGCATTTTAGTGTATCACACAGAAGGAAAAACGATGTGAGCCAGTATGACAAAACTACCAAGCAAAAGAACCCTCAAGAGGCTCAGAAACACGCTCCGCCAACAACTGTATTTATACCATGTCTACCACCCATTGTCATAACCACCCTCTCATGCCTTGTCTCACTTCCCAGTAGCCTCTCTCAAAGTCACAACTGAAGCATAATGTGTAAGTGATGTGTACATATCCTTCAAGTAATACATAAATAAACTGAGCAGCATTTCACTTTCAACCAGGTATCTGATTTTGACCACCTACCTGTCACCTACTTAATGTAGGAACTAGTTAACTGAATTGTTGTTGCTCTGATATTTTAGGATTCACAGTGTGTATAGTCTTGTCTAAATTTAAGAGGTATGTGGACAGTGGCAAGGGTGGTGGGACAGCCCAGGGTGGGGCACCAGAAAATTTCCCTTACATTTCATCGAACATTTTATGTCTCCATCTTCTGTTTAGGGAATAGAGGAAATGTACAAAATACTCTAGTGAAATGAGCAGGTTTCTTGGTTTTGGCTGCACTGACCACTGCATGCACTGGTTCAAATGACTCATGACTAAGCTTATCAGCTTAGTTATAGTAGTTCTCATTCATGATAGTCCTAAATCAAGACCTCCAGTATTTGAGAAAAATAAGGTGTGCAAAGTGAGTAGACAACAGGTGTAACCCTGTTATGTTTCAGTTACATATTTAATCAACATTTCATTGGTTGTAGCTACAGGTTGGGAGCCTTAATTAGGCTGCTGTTTCTGCCTTCCCAGTCAATAAAAGGCAATTACAGATGTAAACAGAATCTTTGAGTTTTAGTCATGAATTTAATGACTAGTAAGTGTTGAAAGCTAAACCTAATTAGATTTAATAAGCGTATTCAAGTTGCATTGAATTGATAAAATACTGTACTGTCAACCCCTAATCCTAGCCATAACAGGCTTTCCAGTCAATTTACTTACATGTATATGCACTGATTTGTAATTTCCAAAGAATACATCAGTTTTTTTAGATGTTTGAATTGAAAGCAATGACTGTCTGCTATCAAAATCCAAATTGTGTCAATTTAAATTTGAGTCCAGTTGTCAGTAGCTCTATAATTTACAGTAAGAAACAAATATAGACGTGCAACTTAACAAAGACAACAACGGCAAAAGAAAGATAAGCTGACAAGTAGTTGTAGGGCAAGAAAGAATGTGGATTAATGAGTTGCAGAAGATGGAACTAATAAACAGAGAGAAACAGGTTCTTGCATAGAGGCAAAGCAGCCATCTTGGCTGGAAAGAGAAAAATATCAAAAAATGTGGGAAAAGGGTCTATGGTAAAAATTAGCTGTATTGTTAAAATGTTAGAACATGAAAAAACACCTTTAATTTGAACTTACTAATCAGTAAAATCAATTCTTCTTTCTTTCTTTTTCATCTCTCATTTGCCAGCTCCCCCAAACCAAAGAGCACCTTCAACAAATCCCTCCAAGTCCACCTTCTGTCCCCTCCTCCTTGAATTAGTGGCATGTCAGCTTGGATGCTCCTTTATTGGCTCACAGCATTGACCTCTTCCTTGTCCTAACCTTGCTTTACCTTTAACTGTGCTCCCCTGGATTTGGCTCCACCTCAAATCTGTATGCGGCCAAGGAAATCAAGCCAAGTGATTGTGGCTCAGGCTAAGATTACTGCCAGCCATTTTGATTCTTGTGCCCATTTTTAGACATTCTGTACCAAAAGCAAAACTATTATTGATGAAATGTTTATTCACATTTGAAACTGAAAGGCCCCTGTGAAAGGTAATTTTTCTCAAATCCTTCCTGAAATCAGCTCTATGCCACATATTCTCTCTGTATGGTAGTGACATTGTTCGGAAACTGTTGAGGATTTTTATTGATTCAAAATCAGTTTAAAAACTTGTTCTATCTCACACAGGCTCCCCCTCTACTGAACTCTTTGGGTAATACTCACTTTCACTAGCAATTGTGTAGTCACCCACTGAAATGTGCATGTGTATAGACGGCCAATCATGCTGATCAAATATGTCTAGGATTTTGCCCGCATCCTCCAAACTTTGGGTGGCACGGTGGGGCAGTGGTAACACTGTCGCCTTCACAGCTAGAAGGTCCCAGGTTCGACTCCCGCCTGGAGCGCTGTGGGCGCTGGGGGGTGTGTCCTCCACCATGCCTTCGGTGCCTGCTGCTTGAGGAAAAAAAAGGGGCCTTTCTGTGTTTCACTAAAAACATGCAAGAAGATCACCACCTGACCAATGGTGACAGGAAGGAATTGAGTCCCCAGGCGCCGCTGTCTGCTGGCAGCCCACCGCTCCTGGTCTGCCGCAGCCCACCGCTCCTGGTCTGCCACAGAGGAAGGACTGACCAGTATGGGTTAAATGCGGAGGAAACAATTTCACAGAAGCGTGTGCATGTAGTGTTGTTGTGTTCAGTGTTGAGTGATTAAAAAAGTAAGCTTTCTTTCTTTCTTTCTTTCTTTCTGCTACTGAAAAATACTAGGGGCTTTTAAGCAGAAAAGTGAATTGAATTAGTTTTTCTCCAGTCTATAGCTAACTAATGCTAAATAGTAAAGATTAAATGGCAGCAAAACATCCATTCAGTCATCATTCCCTCTCTGACGGTTTATTCATTTGTGATGCATTTGCAAAGACACATTATAAAACCAGCCTGTTAAACTTGACCAGCTTGTGCAGTGTATACAGCACCTGCAGGAAATGAAAGCTTGTGTAACTACGTTTTCATAGTCTGTTAGATGATATTGACCTCTGCAGTCTTCCCTCAGAATAAATGTTTCAAATGCAGCTTTATTTGCCCAGCACAAGTTAATGAAATCATTCAAAACACAAACTGGTTGTGTTCATTCACCTGCTGCCTAATGCCATGATAATTGCATGCAAGGTATCACCTAATGCCGCTTAGCTAGATGTTTGACTGTGTAATATTGTCAATATGATGAAAGTATTCAATCAGTCAGTCTAACATTTGATTGTGTGGTTAGTTATAGTTTATGAATGTATGTAAACTTACAGTGGGGGAAATAATTATTTAATCCCCTGCTGATTTCGTAAGTTTACCCCCTCACAAAGAAATGGATGGTCTATACTTTTTATGGTAGGTTTATTTTAACAGAAAGAGACAGAATATCAACAAAAAATCCAGAAAAAAACACATTATATAAAGGTTATAAATTAATCTGCATTTGATCAAGTGAAATAAGTTGTTGATCCTCAAGCAAAACATGACTTAGTACATGGTGGAGAAACTCTTGTTGGCAAGCACAGAGGTCAGACATTTTTGTAGTTGGTCACCAGGTTTGCACACATCTCAGGAGGGATTTTGGTCCACTCCTCTACAGATCCTCTCCAAATTCTTAAGGTTCCGAGGCTGTCGCTTGGCAACTCAAAGTTTCAGCTCCCTCCACAGATTTTCTATGGGATTAAGGTCTGGAAACTGGCTAGGCCACTTCATGACCTTAATGTTTTTCTTCCTTAGCCAATCCTTTGTTGCCTTGGCCATATGTTTTGGGTCATTGTCATGCTGCAAGACCCAACCACGACCTATCTTCTTGGTGAGGGAAGGAGGTTCTCCTCCAAGATTCTACGGTACATGGCCCCATTCATTGGCCCCTCAATGCAGTGAAGTCCTCCTGTGCCCTTAGCAGAGAAACAGCCCCAAAGCATATTACCCCCTCCATGCTTGACAGTGGGGATGGTGTTCTTGGGGTCATAGCCACAGCCTATAAACACAGCGAGTCGAGTTGATACCAAAGAGCTCAATTTTGGCCTCATCTGACTACAGCATATTCTCCCAAGCCTTATCTGACCAACAGTGGTCTCTTTCTCACCAAGCTTCTTGCTGATGATCTTGTAGCCCATTCCAGACTTGTGCAGGTCTACATTTGTCTACATTCTTGTCCCTGATATCCCTTGACAGCTCTTTGGTCTTGCCCATGGTGGTGGAGAGGTTTCAATGGAAGAGAATGATTCTGTGACAGTCACTTTATACTTTGTTGAGATTCGGAGAACTTTCCTAAAGCAACAGCACTAATTTGTGTGCCCCATGGGCACTTAACTGGTCTGTGGGGGTCAGAATTCTTGCTGGTTGGTAGGGGATCAAATGATTATTTCCAGCGATCAAATGCAAATCAATTTATAATCTTTATGTCATGTGTTTTTTCTGGATTTTTTGTTGATATTCTCTGTTAAAATACACCTACCATAAAAATTATACACCGTTCATTTCTTTTTAAGGGGGCAAACTTACAAAATCAGCAGGGGATCAAATTATTATTTCCCCCACTGTATCTAACCTTCAAAAGGAGTCACAACTTAACTGCACGTATATGCATGCGGGTGTCTTAGGTGCACTTCAGTATTTAAACAAATGGCTCCACACCTGTGAATGTGATATCTTAGGAACGCATAGAGGGGATTTCATTACATCTTCCACAAACATCTGCTTGGACTCAAAGATGAGCTCATTAAAATGTGGTGGTCAATGCTCAAAGGTCAAGGTCACTTTTTAGTTTTTTTTTTTTTTTTTTTTTTTTTAAGAGTTGATAAGTTAATTACAACAAACTTTCAGGATAAAATGATGAAGTCATGGCATTTTATACCCAAAAGACCAAAGGTCAATTCCACTGTGTCATCAGAAAAAACACTTTTCAGGGCATTATTCAATGCCATAACACAGGAACAGAAGGCCAGAGTGTGAGCATATTTCACATTTGCTCAGATGCTGAATTGGTTGAAGATGTATGGGAAAGTTGTAGCTTCTTTGCAGCAGCATCCATATTTGAAGCATTGTAGTCCACCACAAGCCCTGTGGTTGAACTTTAGGTGACTGTTGTTGCACTGTGTGATTAGAGTTTCTTACTGGAAATGATCCACTGGAATCATACATGTCAATATACAGCAAAAAATACATTTAATACTTTTCATTAAATTCTGCAACTTTGGTTGGCAGAGGCATACTACTGCATACTGCAGACTGGAGCTGCTATCCTGCTGTAACCTCCCACATTGTCACTGATGACTTCCAACCCTTTGTCTTGCAGAGCTCATTCTCATGGGTCACTGTTGTCTTGTTCCTCGCTGTCTTTACTTGAGGTTTTCCAGCTTATTTTGTCACATGAGCGATTCCTTCGGCGGATATGAATCATGCCCATATGTCCAGTACATGATGTGCCTGTACGGTCAGCTGTGAGCTGAATAAGGAGAGGAATGGCAGGGTGCAGGCTCTGTTTCTCTGCGAGCGTGACGTCCCCGGTGGCAGGAGGTTTGGCTTCTGGCTTGACGGCAGCCTGGCCTGGGCTCTGAGGGGATATGACCCACTGAGCCTGGCAGAGCCCTGGGCCCCGGCAATCTGCTAGTCCCCTGGATCCTGCTGGGCAAGGCTGTAGAGCAACGCCTTATATGTCCCAGAATCAGGAGAAAAAACAGATAAACAAAACATTACAATGTTAAATTTGACTCCAACTGGGTTAAAATCCGCATAAGTCTCTGTGAGGCCACACCCTGATTAATTTAAGATTTCTTGATAGTTCGAACAACTCCTTCAGTGCCATGTCATTATTTTTAACCTTTTTCAACTCCAAATTTCAATGGCAAATAAACTTTTTAGGTACTGTAGTCCAGATTCTCTCTCGTTAACTCATTAGATCCACAGAATGTAGGAAAACATAAACATAATGTAGATGTACAAAGATGACATCACCATCAAGTTTCTAAAACTATAGTTTAAGAGAAAAGATTGGCAGTTGCTACAAAAAATAAAATAAAATAAAAAGTCCAGTCAGGACCACTTCAGTCAAAGTAAATTTATTTATACAGCATACATGAAAACAGCATGCATTACATTTGGTGGTATGGCTCTGCACTGGGAGCTCCCTGCCCTTTCACACACACATAAGCATGGAGAGCAGCACTTCTGGTGGGGTTTCTTGACACTGTGCAATATTACTTTGTTTATTTAGCCAAGTGAAAACTATATTTCAACATTTAGTGGCAGCCTATTGAGAAATTGGCCCATCACCCACACCAAAACCTTAGTAGCTCACCTGGTAGTGTGTGTCTAACAGTAACCCTAACCCTCATATATTAAGGGTAAATAAGGCTGAGCCCTAACCACAGCATCTTGGGTTCGATTACAACCTCACCCTTTGTGGCAGGTTATGTGTACTTTCTCTCTCCCATTTCCCGTCTCTCTTTGACTGTACTATCAAATAAGGTGATGGCACAACTGATTACACACCACACACACACACACACACACACACACACACACACACACACACACACACACACACACACACAGTGCCAGTTACTTGTGACTAGAGTGGCATCAGAGTAATGATTACAGTGACCGGCCTGACTGGAAGGTTGCTAGATTATCCTCGGGCTATTGTGTTTTCTCTGCCTCTGACAGAGCTGCTGAATCTCGGTTTGCTCACATTTCAGTTCACAAATTCTACCTTTTGAACTTTTCTTTCAAAATGGTTAAGAACCACTGCAAAGAAATGTGATAGGTTGCTCATTCTTCAGCATTAAAAGCACATGATCTTGAACCTTGAACTGACTCTGACCTGGCTGAGGTTGGAGACCTCAGGGGGGGTCCCTCTTTAAGGGTTCTAAATTTTGTCCTTTTTCACTAATTTAGAAGATAAAGATGAGCTGCATAATTACCAGGTGTGACTGAGATCAACATGTGATCAGGGACAACATGGCAGCCTATTTATTGGAAAAGGTCAATCCAAAACTCCTGGACTCCTGCAGCAGCCTTAATTTAGAGCCAGTATGATACAGTACTTCATGGTATAGCACAGCAGAAGTGTCACTGGTGTGTTTTGACCCAGTGTTGTTGTCATTTTTACATTACTCATCAGTTACTAGATCAAAACAATCCATCTGTTGGGTGGTTTTCCACCCATTGCTGCTGGGTAAAATGAAACCACTTTGGTGTTTGTGACCAGTGTCATTTTGTTACTTTTACTTAGATAAATGATTGCAATATTTCTTTCACCACTGCTGTTTTTCCTCAAATTTATCATTTCTGATGTTATACTAAAGAAACCTTTTAATATTGTACCAGCTGCAATTTGTACAATAGCAAGTTAGTAAAATTAAGCGTATGGCTGCAAGTCTTTACAATGACTACATTTCTGAGTGACACCTTAAATTGAACTAAAAAATTACAATTTTATGAAATGTCAAATGAACAATGATGCAACAGGGAGTACTTACACTGTGACACACATACTACAGCTCACACTGAATGCTGCTATTACACACTTTCACTAAACCTTTTGTATTTCACTGTATTCAACTTCAGTTTTCAAGTCTCATACTGATCACAGCAGTGAGTCCAGAGCCATATTGATATTAGTATCATTACTTTTGGATCTTTTTATACCTTTGAATCTACCCTTTGAAGCAGTTCATGAAATCTCTATAGACTAAATCTTTAACTTGTAAAATGCATGATTCTTTCTTCTTCACTGGACTGTTGTGTTAATAATGTAGAACTTCTGTGTTGGAGGGGAGAAGTACACATTGTATGCTCATTTATAATTCATTTACAGTTCATATTCTTTATAAAAAGAAAGTAGTTATAAGATTATAAATGCCCAGCAAAAATAGATGTTAGTAAGACATAGTACTGCCCATGGGTAATTGCATCTGACAGTTCCCCAGATCAATGGGTGGCGCTGTACTCCCAGGTGCCAACAAAACACACAAGTACAAGTACTGTAGAGGAAACACAGTGTGCTCAACCATTTTTTGCTAATCCAGCAAATCGATTACGCTACAGGTTGAGGTACTTTACCACAAACATACGTTACAAACATAGAAAACATGCATAAACTAGTTTTGGGACTTGCCTGTCAGAAAACGTTTAATACATTGGTTAAAGCTGCACTGATCAATTTTTGGCTACTAGGGGGCAGAAGAACTCTAAAATGAACTGACAGATACACAGTGGGATTACCAAATATCTCAGCTTCTGCTTGAAACATGGTGAATATACCACAGATAAAGGAGCAGCAGTTACCAGAGGTAGACAAAGATAAGGTATCCTATTAACACAGGACAGCTTTTACTTTTAGCACAGAACTTGTCTCATAGTTTTCACAGAGATTTGAACTGGGATTACTGAACTCAAAGTCCAGAGTGGTAACCAAAACCCCATTGAACCACTGCTCAGATTTGACACACTGTTGTGGAACAGTGTATCACATAACGTCACGGTGCACTGTCAGCACTAATTGCTTTGTCGCTCACAAAACTGAGCTCAATTATATGAACAGTATTTAAGGGACACAAATTCCAAATGACCACAAATGAGCAGACACATACCAGGCATAGTAGCTAATGCTGTGTTCACAAACAATAAAAGCAGTGACCACAAAGGATTCATCACTAAAATGTGTGTGAGTTGTACACTGTGGGAAAACCACCCACCTTCATCAGGTTTTGTCAGAGTCTGGAATCTCTGATGTAAGTGAGTCTGTATTTGCAAACAGCTGCTGCTTCCTGCCTTTCTTGTCTGTGAATGCAGCATTAGCCAGTTATTTCAGATTTGCTTGTGCTCCTCTGTGGTCACTTGGTCACGATGTTTTTCAATTCAGGGTCTAATTAAGGCTGGGACTGAAAACTGCTGGGATAATCAGTGATCACCTCCCACTAAATATTCTCTGCTTTTGTCACTCTGCACTGTGAATCCTAAACACTACACAACACTAATTTAATTAATTTAAGACACTATTCTGATAAAGCCACATATTTATATCTCAAATTTAGTCAACTGTCTCTGTCCGTCAACATTTTTAAAAAGATGAATAAAATCATTTTGTCTTGAGAGCAGGTGGACACACTTTTTTATATCTCCAGCCTTATAGGGATATGCAGTGTGCTTACAATCACATTGGAGCTCCTTTAAAATAATTATTATATTCATTTAATGTATTTTAAATTCTTACACAGGCTTCATTGGAGTTTTTCTATTTGTCCTTTTTGTTATTCTACTGTCTGTTATTAAAAAATGTTTATGCATGCATGCATGTTTGTTTTCCTTTCAAATTTATTTATTTAACAAAAAAAATGGATGAGCAATAATTTCTTGAGGGTGAACAAGGACAAAACTGAAATCCTACTAGTTGGCTCTGAAACAAAGAGAGAAATGGTGTTTAATAATCTGGGGAAATTAACTCCCTGGATTAAATCTGAGGTTACAAGTCTTGATTGTATCCTAGACTCAGATCTTAGCTTCAAGTCCCACATCAACAAGGTGACTAAAACTGCATTTTTCACCTTAGAAATGTAGCGGAACAGAAAAGATGCTGAACTGATTCATGCCTTTATTTCAAGCAGACTTGGTTACTGTAACACATTATAGACTGGCCTCCTGAAAAAACACTGAGAAACTTCAGCTCATTCAAATCTCTGCAGCTCATCTAATAGCCAGAACCAAGAGGAGAGAGCACATTAGTCCAGTTTTAGCTGCTCTGCACTGACCACCTGTAACATTCAGGATTGATTTTAAGGTCCTCCTCCTCATATACAAAGCTCTTAATGTTCTAGAACCAAGATACATCACTAACTCCACTAACTCCTCATTTATTATTTGCCATCATGAACACTGTGATGATCTGCTGTTGGTTTATTGGAGGTTTCCAGCAAGAGTTTAAAGAAAATTGGGGATGCAGTCTTTGTTTAATACGTCCCAAAGCTCTGAAACAAACTACCTACAGATATCAGGGAAGCAGCTCACGGAATATTGTCAAAAGAAAGCTAAAAACTTCTCTCTTAACTTTAACCTTTACTAGCTATGACTTCCTGATACGTCTGAAACTTTTGAGCTTTGCCTCAATCTTACACACTGCAGCATTCTTTTAAAATGTTGTTTGGTTTTATACATTGTCTTTATCCCTTCTTGTTTTACATTCACTTTTTATCTGTTATGTCCATCCTGTTATTCTGCTCTATTTTTACCCACATTTTCATATTTTATTCGGTGGTTTTATGCATTCATTTTATTTTTATATTCATCCTTATTTCAATCTTATTTTGTACTCATTTTTATCTGTTTTTATGTCCATCCTGTCTTTTTTTTATGTAAAGCACCCACTTGGTGCATGTGATTCTTTCTTGTAAAGCACTTTGAACTGTAACTCCTAAATGAAAGGTGCTATACAAATAAAGTGTATTATCTATCTATCTATCTATCTATCTATCTATCTATCTATCTATCTATCTATCTATCTATCTATCTATAATGGTGGTCTGATGTGGAAGGTTTATTGGGAATTTTCGAACAGTGCACAAAATGCTGAGCTGGTCCCGGGAGCAACTGAAATTACACTCATTAATGCATACTTCAACTTGTCCAAATGTGGAGCTCACAATCTAAGGCCATTCCCATCAATATTTACTTCTGGCCTGTCATTTCAGAGTACTTTACAAAGGCAACTGGATTTGCTTGAGTTTCTAGAAAATGAAGAGGTTCTTCAGTTCTGACTGGTCAGGAGGGATCTCAGGACTGCATTGCAAGTGGCTGATAAATGGTATCATAGACCACCTCCTCTGTTCAGTTTGACATGGATGCTTTCTTTCACTCCTCTGTCAAACTATCAGTCTTCCTTGGCCAAAATATGTCCATGGTTGTCCTCAAATGAGTGTCCCTTGCCCTTAAGATGTAGGTGGACTGCTGAGTCTTGACCTGAGTTGTTGGCTTTCGTGTTGTGCCTGGCGCTTGTGAAGCGGTTGTTTTGTTTTGTTTCACTATTGTTTCACTGTCAGTACTTTCACTGCCCTTTGAAATTTATTGGCGTCAGCTTTCCCCAATATGTGATATTGCCATGGCAGTGAATCAAACACACGCCTTTACTAGGTACCAAATACCACTGTATTTGAAGGCACACTCACAGAATCACACATTTTTCAGTCTGCTACATTCTGCAGTTCACTTAAGGTCACAACAGAATGAATAAATACATAAAGAAACTGCATAATACATAATAGTTTTTATCCACATTATTTCAGTTGCCTGGAACCCGGCTGCCTGCAGTCTTGTCAGAGGAAAACACAAAAGTATTTCAACTGCTAGTGAATGTTCTGTCCAGCTCTATATGTAAAGTGTCCTGAGACAACTTTTGTTGTGATTTGGCGCTATACAAATAAAATTGAGTTGAGTTGTTAGTAACCAAAACATGAGTACACATGGCCTATAACACAAGGTGCATACAGAAAATTTTCAAAATATTGTGCAGGACTGTGATTTACCTGTATTGGAGACAGGCTGACAATAGTGGTGGACAGACCAACATTATTGCTGGCATGCTTGGCTAAAAACTGCAGATTGAAAAGCAGCCTGTTCCAATGCCATGATAAAGAGGAGTGAAATGCATCACATCTGGCTGATTTTTGGCTTTTGAACACAGTATGCTGAGATTTAAAATGTTGTTTCATGGGACTAAACTCCGTTCGCAAAAATGTTGATACTGAACGTATCAGTAAAATATTTACTGGCGACGTATTTCATTTGTTTTCCTCCAAACAAGCCAGTCTTGTAGTGCACTATCCACATGTCATGACTACAGCGTTGTTCAAATTTTATATATGTTGAGGCACTGACAGCACTTGGTTGATGCTAAGAGAAGATCATGGTCTTTTCTAATCCAGAAGAAGGCAGCGGTGACAGGCTCTTTCCCTAACCTTAACCAAAGTGCTTTTGTTGTTTACCCCTAACCACACTCTGGGTGTGAACTGCACTTCATACACCTGCCATGCACCCCGACCACCCCCCGTGACTCCAGCACAATACATAAAATGTAATGTTTAACTCACTTAAACAAACGTTGACTCTGAACATTTTCCAGGCAGTGATTACATTTGTCACCACAGCCCAACTATGAATACAAATTAGTTGTATGTAAATGTCATTTCTAGACAGTGTTGTTTAGAAGGTTTAGAATGGGTAATATTTCTGTTACTGTGAAGCAAACGATGAATAAGCAAGATTTCTTTTTTATTTCCATCTTTAACAATTTTGAAATAACAAAAATGGAAAAAGACCAGAGGCAAATGTTTGGGCACCCTGCATGGTTACTACTTAGTAACATCCCCATTGGCACAACTTGTAAGGCTTTTGTAGTCAACTAGGAGTCTTTCACTTCTTGTTTTGGGGGATTTTCACCTATTTTTCCTAATTCTGTTTGATTCATAAGCCGTCTTGCATGCACTGCTCTTTCGAGTTCTATCCACAGATTTTTAATGATGTTTAGGTCGGAGGACTGTGAAAGCCTCTGAAATGCCTCTTGAGGTAGAAGCCATCCTCTTTTCATCATTCTTTTTACTGATGGTGAGATGCTTGATTGCAGAATGTGCTGGTATTTCATTGAATCCATTCTTCGCTCTACCAGTGAAATGTTTCCAGTGCCACTGGCTGCAACACAAACCCAAAGCATGATTGATCCATCCCTGTGCTTGACAGTTTGGTGATCTTATCATGAAAGTCAGTCTAACATATCTTTGCTCATTATGGCCAAAGCGTTATATTTTAAATTCATCAGTGTACAGGACTTCTTTACAAAATGCATCAGGCTTGTTTAGATGTTAAATTGCAAACTTCTAACTCTAATTTTGTGGTGAGGATGCTGCAAAGGAAAGGTTTTCTTCTGATGACTCTTCCATGAAGGTCATATTTGTGCAGGTTTTGCTCCACAGTAGAGCAGTGCAGCACCACTCCAGAGTCTGTTAAACCTTCACAAAGCTCTTTTGCAGTCAAACAGTCCAGTTTTTTTCCTAGAGTCGGAAAGCTTTGACATCAGACTAGCAGGATCGATCAGTTCTAATGATTGTTCTGCAGCATCATAATTATGATATCTGATATCAGATCATGCTTGTTACAAATGCTTCAGCAATAATAATCTTTATCTTTGTGCTTAAATTCAAATGGACAGAAGTGGGTTTACCAGACCTATATAGCCCATACTTCATCTCTGCTTGAGGCTTCATAGCTAGCTAATTCAGTTGATTTGCATTATGGGGAATGTAAGCCAGGTTCTGACAAGAAAGAAAGAAAAATGCATGGAATAAAAAAAAGAACAATATCTCTGGCTGTGCTGCATCGTGTAAATAGTGTTCATGTCAACTTGTAAGTTATAATTACAAAAAGGGAACTTTGGCCCTTAATAACTTGGAAATGCTTGGAGTAACAAACAAATATTGACGTTTCACATCAGCCAAAAAATGTCTTTCAGTGTAATCAAACTACACATATGGTGTCATATTGTTAATGCACAACATTCTAATCCTCAAACACCCAGCTCAGTAATGCAACCATCTTCATGACGTGAACACTAGCATGACATTGGAATCTTTTCCATCACTGCCATCTGTCACATATGATATGAATGTGGCATAAAGTGCAGGCTAGGCAGGTGTTAATTTCATCACTAATGAGATACACAGCAAAACATGATTCAAGTTATTGTTCATGATAAATCTCAGGGGAGCATGTGTTCTGTCAACAGCATGTGTAGCCTGTCACAGGTGATTAACCTCAACTATACCACAAAATATAGGTATATTCCAAACCTTACCTTTAAACTGACAAAAATAACAATAGATTGCACTTTGGAGATTGAATTGTGATGTGTTATTCCCAGATTTTTTTTTTTGTTAATTCTTTTAATTAAGTAAAACTATTATTACCACAGTAAAAACCCTGTACGTAAGTGTTGTTTACCTACCGTGTTGCACATGTTTTTATGGTTTAATAGAAATCACTTGCACTTCCTGCACCTACCTCATACTGTTTATACTTTTTATACTTCATGCCACTTGCATTACTTACATGTATTTATATATTATTTTTGGATATTATAACTAGTTGCATTTCTGGTTAGATGCTAAATTGCATTTAGTTGTCTTTTGCACTCTGACGATGACAATAAAGTTGAAACTAATCTAATCTAATCTAATCTAATGTATTGAAAATGTTACACAAGTAACAGTATGTAAGTAGAGTCAGGAATATATGTTAGAAATATTAAAAGAACTCCATCATGCATTAAAGATCACACATGTTGATATCATGATAGCTTCCAACTTCTATTCCACTTAATACTTTTTATTGAATTTCTTCAATCTTCACTGCATATATTTTATGAGTCTGAACAGACATGGACATCAGTGTAACTTGATTGGTTCAGGGAGGCAGACAACCGCAAGGTGGTAACTATAGTTTTCATTCTGGAATAATCTGCTGGTTATTTTCTCCATTAACTGATTGATTGCTTTGTAAAAATTCTGAAAATAGTGAGAAATGCCATCACCATCAAGCAGAGACCAAACTGACACATTCACAATGCTTGATCTTCTAAAATAAGCTATTGGAATCCAAAAGATGAACTAAGGCAGTGTACCTGCAGCTGGACATTTTCCTTTTTGAGAAGCGGGATGTCCTCTTTCCTCTCTGCTTCATCATAGTTTCAGATCTTTTGCTTTACGAGCAGCACCTCCTTCAGCTCTCTCTTTTCTGTCAGCCATTGCAGTGGTCTCTTTTTCCAGCTCTCAGAGTTTAGAGAGCGCTTCCAGAAAGCACTCTTCTTTATCAGCGAGCTGCCTTCCTTATACTCTCTTCACTGTCAGAGAGCTCCTTCTTGAAGTTCTTGAAGCTCTGTGCTCTCTCTGAGAGCTCTTTCTTCTGGCTTTCCTTTGTCTCAGCCAGCTGTTTAAAGAACCTTTCCTCGAGGGCCTCACACTTCTGTTGGCTCTCTTTCAGAGCCGACTGTGTGCTGCTCAGCAAAGCCAAGGTGAGCTCTGGATCGAGCTTCTCTTGTCTTATTGGTTCTGCTGATCTCCTCATCTTTGTCACTGAGGAGCTCTTTAAGCTGGTTGGTGTCTTTCTTCCACCTCTCTTCCATACTTTTCATTCTGAGGCAGTCTGTCCTTTCATGGACATAGGTTGTCTTCGTTTTCTCACTCTGACCACGGAGGCTCTGATTAAGAGAGATTATCTGCTCATCTCTTTTTTTAATGTCCACCTGTGCTCTCTCATGCACTTTTTCAACTCTCTGCAATAAACTAAGGCTTTGGCATATTTTTCCTCCAGAGCAAAGAGACGGTGGTGAAGAGAGTCCATCTCCTTTTCACTCCATCCAGTCGCCTCTTTTGCCTTTCAGCCTTCTGTTTTCCTCTTCAGTCACTGACAGCTTCTTCTGCATGTTCTGTGTTTCATCAAGAAGCACCTCTCAATGTCATTTCTGAAAGACTCTCCTATCCTTCTGAACCACAATGTTCACTGTGGTCCTTAACTTTTCCTCCATATCTTTGCTTTCATCCTCCGTCTCTTTACGTCCTCAACCTGTGTTTCATATCCAGTGATGGAGAAACACATTACTGTAATTCCACTAATTTTGTCACACCAGAAACTGGAAACATAAATAATTATTTTTTCAAACTGATGAGTGCAATTATATGTCTGAAATTTAAATGGACTCTTCACTCATTATTTTGATCTTGGTCAAAAACAAATGAGGTCTATTATAATGGAATATAAGGACCCCAAAACACAGTGGAAAAATACTGTTGGGGTCAAGACATGTAGCCACCACGTCACTAATGGTTATAGTTTAAACCATTAGTTTTTATCTAAAGTAGCATCAAAATGACAATTACCAGCATAAGACACCATGATTTGAAGAAACAAATACTTACAAAAAGTAACATTTCCATTTTATAACAAAAAACTGCAAACTTAAATGACTGCAGCACTTAGCATGCTTGATGGGAAATGTTTCATCATTTGGATGATGCTTTGCATTCTTTACATGTTACGGATGCAAGCAGGAAAGAAATAAACATGGAGGACAGTGAAAGTGACACAGAGTGGAGTAATTCCAAACAGGACAATGACTCCAACCAGCCAAGACGAAATGAGGAGCTTGTACCTTAAAGAGGGGCTACTATAAAAACGTCTGACACAGACCAGAAAACTGGACTTTAAAAATTGTGCCACAGACCAGCACACAAACACCACAAGCCTCTTTCACCTCCTATGCAAGAATCATGTCAAACAGTACGGAGAGAGTCTACAGATGAAAGCCACAAAAGTACAGTCGAGTGCTCAAAATAAAGCCCAGAGTCAGGCTTATTTTGTTTGCAACTATAGTTGAGAAGTGCTTTCTTTTTATATTTTATGCATTTATTTAATATTTTGTAACATACTTTATGGAGATTTTAAACTTTATTAAAGGTTCTGGGTAATAGAAAAAATAAACAAATGTAAGTAAGGACCTTTCACTTGTTGACTTTCCCTTTGGTCCTTTTATGCAAAATATTCATTCAGTTTACAGAACATATGCTACATTGAGATATGTAACCTGTTGTTATCTGAATATAAAATGACCTGTATCAGGATGTAAGAATGTGGTCATATGGCACAGCACTATTGGCAATGGCTGCATTTCAAAGTCGACCTTTAAAAAGTAGGTAAAAAGCTACTTATCACAGTAACACATTACTTTTGGGTGGAAATAATAAAGTAATGTAGTTATTTTTTAATGAGGTAACTAAGAACTGTAACTAATTTCTATTTTTCAGTAATAACACAAATAAGAAATCTGTTGTGTGTTTTCCTTACAGGAGAAGATTCATGTTTTAAGAATACTGAGTGGAAATATGTCACATTCACATACAGGTCTGAATAGAAAGTTTACTTAACCATTAAACAAATCCTTTATTTATTGTATATGACATAAAATGCTGTAAATCATGAATTAAATTATGAATATCTGATATATTAGTTGTCTTTTGGAACAAAGCTAGTCTTCAGTCTGTAAGTGCAGTGGTGTGTAACATGTGTCCAGTGCCTCATGGTTTGAACATCTTACCCTGCTGGCTCTGCTCTCTCTTCTTGTCAGTGTTGTTGATGATATTTACAGTAGGTCTAAGATGAAATAACTGAACTCATATATTTTATAAATGTGACAGATTTTCTTTGCTTACACAAATATTTCTCAAATCAACTCAGTGAGAAGTGTTTCTAGGTTCTTGGCTCTGGGCAACATATTTATACAGACAGTTCATACTGTAGAATAGATTTGTCATCAATTATTACCATCATGACAGCCCAATTCATCTGTGGAATGTCAGTCATGAAGCAAAATGGCTGAATGGATTTTATTGATCATGGTAGTTGTTTGACAGTGAAAATAACTGGAGCCTAAAGAAATCCTGCAGGGAATGTTGAGTTTTAGTTAGCTTATAGAAACTGGCCGAACTTCTGCCCCTGTCCTCGAGCTTGTGGACAGAGTGCAACATACACATGCCTCTAATGATAATATCATTATCATTATTAATGATATTACCATTTGTAGCATTACAACAACACTGATAGAAAATGAAAAAGGTTTCCTAATCACAACCACGAGTTCATTCTGTATTTATATTAATGATTCTGACGTTACACACTCCTTGCGTTCCAGTGTATCCAAAAGGGGTGTGTATTAGTAATGTAACCAGGGAGGCCCATCTATCATCTACTGCACACGGTTGTTCCTACTCAAGGATCCTTTATAGTCTAAAACATAGATGCTTCTGGATTAAACCAGATCAGACAGCTAAAGCTATCAGCAGCAATGTGTGTGTGTGTGTGTGTGTGTGTGTGTGTGTGTGTGTGTGTGTGTACATATTTGTGACAGAAAAAGCAGAAAAGGGTGAATGAAAGTGGTTGAAATTACCCTTTAGGGCTATCAGTGTGAATATTACCAATGTAGTCAAAACATACAACTTTTTGCTGCTCACACTGACTACAAACCATCAGCTGTGTGCAGTGAGAGGAATATCCAATGCAAGATGCATTGTGTAAACAGAAGACAGGGTTGAACCTGCTAATGATTTAATGTGCAGCCCTGTGAACTGCTGGCAAGACTAATTTGTAGCAATTAGGAACTGGTTTTCCCATTAAACCTGAGATAAAGAGTGGTAAATAATGAGCCAGTCATTGTCCTCTCTGTACCCTTTAGTCCTGTTGCCACTTTAATTGGTTGTGTGTTACTTTGAGCTTTACCTTCAGCCCTCCTGTGCCTTTCTCACTGTCTCTCTGTCCTTTAGTTTGATGTAGGTTTTAAGAGGCTCTCCTGGGAATCTCAGCTGAAGACATTATACATTTACATCTTATCAAATGGGTTAGCCAGCTGCACATGGGTTACAGTTGTTGAAGTCTTACGTTTTGGCAGTCACCTGTAGTACACCTGAATAAGTGTACAACATAATCTAATGCAATTGTCCTATAATTAATACTGCCTTACATGTAATGTTTAGTTTTTGTTGAGATGAGGGACTCATTTTCATGCAGTCAAGTGCTCCTGGCCCAGTGTGTAGGGGGCATGCCAAACACCCTTTTGGTAAATTGGTTGCCAGGTTTGCTGCTGCACCGTGTTAGCACATGGATATGGAGAGGGACCAGGAGGAAAGCATAACCATACATTACAGGTGAGCATGTTAGGGGCTGTGACAATCATGGCCAGTCACATTCCTTACTTTTGTGCTATTTAAACGCAGGGTTCTGCCCGTCATGATCCACTGACAGTTTTGAGCATTTTTCTCAGAGGAAACTTGTGCTCAGGGATCTGCAGGGCTTTGGATATAAATACAGCAGCTTACATAAACTCTACATATGAGCAGATTATGTCGCTTTTAGTTGCATTCACTTATTCCAATGGTCACCATGTTTTTTGTGCACATTATTGTGTGAACCACTAAACTCATGCATACTGTGAATGAAGACTATAAACCGCAATAGGAAAAGACAGTGCAGACAATGTCCAACTGCTTCCGGTGTTGACCCTGATAAAGATATTTATGTGAAATAAACAAATATACATAGTAGCTTTGCATTATATGCTCAGTGGGCAGCTGATGTACAATATGTTGGTGCACAGTAAGCTACAGGTTACAGGTGAAACACACATCCTGCTGCCTTCAGAATCCTGGGAGAATTTCATCAGTTCAAAGAGAAGCAGTCTGAGTGACCCTAGAAGAAGTTGTTGAAGCAGCTTTTAAATTGCAGCATTAGAGCAGTGAGACATATGTTTGCCTTGTTTGGGTGAGGGTGTGGGGGTGTTAGTAACTTTCAATCCCTGAAGGATTTAAGGTTTTTTCTCTAAATGAATACAGCAGGGGGAGAATTGGTTGCTGGCTTTGAAGGTTTTAAGCTTGAAATCGTTTCCGGTGGGGATGTTGCCATTCAAACACCTGAATCTCTGTTTGTTTTGTTATTTGTGCTGACAAAAGGAATAATTTTGCACTCGTCTTACATACAGTATACTGGAAAATGACCACTACAGCTGATGAAGCAGTCAATCTAGCCTAACAACTAGCAAACACAAACCAGAAGTCATGTTTATGAGTGTACTGCAACTCAAGTAAGAGCATTTTATTTGTTGTGTTTCTTAATAGCTTTATTAAGAATAATATTTATTGTTGTGTTTCTTAATTCCTTTATTAGTCCCACAGTGGGGAAATTTCCAGTGTTACAGCAGCAAAGTGGATAGCAAAAAATGGAGGGCATCAGTAAAAAGACATTAAATAGCAAACAAGCAATATAAACAATATAAACCAGGAATATTGAAAATATGAACAATTTAAACAAGGGGAAATACAGAAACTAGCAACCCAGTATGGGGAAATGTAAAATATGGGAGTGGTAACAATATGTAGTGTTTTCAAATTTATACCATGGCACAGAGGAAATACCAATATTGCACATTGGAAATTAGAGATTCGCCAGCTACTGATATTGCACATTGGATGATAGTACTCCTGACTGGAGTATTGATATTGCACATAGAAGTAATAATACACCTGATTGAAAGATTGACATATTGCACCTTAAGTGGAGATTCACCTGAGCAAATAAAATATTTTCACAGTGTAAGTGAACACAGTTGATGTGTATTATAGTGCAGTCAGTTTGAAAGTCCTGGTGAGTGTGTGGTCTACTGGGAGCACTGCTGGTTGTAAAGTCTGACTGCTGCAGGAGGGAAGGACCTGCGATAGCGTTCCTTCACACACTTTGGGTGAAGCAGTCTCTTGCTGAAGGAGCTCTCCAGTGCTGTTAAAGTGTCCTGCAGGGGGTGGGAGTTGTTCTCATCATGGATGACAGCTTAGCCATCATCCTCCTCTCTCCTACCACCTCCACTGAGTCGAGGGGGCATCCCAGGACAGAGCTGGCCTTCTTGATCAGTTTGTCAAGTCTCTTCCTGTCAGCCGTCGAGATGCTGCGCCCCCAGCAGACCACTCCATAGAAGATGGCTGATGCCACCACAGTGTCATAAAAGGTCTTCAGGAGTGCCCCCTGCACTCTAAACGACCTCAGTCAGAGAAAGTCTGCTCTGGCCTTTCTTCTAAAGTGCAGTTGTGTTGTGAGTCCAGTCCAGTTTATTGTTCAGGTGAACACCCAGGACCTTATAAGATGTCACCATCTCAAAGTCCATTCCCTGGATGTTCACTGGTGTCGGGGCAGAGTGTTCGTCTGCAGAAATCCACCACCAGTTCTTTGGTTTTCCCTGCATTGATCTGGAGGCAGTTCCACTGGCACCAGTCCATGAAGTCCTGTGTCAGTTCTCTGTACTCTCTGTCGTCCCCATCTGTAATGAGGCCGAAGATTGCAGAGTCATCAGAGACTCAACCCATTTGGCCATTTAGCAGTGATCCAGGATTATGCATCTGGATCAGTCAATCAGCCTGTAATAAATAGGTTTCCAATAGTAATGGTACTTTGAAGGTGGTCATCAGTATCCATCTTGCAACACCTAAAGGCATGTGATGTTAGCGAAGAACGGCCAGGAAGGACAGTGTGTTTTGCTGTGTGGAATGAATCAGAGCAGTTATTAAACACAGCTGAATGTTCTTCTTCCTAGTTAAATGTCAAGCAGGCATTACATGGTGTCAAAGTGGTGTGGGTAACAGGAACAAATAGACATGTTGACGTTTAATCCTCAGGAGGAGTTTGAGTTCACCCGCCGGGATGGGGCCATGACCCTAACCCTAACCCTAAAAATGTCCAGAGCTGTGGCAGGTGTGGCATGCAGAAGTACAATAAAGAGAAACAGGAGTTTCAGGGGGAAGTCGGTGAGGTAGCAAGGCCAGACAAATGGATTGTTATTGTCACCATTGGAAATACATCCTTAACCTTTAAGATAGATACAGGGGCAGTTGTGACTGTCATTACTGAAAAGACATTCCTGGCACTCCCTGAAGCCTATAGACTGGGTCTTGCAGACACATGTTTTGTTGGCTGGAATCCCTGCATGCAGAATTGTGCAAATTCATAGAGGTCACCAACACATTGCCAAAAATGCATGCAGGGCATAACAAATTTTATCATCAAATTTTATGGAGAGCGACCCCTACTCCTACGAAAACAAGGCCCGTCAGTGCCAAGAGTTGAAAAAAGCTGAGAGTCCACTCTGCCAGCTGATCCTGAAGCTATGCTCACACAGACTGGGGCTTCAGGACAGACAACAATTTGGCCAAACCAAATCATCTCAAAACGAAAAAATATACAGCAAATATTGGAACAAAAACACCAAAGCACAAAGTAAATTGGAATTCTGTTTGATCCTAAATAGAGAATACATGTTGAGACACAATCTCACTTCTTATTATTGTGTGAGAAATATAAGGATTTGACATTTGACAAAATAATTCCCTTGACAAAATAATTAATATATATCCTGGGTTTATCCCTATGTGGGGAGAACTTCTGTGAGCAGTACTTTCTGCAAAATATGTTCACTGCTGTCATACAATAAGAGAAACAAGCTTCGTAGTAAGTGATTGTAGTGAGTGATTACATGTGGAAAAGGGTGCGTGTTTGAAATGTATTATCATGTTTTCATTTATTTAGTTTTCTTATGTGTGGCAAGATTAGATGAGATCAGATGAGATGATGAGATGTGATCTGTGTCTGGATATGGATGAATATGGTATTAACGTGTTCTTGTTATCTGGATTCTGTTGAATGCAAAGGGATCTCAACGTGCAAGTTGGGCAGGCAGTCATGGTGAACTTGAAAAATGGCACATCTTAGCTTGCATTGCTGCTATTTGGGGGTTACTCTACAATTCAAATGATATAAAATTCTAATATTTCTGCTATGTGTTCATAGTTCCGTCTACTTATCTATTTGTCTTGTCTTGAAATGACAAAAAAGGTTATTACTGATGTATTTTAAGGAATACACCTGATCTAGAGTCTTAAGAAATACTCAACACAGCACCCACCCCAGACCACACACACACACACATCTACAGCACAAATGTAATATCTCACATTTTGGTGCCTTCACCGGCATCTAACGTTATTGTTGTCTACCAAGTGAACATGCCAGCTTTCCCCACAGCCTCACACTGGATGGCAGCAGTCTGTAGTTGTTTGGCAGTTGTTAACCTGACCCCACTAGCATTCAGATTATACATTAGCAACATGCAGAGAGGTTTGTCTTGTCTCACTCTGTGTGATGCAGCAGCATTCTCTACACAATGACTTTGTGGGAAAATGAACCAAAGAAAAAACAAATCTGGACTCTCTATGGATGTATTTAATCTTACCCTCTACCCTTACCAACACTGCACAGCTTGCTTGAGAAAGGAGGAAGAGGCAGAGTTAGGTGGTTAGTCAGGTTTTGTTTGTTTGTGGCCAAACTGGACAGGTGCTGTTTACATACGGCTGAAATTAAACCACCTTCAGATGTAGTCTGGCGAATCCAGTTATATACTGATTGCAATCAGTACAAAGTTCTTTGTACATGTGTACCTGCGTTAACGTGACTTTCCTGAGCCAGATGAGACATCTAGATACAGATTGCATGTTAATACGAGATGCAAATGGGACCAGTAAGTAAATATACTGTTCCTCTATTAGTGGAGATGAGGCTGTCTTGTCTGTTGCATCCTGGCATTTGAGATTTTGCTGATTGAGAGAATTATTTGACTATTTTGATCAAATTCCTCATTTAGGTCATTCCATCTGTCAAACAGCTCACAGCTTCTCTAACACAAAGATTTGTGTTGTGTTGTGTTTGTTTTATGTGCTTTTTAAGGAAGGCAGAGTTAGTATGAAAATAACAGATTATGAAAGAAACACTGCAATTTCCAGATGTCTGATATGCCTGTCAGCAGATACAGCATGCATACCAGAACTGTGGAAAGTCGCATGTATGTCATACTTTCACTGTGTTCCAACTGAAAACTTGTTTTGGATCACAGTCAGTAAATTCTTTTAATGACAAGTTGTTTCACATAGTTTAATGGACAGTTCAAAAATGTGCAATCGACAAGTCTAGGACATCCACACAAAGAGGCTGGAGAGTCAACTGAGAGTGAACAGGCAGGGAGAGAGTCCAGAGAGTTCCAAATGACTCACAACAACAGACTGACAGGGCATCGGCAGGAGCATGAGGGTGAGGACTTGGGCACAAAAAGATAGCAGTCAGGAAGGCAAAAATAGTCACTATAACAGGATCTCAGGAGTCACAGTGTTGCTATGAAGGTAAATGGACAATTCGACAAATACTGGATGAAAGGCTGGTGTTTTTCTACTGTGTCAGCAGATGGGTCTTGATTGAATAATTGTTAACAGGTGTGCTCAGGAGAGAAGGAGCCGGATCAGGCCTGCCAGTCACACCCTGCAGTAAAAACACACACACACACACACACACACACACACACACACACACACACACACACACACACACACACACACACAGGGGAGAGACGGACATGCGACAGAGCGGAAGGGAAACACAAAGACACAATAGGACAAAAGGAGGGGAAACTGAAAAATTCATTCATTCATTCATTTCTATACCCACCTATCCCTTTCAAGGTTGCAGGGGGCTGGAGCCTATCCCAGCTGTCAACGGGCAAGAGGCGGGGTACACCCTGGACCGGTCACCAGTCAATCACAGGACAATCTTAGAGTAACCAATTAACCTAATGAGCATGTTTTTGGTCTGTGGGAGGAAGCCAGAGTGCCCAGAGAGAACCCACACAAGCACAGGAAGAACATGCAAACTTCACACAGAAAGGCCCTGCCTGACCTGGGGAACGAACCAGCAACCTTCTTGCTGTGAGGCACGCGCACTACCTGCTGTGCCACCGTGCCACCCAAACTGAAAAATTGAAATTGAAAATGAAATGTAATGTTCTCTTAACGAAGGACATAAAGTGTTTGAAGATACATCTTAATAAGGTAATTGGCAGACATTTTTAATAAAATTTGAACCACCCATGTGTTACTTTCGTGGGGGTCAAAAGTAACAATGTGTTCAGCGTTTGTACAAAATAGCACCTGGTATTGATAGAACACATGAGCTGTTCACACAGATCACAACAGCTTACTGTCTGTAATATTGTCTCTTTAAATCTTTTAAAATGAAAATGTAGTTTGTAAAGCGCCTCAATGCATCAGGTTGACTCAAAGCAGTGTTCTTCCACAATGCTATTTTTTCCACCTTGTCCTCATTTCTTTCCCTCTGTCCTCTCTGATATTTGTCTTGGGGATGTCTCAGTTAAGAGGGGCCCTGGTGCTCAGCCCATTACTCAATGCTGATGATAGCAGTTCAGAGTTCAGCTCCAGCTAGCCTTTATCATCACTTTGACTCTCTGTGATACTTCTTTGGAGTTTGAAATATACAGACCAAAAATGCTGTTGTATTCTTTGGATCTTCTGTGAACCACAGCCAAGTTAAGCATCACAGCACACAGACTTCTGTACCACCTGTATGACAGGTAAGCCAAACACAGGGGAAAACAGAGGATCGGAAAGATAAGTTCCCTCTTGGCTACTTGCCGGAGCCACAGTTTAACAGTGGTCACTGAGCAGAAGCTGATGTTGAGATTTGAATTAACGAGCCTCACAATTCACCTCCAGGCTTAATGTCCCCCAACAAAGAGAAACATTGAAGTTACAATTCAAGATCAATTCAAAGACATGGTTGTGTGGTTGACGTCTTTTCTCCTCCAATGATATTGTTAAACATAAGGTTACAAGGATTCACCTGCACTGCTGCACTACCTCTGCAATCTGTAATATAGGGTTCAACAAGTAACCAACATGACAAGTCTGTAAACAGTTTCTTCAAGGTCAAACACGGGTCCTTGGAAGTTTGAAGTAACCAAACGCCCATGAACGGGGGGCTGCAGTACACTCAGCTGCTCAAGCTCAGGAGAATATGTGCCACAACCACTAAACACCCATCATGTTGTGTGGACCTTTCAGCTGAGTTTTGCTCCAGTAGAGGGTCCTCAAATCTCAGTAAATGTCTGAGCAAATTTTCTATCACTCTTAACTTTGATAAATCGTCCTCATGTTCAAATCAAAGTATAATCTGGAGTAGTCCAGTTCCAGACCTCTGAATTGTTGTCTTATTCTTACCAAGACAGAGCTGAAACAGTGTAAAAGGATAATTTTGTATTTTGTATTTTGTATTTTGTAATTTGTATCTGTTTCCCTCCCGGGCGGCACGGTGCTGCAGCAGGTAGTGCGCGTGCCTCACAGCAAGAAGGTTGCCGGTTTGATCCCCGGGTCAGGTGGGGGCCTTTCTGTGTGAAGTTTGCATGTTCTTCCCGTGCATGCGTGGGTTCTCTCTGGGCACTCTGGCTTTCTCCCACAGACCAAAAACATGCTCATTAGGTTAATTGGTGACTCTAAATTGTCCCTAGGTGTGAATGTGAGAGTGAATGGTTGTGTGTGTGTTGCCCTGTTGGCTGGCGACCGGCTCGCCCGTTGACAGCTGGGATAGGCTCCAGTACCCCCCCAACCCCGAAAGGGATAATCAGGGGTATAGAAGATGTTTTGTTTGTTTGTTTGTTTTCCTGCTAAGATCACACAGTTAAAATAGACACAATTTGCTGCTCCTCTGGACTTGAGAGAAGCTCTTGACAGACAGTATTGCTGGTTGAATTGTACTGGTTAATGGCATGTGAGCAAACAACCTTTGCAGTGGCAGATTTAGAGAGATGCTGTTGTTCTGGTGTGCCTTCTCTACCGTGCACCCAGAGGACCTCTGTATTAGCAAAGCTGCCTTCATCAATATAAATGCATCGCCGCTATTATAGCACACTAACACCTGATGTCATACACAGAAGCATTGCTGAGTCCAAGCTATTAGCACCAGGCTCACTGGATGACATCCAGGAAATGAAGGTGTACTACACTGTCCAGTATAAACAGGATTCAAGATAAATATCCTGAATCTCAAATGAGATGGTCCCTGTTTTATTGTCTGCTGAAATGTAACTTAAGAGTGGATGAAAATGTAAGTAAGGGGACAGTTCACCAATTTATCCCCAGTGGTATCTAACCATAAAAATATTTTGGTTTCCTCTGTTAACATAATATTTTAGATCCCAACAGCTCATACTGTCTCTGCAATGTACACTAGTTGGAATTTTTGATGTTTCTGTGGTCATATTCTGTCTTTCTGTTTTCTGATGTGCTCTTGTTTTCATTTTTTGGTTTTTGCTCATGGCTTATTTCAATGTTCTAATTTATTTATGAAAACTACAATTTCACTTGTTGTCAGTGATAAAAAGATAGTCTTTAATGCCCATGGTCTTTACAGTCCACCAACATTTGTCAAGAGAGAGACACTGGTTCAGTGTCTTACATAAAGATATATTAGGAAATAACAGCAAAACAAAACTAAATCATGTGAATAATAATGGACAGGTAACCTTGTTTTACTTGCGTAAAACAAGGTTCAGATGCACTTTAATATTTATGAAAAAGAAAAAAGGGAGCATGGAACCAGTATACAGAATGGGACATTTTGTTGCATTAGCTCTGGGTTTCCCCCACCTTCTGTGGAATCCTAAAAGCAATATTAAATTGAATATGATGAGCTTGGTCCTTCACTGGAAGCCAGTAAAGCTATAAGCACCGGTACCTGCCAACAAGACCCGATGCTCAGGTCTGAGGATGACTCTCATCAGTTTGTTGAAGTTGAAATAACATTGGTTCAAGCAGGCTAATAGTTTCAGACCACCTTTGTCCAACAAGTCTACCTTGGCATTTACCTTGCTTATCCAGTTTATCTGTTGTCTTGATCACCATCTGCTGCTCTCACTTTCTCTTCCCTACAAGAAATGTTTTCACTCACTATTTAATTCCAACTCAAACCTTAGCATCATGCCATTTAAACAGCTTTTAACAGGATACTTTCAATGTGAAGTATCTGTGCAGTGTCATTGACAGTAGCTTAACAGCAGTCAAAGCAGTTTTCTGTTGGAGAAGAGAAACTCAGAGAAGTAACGTGGTGAGGACAACACAACTTTGTTGTTCTGATGGAATTAGTGCTGCGGAAACCATGATTGCACAGATAATTCCAGGCTTCCATTGTACCCTCGGTGTGTTTTACCCAGATCTTACTTGTAATCGGCCTGTATTTATTCTTGCTACCAACACCTGGCTATTTAAGAAATTACATTAAGTGAATGGATCATCTAAAATGCTAAAGAAAAATGTTAATGAAAGTAAATGTAACTAACTTGCATAGTCAGCATTTGTTTAGGAATTAAATAAAGTGAAACACCCAGTGAGGACCATTTGTGTTTAAATATTAAGCATACTATTATACATACACATGAGAATTTACAAACCAGCTGTGTAGGTTTTTAGAAAACATATAAGCACATATTTGAACAAGATGTGTATGATATAACCACTAATAAAGCAAAAAGTCCCAAATCATTAAATGTCAGGTGCACAAGTGCAAATTTAGAAGGAAGAAGAAGAAGAAACGTACTTTTATTATCACATCACACAGTAGTTGCACACTACATGCACACACCATGCTTCCTGTGAAATTATTTTCTCCACGTTAACCCATCCTTGGTCTGTCCTTCCTCTGCGGCAGACCAGGAGCGGTGGGCTGCCAGCCGACAGCGGCGCCCGAGGACCCAACTCTCTTCATCACCATTGGTCAGGTGGTGATCTTCTTGCATGTTTTTAGTGGGGGTATATTTTATGGAGGATACCCCAGGTGAACACGGGGAGAACATGCAAACTCCACACAGAAATTTTAAGGTGATCGTGGCACTAGAGGAGAAGTATGGTGTCAGTAAGATTGTTAGGATTGTTGACCATGAGTATACACAGAAAGTACATAAAGTTTTTAAGGAAAAGACCAAATGAATGACCAAAAGCTCTGCTCTCACCTTCCCACAGTAAATATAATGTGTTGCTCAGTAGCAGAGGAGAGATAGTTATGTTCTGAGTGACAAAGAGACGTCTTTGTGTATATAGAAACAACACAGCATTGCAGTGCTTTTGAGTCACTCATAATGTGTGCAGATAAAGAGAGAATATGGCAGCTTTTTTCCCAGGAGGAGGTTTGGTATGTTGCTGTGAGCAGTGATATGGTTGACTGTTACGGCTGACTCTGCACTTCTATGACAACACCTAGGGACAGTATCCTTGCACACACACACCTCAACATGATGCTGGATCATTCAACAGGCCTGGTGAGAACACACACAAGCATACAAGCAGGCCAGGACATGTCATGTACACACATGGATGCACAAATAATGGAAAACGTGGCAAAGCATTGCATTTAGCGATACTGAATAATTGGAGTAACAAAACAAAAAGACTCTTAGAAGCCAATATAAAAATACTACTAAATACAAAATATGAAATGTAAGAATAGAAGATAGTTGTGATTAGTTAAGCATGTTGAAGGGAGGGCTGAGCAGTGTCACATTACAGCAATGTGTTTTGTATTGGGACTGGAGATCGATGAGGGTAGCAGGAACACATCCTTCATCAGGTGCTGTTGGGTGAGTTTATTGAGCGGCTCGTGGCAGAGGACATTAATTTGATAGGTGTCGGCCTCCTGGCCACGCGGCTCTCTCCTCATACCTGTCTGCTCTCAGTCAGCTGCCTTGTTAGACACATCACTGATGATAGATCACAGGAGGTGACATGACCAACCCCAGTACAATGACCCTGCCTGCATTCTCTTTGATTTTATCTCAGCCACCTCACCTCAGCTGTGTCTACAGGAAGGGACAGGTTTCAGGATTGGGTCCAATTAGTTTGAAATCCATCAACAGCAAAAACAAGATGTCCTTGCACTGCTGATATACTGCACAGTGTGTGAATACTGGATTTGAGCTAGGATAAATATACAGTTTACTCTCATCTACTATTGTTTTGTCTCACACTGCTAAGAAGACTTGATGGGTTATCTGGGGTAAACATTTGAAAAGACTAACTATACAGCAGAGAAATGTATGATTACAGGTTCAAATAAAAAAAATGTAATGAACAGAAATGCCTTGGTCTGTTTTCTCTCCATTTTGTTAAAGCTATTTTAAAGCTGACAGCCCTGATAAAGCTTGATCCATCACAAAAGGGAAATGTAGCAGATGGAAGGTGTGTCTGTCCATTAGATTTGTTTTTAAATTAACCTGTAATCATGTATTTGTGTATCAAAACAGACACAAATCTGCTGGAAACAGCAGATTTGGCTAACATGAATTAGCTGAAATTAGGTCAGAGACTTTGGGGTATAAAGGAACTTAATGGAGCTTTTTGGAATATTTCATGCCATCAGTCAGACAGTCTAAAATGAAAACTACTAGAACAAGTTGGCAGCTGAACTAATGCTAAACCTGAATTATAACTTAACATCAAATGACAAGTTTAACCTAAATGTTGTTTGATTTCTGTTAAGATGCTGACTAAAGTGAAGTTACTGTAAGTAATTGAAATTGATACTTAAAAATGGACATACTAACAGGAAACAGTTTGTCACTAGCCCTAGTCAACCAAGGCATGCCCAAAGGCTCTGTGCCTGCACTAACTGTAACCCAAACCCCTCCTTTTTACCATCTTCATGCTTCTTCTTGGTCAGATCATCCGCCCCCACAGCCTAAGATTCTACTGCTATGCTGATGACACCCAACTATATCTCAATACTAAACCATCCACTCTGCTCCCCCTACAGTCCTCTATCAACTGCACAACATAAAAATCTAGATGTCATCTAATCTACTCAAGCCAAATAGCAACAAAACAGAGCTCATAGTTATGGCTCTAGAGACAGAGCCAAGCATATGCATGAAACCAAGCATATTTTCATAAAACTCCTGAAAACCTACCTGTTAACCAAGGCCTCAAGTTAATTCTGTCATCTATGTCAAATATTGCTGATATTACTTTCCGTTCTTGTACTATTTGTTTTGTCAGACTTCATATGTTTAAAGCATCCTTGGATCCCTTAAAAGGCAAAAATCATCATTATTATTATTATTATTATTATTATTATTATTATTATTATTATTAACCTGTCCTGCTCGGCATCCAGACTGTAGTCAGGAAGAGCAGGGAAGCCCTCTCCATGGCTGAAGTTTCTGCTTCAGGGTTAACTCCCTTAACTTTACCCAGTAGTGGTTTGCAAAAGGGGAAATAACATGCGGGAACCGTGCAGAGTTCTTGAGGAGTTGTAAACTTTTTTCTCCATGAAGTATGGCCTATACTGTTCATCAGATGCTAATCTAACCCATCTCTGCTCTGCTCCACTCATTTCACTCACACACTTCTTTTGCTCCATGAGCATCAGGCTGAGAGATGGGTCTGTGACAGACAGGATCTGTACTTGGTTTTATTATGTTAAGAGTGAAAATCCCTTCTCACAGACCGCCCTGCTCAAAGGCAGTGTAAGAGATAACTGAACCACCTTGATGATGTGTAACATTTTGGATTGGTTGTGTTTACTTTTTGGACCAAGTCATACATAGAGGTAGCTGCCGTGTGCTTTCCTTCTTCCTTTAAGTGCATCCATTCTGTAAGGTGGTTTTGTGATGCTGTCTGATTCATCAAAGAGCAGCAACATTCTGTGGACTGTAACTTTGCATTAAATTACATCTTACATTAATTCCCTAAAACAAAATCTTTATCATAGGAAGACATACAACATCCATTGTTAGTCCTATGAAATGCTAGAATAAAAACATTACACAGAGCTTGCTATTGTTCAGCATTCAACATAACAACTTTAAATGACCATACATTAAATTCTTGTCGGATTGTTTTGAAATCTTCCACCAGTCTCTGAAAGGCTTTAGTCACAGATTCTGCAGATTTATACCTGGACAGAGTGATGCCATTATCCTTCATAGAATGCATTAACATTTTCTGTCTCTAACTACAAGTAGAACCGCTGTTCATCTCCTGATAATTAAAGGTCTGTCTAAAAGGTTTCCTGGTGACTCTCAAGCATCCACACACTATGCTCTGTGTGCTGCTGTTGGACCTAGGAAGGCTTGACAATCTGTCCAGTCACACCTGTTTGCCCAACTCTGCGTTTCCCAGAGATGGTCTGAACACATAACACGCACATAAGAATATGATGATTCTGAGTGGTCTATAACTATTTGAAATGGACGTGGACTGGGCTTGTGCTAATTGGTAATCATGTATCAATGACTGAAGGGATGATCAACGATTGTTTGATAAGGTGATTTTAACTAACTACCAGAACTTAGATGTAAAACTAATCTCTAGAATCTGCACCCTTCTGTGCATTCAGCAATTTTTCTGGTAGAGTGACATGTCCACCTGCTGCGCCCCATCAATCAGCATGAGTAATGAGTGAATTTTAAATCCTTATTTACAAATCAGTTTCTCATCTCATTTCCATGGACACCTCGCTGTTCTGTTGTCCATATGCCTGCTCACCAAAACTTTGCTTTGCTCTCCATGAGAGTAATTAAAGTTATGGATATGATTTGCATTTTGATAATAAAGACTATGTTAAATGGAACATTATGCTGTGATATTTTTTGCAACAAGCACAGACACAGAGTTTTACATTGTTTGCAGAGGTGTAATATCCTTCGACTTACCTTTGGCATCTAGGTAAAACCCATAATATCCCCAAATACAAGATGTTAGTTTTTTTTTGACACTAAGTCAGTGTCAAGACCACAAGCAAATCTCTCATTTCTCAAAATCTATGCAGGGGGGCGCTCATCTCAGCTGTGTCTCATGCGTGTACCTGCGACCTCAAGCATTTATTCATGCTTCAAGTCTATTTTTCAACAATACAAATTTAAATGCAAGGTTGATGCCCAACAAAGGAAATATTTATTTGTATTCCGCAACATGGGCAGAGCAGAGTGTGTGGACAGAGCCAGAGAGTAGCACACTCTGCTGTTTGCTGTAGTGCTATCCTACAGTCAAGAAGTCTGACCTAGATGCTGCTAGATGTGTAAACAAAGCAAAGCACTGCCCAAGACATGCCATAAGCTGGTCAAGTAACCCTCATCAGGTCATGCAACTTACACCAGCTTGATGACCTGAGTGTAAACTCTGTCTTTCAGCAGACGAAGCTTATGCTGGTGATGTGATCCTGATTGCTGTTTTAGACAGTGACTACATTGAGGTATGTTTATAACAGCAACTCATTTACAACTCTAATCAGCATCAGCCATTTTCTGTCCAGCAAAAACCAGCAGGGCCTATCCAAACCCAGCTTAGATTACAGTACACAGCAAAAACAGATTTCCTCCTGCAAGGCAATTATTCCCTAATGTACGCTTCAGCATGTGCCATAAGATACTAACCTGATATTAAGAGTATTTGTGCTCCATGTGTGTTAGCTATGTGTATTAATATTTAGAAATTTGACATGTCAGCAATTGTGAGGGGCAGTGAAGCCCACAGAATCAGATGGCCATAAGCCTGATGATAGTCCTGATGGGTAGAGGGGAAGCAGCAGACTGACGATGTGCTCCACTGCTAATGCTCACAATCTAAGCTTATAAACTGCCACATGACTGACACAGTGGGCCCCCGTTTAATTCTTCTCACACGGTCAAAAGCACTCCTAATATCCACAGGAATCCGAACGTGTTCATCAGTGGCAATCAGTAGACCCTTCTACACAATATGCCTCATGATCTGTGCTGATGATGTTTTCTAGGGCTTCATAACACCCACAAACTCCATGGATGTGCCATCCTCAGGGGTCACAATAATGAGGTGATAATAACCCACATATTTGTACGAGCTGATGCTGCAGGTGGGCAAAGTCACAGTGAGCTCCACATCTACACACACCTGTCTTGGCTATCTGCCACACCATGAGAGGAGCTGTGTTTATTCACCAACAAAATGAGGTCTGTTGACAAGAGCAGCTGCAGCAGTAAAGCATATTCTGAGGGATGTTCTTCTTCTGATGCTGATTGCTGACTCATAACGGTGTAATTAGCTGATCATTGGTTTCATATCTGTACCCAAGGTGAAAAGAAACCATACATTGTCATTGTACTTCCATGTTACTGTGTGACTGATGAGGATGGCTTTTGTTAAGGTTGAACAGGCTCGATTGCACCTTCTGTTTTGTTTCTGTTTTCCTCCCACAAAAGAATAAAATAAACTACTAAGGGTAGAGGCACTGTCTGATGCATGTCAGAACCAACGCAGCCTTTGTTTTCTTTTTAAGCATATTCAGTTGACATGCACCAATACTCAAATGCGAAAGTAGTAAACTCTAGAAAAATCCCCGGATTGGCACATCTCAGCTACTCTATCTGCTTCTGCTTGTGTGCTGCAGGTGTCAGTTGATGGTACAGCACTATATGAAGTGGCAGTGTGTTGCACTTGAAGAGTATTTCGATGCATTTTCAGCTGTGAGGCTCTGATACTCATTGTTAAAGAACCCATTGCTAAAATGGCAGGAGAGTGGCAGGTCACACACTGGCAGTGAAAACTCACATGTACACAATCTTGCCATGTCTGTGTTAAGGTCTCACGAATAAACAGACAAAAACAGATGCTTTTATTATAACACATTTCCAAAAGTGATAAGTTGTAAAGATTAAATCTGTTGTATGGACTGTAGTTTAGTGAAATAAAAATGCTTGAATCAGACTCTTTCCAATTAAATTAAATTGACTTTTATTTTCTGGGCCTGTGGGGAGCTTGACAGAAGCCCGCAGGTTGTCTGTATCAGCAGTTTTAGAATGGATATTGATGTCTAAAAGAAATGCAATACATCACTGTATTGATATTTTTACCAAGGCCTAAAATGCTTTATGTCATATTTATGTGACAGTCTTGCAGAGCAAATAGAGACAGTCAATACATAGTGGATCTAAATGTCTTCTGTGCTGTACTAATACAACAGGCTATATTAAGGAATGTCAAGTCACAATGAAAGCACTCATGCTAAAAAATAGAGAGCAGCAAAGCTGAATGAAAATGTAAGGCAAATAGATTATAGCTAGTTTATGGCAATTTGAAAGACTTGATGACAAACTATTGGAGGATAAAGTTTCTATTGATCCCATATCAAAGAACTGTCACAATCTATGGATCATGCAGAGTGGAACGGACTGTCAGACTCTCCTCTCCTTCGAGCTGTACTGAATTATGCTAAATTACGAAAGCAGCATTCAGCATTCATGCAAGTTCAGCAAATTTATGTTTCAATGCTAGTGGTAAAATTATAACCCCAAATGGAAATAAGGAAAAGAATCAGATAGGTTAAAGGAATAAAAAAGAAGCCCCCAAAATAAATAAATAATAATAATAATTTTCTGTCATTTTAAAGAATCAATATATTTGAAGAATAAACTATCAGTATGGTTCTTATACCTCTGAAACACTGACACTTTCCTTCGTCCATTCATACACAGATATTTGCTGTGTATTAAAAATTTGTGGATATATGAGCAAAAAAAACTCTCAGTTAACAGTACTAAAAATTGGCCAAGAATATGTACAGTATAATACCACACATAGGCATCAATTTCATGGGAGCTTGTGCATCTATGCAGCTGCTAATCTGAACTGCCTAGCTCTGTTTGAAGTTCAATATGCAGTTGCAGAATGTTGTGCTCAAGCCCAGATTTTTAAGTTTTCCAATGAATATCATGAAGGAGATTGGGTTGAATGTAGGTGTGATTTTCATGGTATGTGAAGGCTGGGAGGAGGGAAGGCATAAATAGCATCATCTGTGAATCTGTTGGCTCTTCATACAAACTGGTAAGGGTCAAGGCTTGCTGAAATGTTCTGATGTGCTGGAGAACCAGTTTTCATCAGTTTTCACTTCATCAGAATGGCAGTGAGGGCCACAGGGCAGTAGTTGTTTGGACTAGACACTGCTAGACTAGACACTGTTAAAATCCTCATCAGCTACAATAAAAATATCAAAAGAACATATATTACAATCCCAAAACAACATAAATGACCATTGGAGAGTATTAGAGACATACCGGACCTTCATTTGCTAGTGAACCTACTTGGTTAGAGTAAAGAAAAAAAGAAAAAAAAGAAAGAAAAGTCATGGTTTGGGTTAAAATAAGTATGTTACTATTACATATGTGATGTAACTTATGTACATCATGTAAGTTAAAATAAGTCAATGTTGACTTTCGGCTTTGCACATGAACAGTGGTCTCCTTGGTGAAAGTCAAATGTTTGCTTGACACATCCATCCACTCCACATTGTCCATATGCTGACTTTCTTTGTCTTCATACTACATTGCCTGACTTTTCTCCAGTCATGATTACTTCAGCCACGGGTCGTAACAACCTTCTTGCACAGACAACTTGCATGGTTGTTTTTCTGGTAAGGATGGGCTGGTTCTGCTGGCACAGAACATGGTCCAGGGTACTATGATGGAGCAAGGTCTCAGTAAAGATGTGGGCACCGCAGTCTCTGCTTTCCCATAGCTAAGTTAGCGTAAATTGTATTTCATCCATTTCATTTTCCTGCAACCAATCATTAACCAGGAGTATGCTGGGTCATGGAATAGCCTGAGGGTTGCTGGGTAGCTGGGTTGGCTTAGCTCTTATCTTGGCTTTCTTCCCTCCCTTCCTGTGGTTGTCACACTGCTTGTGGCATTTGGTCTGGCTCATCTGGCTGGGTGGTTGGAAGGTGCCATGGACAGGGATTGTGTCAAGGTCCACTGTACTTAATCCAATCCCTGTAGTTACTTATCTGATGTTGGTTTCTATCATAGGAAATGGGTGCTTCAATAATAAAGGTAAAATGATAATAAATTGAAACCACAATGTAGCAACATTTATGGGAGCTACTGCCATCTTCATGCACCACCATCACCATGAAGGAAAGTGAGTTAACCACTAAGAATTCTGGTCTAGTAACAGCCCGAGCTTTTTGAGAACTCTGGATGTTGTGCAGCAGAACCCAGAGATTGCTTAAACCCCCTCAAGATGCCAAGGACACTTGCTCTTGTCTTACAGCTGTAAAAGACCATTTGGTCACTTCTAACTACACACCAAGACAAAGACTGGTATTGACATTTAAGAAGATCAAAGCTCTGCTGGAACAGACAGAAGAGAAGAGTGATTAGTTACTGACTGTTAGTGGCCCTTACTAAAGTTACACATGACTCGCTGACAGCAGAAGAATTAGACCACTTCTGTTCCCAGCCCCTAACAACTAAGACTTTGTTTCTGACCCACATGGAATTTCTCAGACAGAACAATGGAAGATTTTTCAAAATGAGATTCATAAGAAGAAAAAAAAAAATCCAATATTACTGCTCGAATAGAATCAAACTGAAACAGAAACACTGGAACACACAACTTCATGGCCATTCTTGGACTATTCCCTTTGACACCTAAAGACCTCCTTCTTTCTTCTCTTTTCTTAAAACATTCATACTTTCACAGCTGGTGTAATGATTTTTGCCTTATTGCTTTTCTCAGTGTTTGAATCTGTCCCTTTGTATTCTTGAATATTTGAGAAATTTTCTATCATGTATAACAAATTACTCCAAGTTAAATTTACGACTTATGCATGGACTGTTACAGATGTATATGGCATGTCTATTATCATTATATTCCTCCGAGCATCAAATTCTCAGATCTGTAGTCACTGTGTTTGTTTAGCAATGAGGTAGAGTTATTTGAAGACATTGTCTTGAAAGTAAATTCAAAAGGAAACTCAAAAGAAAGGTGGTTATCACCTGTGCAAGATGTCATTTAAGAACACTATGATCATCTGTTGCTGGTCTACTGTATGTTTGACAGTCGAAAGAAGATTGGGGCCTGTATTATGCCCCAAAACTCTGGAACAAACTACCTATAGATATCAGGGAAGTCAGCATGAAGAATAATTTCAAAAGAAAGCTAAAAATTTGTCTCTTCAATTTAGCCTGTAGCTAACTTCACTAGCTAACTTAACTTAATTTTCATCCTTTTTATCATTAGCGATTATCCTATTATCAACTGGGTTTTATTCTCCATCTTATTTTACTTTTTTTTTTTTTTGTTAAAGCACCCACTTGGTGCATGTGATTTCTTTATGTAAAGCACTTTGAGCTGCAATTCCTGGATGAAAGGTTCTATACAAATAAAGTTTATTATTATTATTATTATTATTATTACTCAGACAGGGCAGAGAGTTTTTGAATCTCCTTGCTATACTTTCTGTAATAAAGGCTGTCACAAAACAGGCAAACACTCCTCTTGTCTATACATCCATGAATGCATCACAGGATGCAAAATTAAAAATGCCATCAATAATGCCTACAAAATGACTTCTTATGCCTCCCTGCCAGAGCTTTGGCCAGAGGCATTGTATTTTTCTTTTTCTTTAAATTATCACAACCACTTGCTTGGACTAAAGGATGAACGGTTTAAATTTTAAAAGATTAAGGTCAAAGGTCAAGGTCACTGAGATCTCAACTAGTGACTTGGTTGACTTGGTTGTCAGAGGGATAAATTAACAAGTTCTAGTTTGCCATTGTTGGGCCAAATAGTGGTGTGCAAGACTTAAACATCAATTTTGACTTAATGGAAATGCAACTTTTTTAGATGTAAGAAGAACATAGGTAGAAGCTGTAAAGACTTGCAGCAGCCAGTCAGGTGATACCAGCAACACCATTAGTGTGGTAACTGTGTTGGAGTACCTGGATCAAATATGCTTTATGGTTGATTGCATTACTTAGCTTCAAATGTCCTGATCCGAGAATTTGTGTATGTGGTAGGCACGTGCAGGCTCATGTGTAATGGTATGTGTGTGTACATGTGTGTGTGTGTGTGTGTGTATATACGTAATGTACCTGTACCTGGCTATGTGTAAGCTTGGTGAAATCAACTAAATTTAGATTTTTTTTAATTCTTATTTGTTTTTTGGGTTTTTTTTTTTTTTTGGTGTTGATTTGCCTGGTTTGGTGATAGTTTGGTCTATAGCCGGACCAACAGCATTATTTTTCTGGCACTCTCTGGCGGACAAACTAACTGGAGTGTAAATTACTTCAAATCCAGTTTACCATCTCTACCAGCATTTTGTGTTACTTATCAGCCAACATATACACTGATACATATATATCCGTGACAAGCTAATGTCGGCCTGGATGTCGGATGTATCACTCGAACTCTAGTTTGGTTATCTATTGGTATGTGGTGATGAGGTGGTTCTTTTGAATGATTAACTGATTAATCTAATGTTCTATGCTGATTGATGGTTTTTGCTCAGTTTGTTTACTTTATATATTCATATGTTTCAGGAATTCCTGGACAAAAATTGTCACGCCATATATGGAATTTTATAAGTAGCCAAACTTGTCAATATATGGCAATCTTAGCTAGTGACTACACCGTAGCGTTGTGTGTATACAGGAAGTGAAAACAAAGCAATAACAGCCATGGTTTCAAAAGGGTCACATATAATCACCAGAAAGAAATGCACACTTTAATCACATGCTGACTTAAATTGTCAACAGCCATACAAAGAATAGATGAATACAATTAGAAAAGTGCAACCCTCAATCAAACAAACAAACAAACAAACAAACAAAAAACAGTGAAATGAAATCTTGCTTGCAAGTTGAGTGTTGACCAACCGATCAATACATAGAGCAGGTACACTCAGCCCATTAAGCAGCGTGGAGAGTGGAGACTGCTACTACCCTCAGGTTTTCGGTTCAGTTTTGGGATTTAAACAAAGAACCTTGCACTCACAAATGTACTTCTCACAGAATTTTTTGTGGAGCAGTCCTGCAGAAAAACAGCATTATTCTGTGAACAATGTGCTCATTTCTGAGAGTGAAAATGTTTTGCTGCAGTGTGTTCTTAGCATTCACTGAGAAGTTTTATATGAGCAGCCTGCCCCTAAAGGGGGTGTTAAAAAGTGATGCATTGTGCCCCGCGGCAACAATGCATCAAGCCTCAATGTTTCCTCAAGAATCTTTCTAAACTATTTTTTTGAAGTTCAGGAATTAGTTCTCTCCAGTATTACTCACTTTCAGCCTGACAAATTTTGTCTCTGAATCTATGGCTTCAGAGGGTTGTTAACAGGAAGCTCACGTCACTAATCAGACACCAAGGGGCTCTTTGTAACTGAATGAAGGGAAAGGAATTACAGCCAGTTTCCTGGCCGCTCACTTTCTAGGGGAACTACAGCCTGTTTGATGTGTCTTTTGACCCTGTGAAATTGCACAATTTAATTTTGCTGAAATGATAAATCTTTATGAGAAACATGAGCTGGAAGGCTTTTGAAAATGTGCCCTGTGATGTTAAGTTGAAATGGATACCCCCTGTCATAGCAGCCACAGCAGAAGTAAAAAGAGAGTTCTTTGTGCAGGCGGATTTCAATGCCATTGACTTACTTGTTTGTCTTGAACTAAGCAGGTCCTGCTTTTGGAAAATCACTCTTTTGTAAATGGAAGATTCAGCCTTATTCATAGTTTGTTAGCACTAAGAAATAAATAGGAGGTTGTTTTTCTTTAAGTTGCACTCAAGTTCCTTTTACCAGTGCTCAACTGAAGCACCATGGAAGAAGTGGACTGACTACATGTGATGCCATCCATCAAATCAATCAAATCCTGATTGGTAAAAAGTTTAATTCTGGACCAGATCAATACCAATACTAACTAACTATTACTGTAAGAAATCCTACCAACCTGGTTGATCCTCTGATCAGCTGTCTCCATCCACAGCTCAACAGCTGGCTTTGGGTAAAATGTCCCTTTTGTCATCTTTGACAGGTGAATATGTGTCAGGGCTGAGAGACAAGTATGTAATATACACCTCTGACATTCACTCCTTGCTGTGTCCATCAAGCAAGACTGTCGGCATGGGAAGACATAGGACGTGCATGTTTAGCCTTATGACATGCTTGGAAGAGGAAACAAAAACAAAACATTTGAAAAAGAAACAACACATAGCTTTGACTTGTTTTTTATTATCAATGAGGACTGATTCAAGGGCAGCCCTTTGGCCTCTCATCCAAGGGGCTTCTTCAGTTGTAACTGGCTGTTGGGTAGTCCCAGGCATGTAACCTCTGCGGGTTCATTATCATGGTCATTGACACCACTTGGGTGTGGCTGTCTGTGTAAATGACTGATGTTAAGGTTGTCACATGAGGCCAACTGCAAATAGTTATTAAGTCTCCTGGGAAGAGATGAAAGGACAGTGCTGTAGGTGTGGGAAAGTGGTGTTGTAGTCGCAAAAAATAGCCTCCTTTACTCCTCTGTCAAACCATCTGTCCTCCCTGTCCAAAATACGCATGTTGTTGTCCTTAAATGAGTGTTTCATCTATCTCTCAGGTACTTACTCTTTCTGCTTTGTTTATCAAATAATGGTTGATTTTAGCCTGTACAAAATGCACCTGTTTTGTCTTCTACATGTGGATGCGAATGACATATCTTGCATCTTGCTGTGATCATCATTATCTTCAAATCATGGCACATCTTGGAGCCACTTTTCAGAGACAAGTCTTGGGTGCTTGGTGCTTGGGTTCAGTTTGATGTTTCTCTGTGGGTGGTGGAACACCAAAGCAGCCACTTAATGTCCGTTGTTTTCTGGACATCTCTCACAGTACGTCACTTCCTTGGGTCAATGAGTTGACTAGAAATGTGTGTAGATGAGAATATTTTTGATTATTGATTACCAATGACAGTTGCTGTCTGGTACACAAAGGCATCTTTTGAAACGTCTGATGTTATGCATTTCTGATTTTTGTCATGCAGGTGAATCTACGTACCAATTGTGTGCACCCTTGAACATAGCATTTCACATTTACTTGTATAATACAATCTCATATAAAAGCAGTTCATTTTGCTTTTGCAATTTTGCTTAGCAAAATGAAAATAAATAAAGCATAGAAGCAGACAGACAACAACAGACACAAAGATGCATGCACACATAACAACACTTGGAGTCTAAGTGAGATTTGAAATGTGTTGTATTGATAACATGAAGCATGTCAGACATCGGTCTGATTATGAACAATTTTTTACACCAGGAGGAGAGTCAGCTCTGCTACTGTCCGTCGAGATGGTAAACAACTGGAGTGATTGAATGATGACAGAATTTGTTTTTGTTCCGAGTCAAGTTAATTCAAGTATTACGTTAATCATTCTAATATGTAACAACATAACAACACTAATATTCTATTCTATATTTGGAACGTACACTGTATTAAAAACCCTGTATCCAATAAATTGGGTTCATATACAACATAAATTCATTGACAAAGCTCCATCTGACAAAGCTTCAGCGCTAATTTTTTCTTCCAGGGAGTGACATTTTCTAGAATCTAGTGCTCATGAATGATTCTGTAACTTTCTGTAGTGTCAGATTTGCTTCAGTTAGTAGTAGTAGTAGTAGTTAAGCAGTGGTCAAAACATGCTGCGTAGCCTGATTTATTCAAAAATTTTCATTTTTTCATTTCAAAAGCATTAAAAATTAATTTCAAAAACGAGTGTCCATCCACATTTGACTATATACTGGAAGAAACTTCAGCTGTGCTACTACAAATGCAAAATGGTTGAAAGTGTAAAGTTGTAATAAACTCCCATTGATGTAATAAACCAGCAAAAACAGTGTAAACAGTGTAATAGTGTGGATGACACAGTGCTAATAATCCTGTTAAAAGGAAAAAAGTTCACAAGTGTTTTAATTTGTATTTGAGAAGGTTATAGGCGATGCATTTTTCTGATACCTTCTACCTAATCTTAATAAAGCAATATGATAAAAATTAATAAGGATTATAGCAGAAATAGACAACTTTTCACTCCTCCCAAGAGCCTAAACACCAACAACACAGGGCACATATTTGTTTCCAATTTTCTGTGAAGAAATTATCAATGGCAATTTGAAAATAAGAGAGAAGGAAGAAGCACGTGTAAGAAAGTGTGAGGTCATTCATTAATTTAGTCTATAATGGAGACATGAAAGCAGATAGAAATGCTGCCAGCTGGACTCAATCACCAGTCAGCCTTCACAGAAATATTAACTTGTCAATATTAATTGTCAGTCTGACCTTCTCTTCAGTCATGATGACTCCTCACAGCCCTGACTAACATGCAAATATGCATTCACATATCTTTAAGTCTTCTACCTCCCATAGTGATCTAGTAGACATGCAGTTTGAAACAGTTTTAGATTTTTAATGTGAGATTGTATCTTGCATTTGTAGCTGAGACATGAGGTAAAAGTCATTTGTATTTGTGTTCCTTTCTTGATCTCTTCCTTTCACATTCCAAGTTAATGGAGGTAATTGTAGCTCATTTATCTCGTAAGCACTGGACATTCAAATGTCAGGAAAATATGTGTCCATACTGTGCCCCCTTTTTAAACTCCCCACAACTCCAAACTCACTGCATTTTTCTTTTTTCTTCTAAATTTGACTGCATACATGTTTCTCCATTTGTGGAGCAAAGGTTGTGACCCAAGGAAAGTCATTAAATCCCACTGTGTAAACTCAAAAATAGAGAAGGTTTGGGAAATCATAAGTTTGAGCAAGATTTAGCTATTAATGGTGATACCCAAATGTCAAATGATACCCAACATACCAATGTTATGTGATGTGGTTCTTCAGTTGTTTTTTATATTATTTTTTATTTTTCAAAACAGGCTACAGTGTAATAATAATATTAATGACACAATGCCAGGTGTTAATTATGTGGAAGAAAAAATGATCTGTTGCTGTTTGGTGCAAACCAACATTGTGATCAAAAGCAACCATGTTCGTTAAACCTACCTCTCCCCAAAGAGGAGAGTCTGTATGTGCTATGTGGTTTAAGTGAGACTGCCGACAAATGATTTAGAGGCACTTTATCGTTAAATGTCCTTCATCCCTGCTGGCTTATTTCTGTTACATGATTATTAAAGACTTGACTTGTGTTTACGGAAGGACCCTTTTTTTGTGGGACATTTTACTTGTAAAGATTGCATGAAGAGACAAAGTTCTTTGTTCTCGATCTAAGAGAAGAGTGTGTGTAATTTTTCAGTGTTTCCTAGTTGTTTTTCAATTGTTGATTCACCATTGCAAAAGTATATTGTGTCCCAACCTGTTTCTCAGAAATTATGAAATGTAACGTAATACTTAATGATTTCTTGAAAAAGTGAATTTGTTTGTATCATGTTCACTGACAACAGTTTTCCATGAAATGTAATATCATACAGTACAGATATCTTAGGTAGGTGGTCAGGGTGGATGGTATGTGTGTTCATGTCCAGCATCAAGCATGTAGTAAGGTTGAGGCTACTAAAACACTGGTAACCAATAAGAGTCTGGTGTTAACACAGTTAAGTAATACTGTCAATGTCATAAAAAGAAAAAATTGGAATGACAGTTTAGAGTGGGAAAAATGCTTTCAGAACCAGCTGCTCTATCTACTCCACTAAGTTTCCAAAATATAACTGTAAAAAAGCTTAATTTAGTTATTTAGCTTTAGTTATTTTGCAGTTTTTATGATGCATTCATGAAAAAATCTTTCTTTCTCTATTGATATAATTGTTTCTTTCAAAACATTTTTTATGTTTCAAATTAATAGTGTGTAAACACCTCTTTCAGAAGTAGAGGGTTATTGTTTGCAATGTAGGGGGAAAGGCATTTCATTCAACAACCTCTAACTTTTTCTGACAAATGTTGTCACCACAGTGTATTTCCCATGGTCTGGGAAACAATTCTAAAAACACTTTTCTAACTCTATTAAGTACAGAGATTTTCTTTTGAAAACCAAGATTTATAGATTTTATTCATAGAAGCATTTAAATATAAATATAAATATATAAAAATAAGTATTCAGGTACATTGAGTTGCTCTTAAGTGCAATTTACAATCAAGGGCTTAGTCTTTTCCTCCTACTGCTTCCCTCTGATCATGCCAGATATGGCATGTGGGAGGGGTCTGTCTTACCTGTGCTGGGTTAAACCTTAAGCATAGTTTTTCTCCAGAGCAAAGCCCGCCCCTGAGCCTCCAGCTGAAACCCAACACCTGTGACATCATCCATGTAGACATTGCCTGGCTGGCCAGCACTGCTCACAGAGCTGCAGGCTGTTCACTGCTCTTCACTCCCAGTAGAGATCAGCAGCTCTGACCTCCACTACCAGCCACAAGGAGATGATCTGCATTCAGATAGATCAATCAAATTGTTGCTGAGCTCTGAAGCCTCCACCTGTGGCTTACCCTGGTAGCTGCAAACCTCTCCTAGACTCATTACTCCTTGGACTTGGAGAGGAATTGTTTTATGGCCTTTATGGGGAATTGTTCACTTCTGAAGAACAACACTGAAGACTGCCAACACTTATTCTCCTCATGATACCCTTGTTTTCTCCATGGAGCTTGATGCAGGTAAGCACTCGCTGTTCAGCAACTCATGCTGAATGTGGCCACCTGCTCACAGGCCTTTTGAAACTTTTATTTTTTCATTTTAACTTTGAAAGTGGCTCTCAAATCTTATCTTTTCATGGCTTCTTTGAATGTCATCCTGTCACTGCTTTTATTGTAGGATTCATTGATTGCACTTAACAACAAAAGATCCTGATGAGTATTTTGCTACAAATGAGGGTCTGTGCACTTATACACACATGCACACTCACAAATAGCAAGCAAGGGAGACAGGGAGAAGAGAATGAACAAACAAGACAGAGAGCAGACTTTACTTTGCCTGTGGCATCAAACTTTGAGTCCAGTGTGATTCAGTGCAGAAACATGAAGAGTTCTACTCTATTCCAAATAAAGTTAAAGTGCTTCAAGAAAATTTTGATCCACAAATAATTAAGATACACATTACATGAAGCCTGCGGGCAAAAATCTAGATGATAATGTAATATGGTGTTAATCAGCGTTAATCAGTCATTCAGATAAATCTTTCAGTCTGTAAAATGTCAGAGAAGAGTGAAACACATTCATCACAATTTTCCCAGTCAAGGGTGATGCCAAATGTCTGACCAATGCCAATGAAAACTGATATCTGGTTGAAAATACAATACAGAAAAAAATGTAATAAATAGATAAATAAATAAATCAAAATCTTCACATTTGGAAATCTGACACCAGCATTTTTTTATTTATGACAATAAATAATAATAATTTTATAAATCATTGATTGATTATCATTTATAATTGTGATTCATTTTCAGTTGATAGATCAATTAATTGACTAAAGTTCAGTCAGTGTGCCATGCAGGGCTGTAGCCAGAGGTTTAGAAATACCAAGGTCATGGGTCCACTGAACACACCTCCCAGCACTTTAAAGAGACAGTTTTGTCCAGATAACCAAAACAATTCTGTAAGATTTTTCATATTTTATTTATTCAGTTAACTGTTTTGGCAAATTTTATTTCCCAACATGAACTCTTGGTGGTGTTTTAAATTATTTAATAATCAATTAAAATAATAAGTCTTTATTTTTTTGTTTTGTTTATTTAAGAATTAGCCTAAAAAGCTGCCAATAGCTTATATAATACTTACAATGACTATGATTTTACTTAGAATACACAAACTCCCTCTGCTTGCAAAAACCCACAAATTCACAAAAAATAATGGGGTGGATGAATAAAATTGCAATCAATCAATAAGAATATATACAAAACTTAATGAATATCAATTAATTTGATGTAACACAACATTGCACGATATTTCATTAAACAGATGTTCTGCAGGACAGTGTAACGGTGTGTCATCTGCATAACAGTGATATGGCACATCTTGAAAGCAGCTAAAAAATTGACCCAGAGGAAGGATGTACAATAGAAAAATAACAATTGGTCCAAGGACCGAACCCTGAGGGACACCACACAGCAGGGAAGCTGAGGACACATGGTTGTAGATACAGACATTAAAATATCTATCTGTCAAATGAGAATGAAACCATTTTGAAGTTGTACCAGACATGCCAACACAGTTATGCAACTACCAAGTAAAATGGCGTGAACAGTGAGTCAGCTGTCAGATCTAGTAGAATGAGAATGGAGTACCACCTTTGCCTGCATGCATAAGAATATCATGAATTACTTTCAGTAAAAGCAGTCTCAGTACTATGCTTGCGACAAAAGCTGGACTGAAATTTGAGGGTTTTATGACCCTCAACCAACTCTACTCTGCTGGACTAGTTTTTAAGTCATTAATGCCAACGTTTAAAACAACTCCAGAGGGAGATATGAGTTTTAATCAGCTGCAGAGCAGTTGGTGTAATGCCCCTCATGCAGGCACCTGGATAGCAGAAAGTTTTAGCCACTACGTACCACTACAAGCCATGACCTTAGCTGAAAGGGTTGCTTCTTCTCCAGTTTTGGCAGAATCAGACCATAGAAGAGTGACATTATTGGGTGTGTTCAGCTAGCAAAGGGTGAAATGGATGAAAAACCTGGATTAGCTCATCCTTGTCTTTGAGATCCCCCTTTAGCCATCTGATGTTGTCTTGTAAACGTACTTATGGCCGGTTGCAGTGTCCACAAACTGCTGTGATGAAGTTTAGCTGTTTCAGAGAACAGCAAGCATTTAACAGTAGCAACTAAAAACAAACCTAGCTAAGATAGCTGGGCAAAGGAGCAGTCACTCACTCGTAGTCCACAATCAAGGCTACAATCGGGCTATACTGGTGTCAGTGCCAGGTAGTATATGAGTAAATGCAAAGGTGCCAGTCTGGCAGGAAGTGTTATTGCCAATCATTGCAGACTTATGACTTGAATAAAAAGTGTGAACATGCCCTCAGTTCTAGTATTTTAAAGAAACCAAGAGAAAGCATGGGAATTTAACATTGGGGGGTTGGAATGGGAAGAGGAAAGTAAACTTCCCTCTAATACTGGGTTCATGTGGGCCAGCGTTAGCTGTTGCAAGAGGTCATCACCTCATCACTGCTTTCTGCTTTACTTTTGACCCCAGCATTGAGAGCTTTCAAAAAGTACACCCCCCCCCGTCCTCATCCTCCCCTGTCACTCGTCCTCCCTGTCGTCCTCCCGTTCTGCGCCATATGCTGGAATCTGAGAAAGGGCTTTGCTCATGGCAGATTAATTGCCTCTGAGATTCCTGTGCTAATGGAGCTAATCCCACCATTGTGTACTATGCACTCTGGATTTGAGTTTGTTTACCAGGTTATTGTGTGAGGTTACATGCATTAATTGAATAGCATTGCGGCTCTGTGTGCTCTTGTCTTACTGATGAATACTTCACAAGGAGCTCAGGGATGTGTCGTGTTTTCACCAAGAACCAAAACTACTACTGAAGACAGGCTCAAGGAAAACGTATTTTTAGAAACACACAACTTACTATGTGAAACCTTTCACCACAGTTGGATAGAGATCAAGCTGAAGTTGCCATTAACACTGGTAAATTGTTTGCCTTATGAGGAGAGCTGTTCTCCTTCCCTCTTTGATTGAGGAATTCAAACTCCCTTTTCACTCCCACAAGCCTCCAAAGAGTTCAGAAAAGATGGAATTCATTACCATTTTATTTTCCTGCCTCATTTATTTATGGTGTCATCCATAACTGGGATCTGTGTGGAACCCTCACATGTCCTGCTCTTTGTGGAATGACATCATCACATTAAATAGATTTTTTTTTCTTTCAATTTCTTTATATAACGTTAGAAGTGACTTAAGTGTTACCAATAGGAAGTGATCCACATCTGATCATGAATAAGAAATGTAAATATTCTGCTTTGAGCTTACTTTTATTATATGAGCCTGAAGTAATCCTCTTTTCCTGTGGAGCAGTCAGTGATATTGCCTGTAGAGGCCAGTTACAGACTCCCTGCCGCTTCTTCTCAGAGTCTACTGCTCATCAAGGGGCCTCCCTGATTCAGCAGCTGCAAAGAAAATCCTTAAAGGGATTTTTCTGGGTTTTGTAAAGTCTATCTGATTCATAATGAACCTCAGATTCTTTCAAAGAGTTGCTGCACCCTTGTCATTTTTAGTGCTATGTCAGTCAACTGTGATGAAAACCATTTCTCGCAAAATACTTAACCAAGTCTCTCATTATGTTGTGGCACATTGGATTTTTGCGCACATTTCAATCAAAAATCAATTATCAGATGTTGCCTCTACTGGCACATTAACAGAACGCAACCCAGCTGCTTGGTAACACCAGAAAAGGGGCACAGCAACATGTTGTGGCTAGTTTTGTTCATGGAAATTGGATTTGAAGTGGGCAGCCCTGTTGATGTTGTGTCTCATTCAGTAGAGATTGCACCATCTTGGACTCTCAAAATGAGTCTCTTGGACTGCTCCCTCAAATGTCAGCACTTTTAACACAGTTTGCAATTTGTCCATTGTACAAATTTGCATGGCAAAGTTGAACTCCAGGCAAAAGCTCAGGGCACATATACTTGCTTACAGTGATTAACATAAAATAATTTTGTTCAAAGATTTTAGCCAAGTATCTATTTAGTCAGGCACATAACCTCCTATAAAGTGCCAAATTGTCATAGATCACGCTTCAATTTTGTGGAAATTAAACACACAACTGGTTAGTGGGCTTTAGAGGTGTTGGTAGGTTGATTTTTTGTCCTTTGGACAAAGCCAGGCTAACTCTCTTTTCCAGCCTTTATGCTAACATAAGCAGGTGATGGCTGTAACCTTATATTTACTGTCTTTCCCTAAACCACAACATTTTTGTAGATGCTATGCATAGATAATGTAAAAAAAAAAAAACCCTTGGCATTGAACATACACATGACATTGATCGTAATCTGGAGTTTTGCAAAGTATCCAGTATTGGGTTCTTGTCCAGCAATAGGGTTGGAAATTTTGCCATTTTAAATGCTCGTGTGACTGAGCCCTAAGAGCATGAATGATGAATGAGCTGTTTTTAAAGCCTGTCACCGTAACATTGTTGAAGCAGTGAGCGCAGGTATGACTGTGCAGCCTGTGGACCTCCAAAGCAGCTTCACTACGCCGCCTGTGTGTGAAGTCACCAGGAAAGGATGAGTCCCGACATGCCTGTTGAATGCAACAGGGGGAGTCCACTTGACTGGCTGTTATGACAAGAGTTATGGTCTAAGACAACCACTCTTTGCCTTCATTTCCATAAGCCAGGCTGAATGGGACAATAAAATGGAAAGTAGGGGAGGGCTGGGATTCTTTGAATATGTGTCATCATTCATTCACGAAGGGGAATATTTATTATCAGACAGAGCTGAGGGGCCGCCCTCGTCACAGCCAGCCTGTCTGTCTGCAGATACATTAGTATGCTGATGGCTGATGCAGAGGGAAATCATGAGTGCCTCAGTGATACTGCTGGGTACGGGCAGATATTTGAACTCTGTAAACCTGGATTTGTATTTCCTAATATGAATGTGTGTTAAAAATAGAATTTGATGAAGTCAAATTTGTTTTCCACATACAAAGTTTGATGTTGAAACTGAAATGTAATGGACTGTAAAAAGCCTTATATTGCCACGTCAGCACACAAGACCCCATCAGCGCTAGTCTGTAATACACTTAGACTTGTCAGAGACTATTTATTGTTTTATGCTCCCAACGATTTTATATACAGCATGATTCTTTCACATGTACATTATTGTGCAACTTTTTGGTCACTTTTCTACCGTAATCAAGCATCTGAAGATTAAAGATAATCATACAATCCCCCCCCCCCCCCCCAAAAAAAAAAAAACCTCTCACCACTCCCATATTTTTTTAATTCTTTTGGTGCACCTAATTGAATTTGTTAATCTTGGACTTAGTCCATGAATGCCGAAAGAAATGTGACCAGCCATGAGAAAATCAGCAACAAGTCTCCCGGGGGGCATTTTGAGTTATTTCTGAATGTGTAGTTTCTAACGATGTCTAACACATGGAAATCTGAAAATATTTGAGGAAGATGTGGCCATTTGAATGAAGGCACTTCTCAAACTAGTTTTTTTGAGAAATCCAGTCTGAAAGATTCTCACCTACCAGGGGAGCCAGGTAACAGTGCTGCTTATTGCATCTCATTTAAATAAGTCCAACCCCCTAACCATTGTTCAAACCATTGTAGTAGTTTGAACAATGGTTATCAAATGGAAATGGAAATTCTTTTGTTACAAAAAGCCCCTGAATAAAAATGAAAAACAAGAAAGGTAATATGCTTAAGAGTTAGAAGGAGCAAATGTAGATACTTATAAAAAAAATAAATTCTGTCACTCTGTGGTGCAGTGGGATGGATCAGTCTGCTGCTGAATGAGCTCCTGTGGCTGATCAGCACATTGATATCTTACGCTCCAGCTCCTCCATCATGAGGCCGAGGGATTCTCAAGTCAAGTCAAGTCAACTTTATTGTCAATGCTGCTATATGTACAGGACATTAACAGAGGCCAGCACTTGATGACCCACGAGGGATGAACAGTGTCTACAAATCACCACAGTGCCGCGGGTCTTACCTCCCTCAATGAGGGCTCTGTCTGCTCGGTAGCATGTCAGCCAGTCCAGCTGGATGGCGGAGTCTGGTATGCTGTTATTGAGCCATGTTTCCGTAAAAACGAAAACACAGCACTCTCTCACGTTCTCCTGGGTCGATCTCAGAAGGTGTATATAGTCCAGTTTGTTGTCCAAGGAGCGTACATTGGCGAGTATGATAGATGGTATAGCCGGCTTGTGTGGATTCGCTGCTAGCCTAGCCCAGATACCCCCGTGCTTTCCCCGCTTCCGCCTCTTCTTGCACCGCCTGCGGCGCTTCCTCTGTGGGTGTGCTGCAGTAGTGGGGGTCAGTGTTGAAACGGGCCGCCGGTGTGTGCCGGGTTTAATTTGCAGATTGCTGTGTTGCCAATGTCAAAAAGAGTCCCACGGCTGTATGTGCGCATTGGGACAAACAAGCGCAACAAAAACATAAAATCACTCAAACACACCGACGAAGACAAACATGTAGACACCACATTACTGGCGTTGGCATAACAAAGACTAAGGAACTGGTAGTGGACCTGAGGAGAACCAAGGCACCGGTGACCCCTGTTTCCATCCAGGGGGTCGGTGTGGACATTGTGGAGGATTACAAGTACCTGGGGATACATATTGACAATAAACTGGACTTGGAAAAGAACACTGACGTTCTCTACAGGAAGGGCCAGAGTCGTCTCTATTTTCTGAGGTGACTGAGGTCCTTCAACATCTGCCGGACTATGCTCAGGATCTTCTATGAGTCTGTGGTGGCAAGTGCTATTCTCTATGCTGTTGTGTGCTGGGGCAGCAGGCTGAGGACGGCAGACACCAACAGACTCAACAAACTGATCCGCAAGGCCAGTGACGTTGAGGGGATGGAGTGTGACTCTCTGATGGTGGTGTCAGAGAGGAGGATGCTGACTAAGCTACGGACTATCTTGGACAATGTCTCACACCCACTTCATGATGTGCTGGCCAGGCACAGGAGTACGTTCAGTGAGAGACTCATCCCACCAAAACTCAAGACTGAACGCCACAGGAAATCATTCCTGCCTGTGGCCATCAACCTGCACAACTCCTCCCTCTGAATAACTGTTGAACTTTTCACTGCCTGATATTATATTGATACATATTTCCAAATTCAATTTTGCACATCCTTTGCACATCCTTCTGTATATAGTTTTTCTCAGTATATATATTTTATTTTATATTTGTTGTACATTTTGTTATATATATATTCTCAGTATTAATATTTTGTTTTTTATATTTGCCTTTATATATATATATATATATTTCTTTCTCTTTTCCTTCTTTTCTAATTTTATTTTTGTATGGAGCACCTGCAACAAAACAATTTCCCCTCGGGGATCAATAAAGGAATTCTGATTCTGATTCTGATTCTGATAACCAGAAGCTGCATAAGTAGCCATGTGGTTCCCTTTTAACGTGCAGCTGATTGGCCGAAAACAGAACAGAGGCACGTGAATAGAAAAGAAAACCAGTATGCTAATTTACTGTTGAATCGCCACACCCCCAGCTAGGACCTAGAATTTCCGCTAAAACAACCCAAATTAAAATTCAAAGTAAATCAAAGTTTACGGTTTTAAGGCCCCCAATACTGTTATTTGAAACGTGGAGTGGCTTCTTCATTATTTCAACTTACATATTCTGCAAAAAAATGAAAATCACTAATTTTTTTAAAAAATCGAATTTTCGTTGATTACTCAACTTGCGCCGGGCCGACATGTTGCTGGTTTTCTCGTGGTGGGTCACAAATGTGCTCCTAAGGTGCTCAGAGTTTCCGGCTCAGTGACACAGGTTGCATCTATGGGGAATTTTGATATGTCCTTTAAAGAAACCTCCACTGGATGGACTCACTGATCTGTCTGTCCAGGGAATCAATATGTAGAATTCCTCACCCAGAGAACTCAGAAAGAATCCTGACTGGTATCACTGTTTACTCAGGTTGTGATCATTTATAATCATGTCCTCATGAATAAGTAGGAGATTTTCTGTACTTTTTAATAGTATTTCTGTTCAATGTTTGCATTCTTAATGCATTTTACTTTTGAATTTTGTGCATATGTATAAAATACCATCTACACTAGTAATTTTAATCTAGAATCCAAAGAATGTTATAAACAGTCAGCTTCAATTGGTTGTTATTGCATAACCGATTCTAAATTACATATTTAAAATCACAAAAATGGTAGTATTAGCATTTGTGTGAGAATTAGTGTGGTTGCTGTGTAGCTGTAAAAGCTGTCTTGCGTACTTCTTATCGCTGTTCTTTCTGTCTTACTCCAAAACATTTATGCTTATCATATATTGACAAGCATATAATTTTATGTAGATTCCTCAGTTTTCATACAATTTTTGATAATTTTCAAAATTAATAGAAAACATTTACTGACTTTTTAAGGACACAGCTCCTTAAGTTTTTGTTGTGCTACTAAAATGATTCATATGTCAAGTATTGCGTAATTGTAGATGGGTGCTAACAATTTTGTTACTGATGACTGAAATTAAATTCTGAAATTAGTTAGCTATTTATGTAGTTATAAGCTTTGCAGTCACAAACATTCACTGTGTTTATATCTTAGACATTAAATACAATAAAACCCATACTATTTCATATTCATATCTCAAGTCATCAATCGTGCATTATTTGAGACATGCAGTGTATCAGCTTTTTTGTTGTATAATGCATTAAAGTCATTGCAACTCAACACATGCATATACTACAACTCATTTATAAAGATACATCAAGATTTATAAATCAAAATGTTCAGTATGCCACACCAATCAGCTGTGAATACAATAATTATGATGACATATACAGAGTTAGTTGAGTTAGTTTGACAGTGCATTTTTATGCCCTACTCCCACTGCTTCAGTACCTCAGCCAATATCAAGGTCAGAGGCTCAGTACTTGCAGCATTCATACACATTTTAATGAAATGCTTCTGTAAGTAGTCTTATTATTTTTAGTCCCTCAACTACAATTAAAATCAGTTGCAGGTTCTTGTAACCAAATTGTCAACAAACGCTAGTGTGAGGCTAAGCATGATTTAAAAATAAATTTCCTTATTTTATTTTTGGCGATAATAAACTTTGTAATGAAATAAATATTGACCATAGACTAAATGAAGTGAAGCTATTATTATAAATACAAACTGTCAGCAGAATATCTGTAGCACACACACACACACACACACACACACACACACACACACACACACACAGGCACGCACGCTCTGTTCCTGCCATTTCATGTCAAACTACAGATCTGAATCTTTTGTGGTTGGTTGTTCAGCATTCATTCAGCCATGGTCATCCTCCACAGACATGGTCTTATTGACCTGTCTGCTGACATACTTTTGTCTCCAGTAGTGAAGGCGTGAGTGAATGTGACTATCTGTCCACGCAGCCTGCACACATGACAGATCAGTAGTGTTCATATTTAATGGTGTTTATGAAGGCAGTCAGTGTGCAGCTGTCCTGTCAGGAAGTGTCACCTTAAAAGCTCCAGTTTGTCTGTGGCCTTGTGGTGACATGTGAGGAGACAACAACTCCTGTCTTCATGATGGTATGACTCACACACATTGGAATCTAACAAAAATACCTTTTGCTGCCATTGTAAAATCTCTAAAATCTCAATGAGAGGCTTCACTGTCATGGAGATCTTAGAAATCAGCAACAGAACGTATGGACAAATATTGTGTTTTTTTTTCCTCTGTGCAGTTTTGGTTGATTCACTGACTTATAATTTGTTACAATATAATGTATTGTTGCTGTCTAATTACACTATAATTATTAAAAAAAAATAGGAAGTTGTAATTCAAAGGCCCTCCCCAAAATGTAACCAGCAGCTTTTCTGCTAAAGGAACATTTTAATTTTATCCTTTCTAATAGTAATACCAACCTATCATAGTGTCAGTTCAAAGGCTTTCATTTTGCTTTAATTCATTTCATTCAGTTTCATTAAAAATAACTGCATTTTCTGTTTCGAAGAAAGTGAAATGGAAATAATGGCTTCATATTGCTGGAAATGTGAGATACAGTATTAGAGAGGAGGGTTTGTGCCTCATACATTTAGGTTCAGGCAGCTCAATCACTTTGGTTAAGGTTCAGAAAAGCTTATGTTTTGGTTAAATATTAAAAAAATAGAAATTTTCTGCCTTATGTCACTGTTGACATTTTCAATACTAAGACCACTATCTTTCCAAGTGGTGAAACATTACTACCATTACTATCATTAGCATTAATCATGCTTGAGTTGTTACATACAGATAATGTAGGAAAACAAACTAAATACATTGTCAGTAGAAATTCAGCTCATGCATTCAGAATGAATTTTGAAGCTTTTCAGATTGCTATATCTTGCTAATGTTTGCAGGTTCATCACAAACATTACTTCATCATGTGGAGCAACAAATGTATCTACTCTAATGAAACAATGCTTGGATGTCCTGTAAACAGTTTGGTACTGTCTTGTTTGGAGACAGATACATGAAATATATTGCTTCACGCTTCTCAGGAAACTTGAGTTTTATTGGCTTAGGGTAAAAAAATGTTTTGTTTCTGTGGTAGCAACTCTATTACCTGATGCCATGGATACTTTTTTCATTCATTCATTCATCTTCTATACCCCGATTATCCCTTTCGGGGTTGGGGGGGGGGGGGGCGGGAGCCTACCCCAGCTGTCAACGGGCGAGAGGCGGGGTACACCCTGAGCCGGTCGCCAGCCGACTGCAACACACATACACACATTCACACTCACACTCACACCTAGGGACAATTTAGAATCACCAATTAACCTAATGAGCATGTTTTTGGTCTGTGGGAGGAAGCTGGAGTGCCCGGAGAGAACCCACGCATGCACAGGAAGAACATGCAAACTTCACACAGAAAGGCCCCGCCTGACCCGGGGATCGAACCGGTGACCTTCTTGCTGTGAGGCACGCGCACTACCTGCTGCAGCACCGTGCCGCCGCCATGGATACTTGTAATTTGTAATTTAATTCCTACATTTGGTCATTAACAACTGAAATATGTGACTACAAGTCAGGACCTGTTAAGGCGTATTGTGCACGACAAGCTGCTGTTATGATGGGCCCCAGTAGAGATTTTTAGATTGGCTACATTTGAGAACAGTGGACCAACTCAAACATACAGTCATAATCACAAAGACAACCAACAAACTGAGATTACGCTTGCATCAGTAACACAATCAGTTCATCAGACTCAAAGATGCACACAAGTAGTAACCCCAACCCCTAACCCTAACCATAACCCAGTATTTTAAACACCAGCTGTATTGGTACATTAAAACCCTAATGTTGCATTTGGGTCCTGGAGATACTAGGCATCTGTAACAGCTCAGAGCTCAAACATCTTGATACTTCATGTCCTCTGGAATCAAACTCCAAAAACAAGTAACATCTAGGTTGTGGCAAAGAGAAGAGATATCATCATACACTTATTGGGTTTCAGTAAGGTCATTGAGGGAAACTATATTTAAAGGGGGACAGAATATTGTTATTTTTTTATACATACAGCAGTGGGGTCCATGAATAGGTTTAGACTGTGAAAAGTCATCCTTGACCTCTCTCTTTCTTTTGTCATGGAACAATAGTGTGGCTCAGTAATATTAGCTCAACTTGTTTTTGCAAATGGACCTTGAGTTAACATTTGTGTCGATTTGTTGTCCCTCTGCTGTTGTAGTTGTGTGACAGATGTTAATTTTCGAATTCTCAGGAGGACAGCCTGTTGTTCGTACTGGGCCCTGCGAGGTCCCAGGCCCCACTTGCTTTTCCCACCCCTGTTTCTGTATGTCATGGGTGGCCTTGCTCTGTAGGTTTTCACTAAAGGACTTCAGAGGTTTTGGGTGACAGCACACTGGCTGTTGATGAAATTGGGCTGCTCTGGCAGTAATTGTCTGAGAGATGGCTTTTAGAAGGACATAAATTATTCACCCGAGCCATCTCTCCATCCTCAACACACATGCAGGAAATTGACTGATGTTGTACTGAAAAACTTAGTTTGTTCTTCCAACTTTTCACAGCGCAGTATGTTCTTACCTATTTCTTTTTCCCCCCTTTGTTTTTTAAGCTTTTTATCAGCATAAAATTTGTCTTTATGACTTGGTGTTAATTTTTGTCTATTTGCAAATCATCATGCCAATTTTATAGAGATGTGTGTAAATCCCATCGTTGCGCAACAACAGAAAGCCCTGCAATTAATGAGGAGCTGTTTGTTTTTTACTATAATTGATTAGGGCATTGGAAATCAGATGTGTGGATTAATGGAAAGACTGAAATGATTGGCAATTGATGAGTGCAGTTTTTCATCTCACTGCATTGATATATCAAAGCTCTCTGAAGGATGCTTCTCATCTGTGTGCCTCGGCTGGCAGTTGACAGCCAGTCTTTCTTCCTGCCAGCTGTCTGGGTCGTGAGTGAATAACCTCTTCGACAAATAGCCTGTATAGTATGTCTGAGTCCCCACATAGTGTCAAGGGGAACTAATCAGTGTCTGCAGAGGAGCTTTGTGTGGCTGCAGGAAGAGCCATGACAGGAGATAGGTTGGGCATCGACTGTCAGCTCATCTCCCTTCTTATATCACATCTCATTTAACAGCTGACAGTGGCTACAGTGAATTCTTATTTGGTGTGAATCACCACACTGTGATGCTTTGCTGTCTCTGAAGTTATTGCTTGTTGACATGTGATATAAAATATATTATTGGTATATTATGCAGATTAGTTGTGTTTTCATTACTCCTGGGACATTCTGGCAGTCTTCATTTTCACCAATGCAATGGGTAAATCTCCCTCTCTTGCCTATGCATTCTTAGATAGACTGTTGTACCCAAGAAGTCTAAAAGTGCGACCTGAACCTGGTCTGTACCGGCCTCTTTAAGACCCAAATCAACCGGTACTATCAAACCTGTGCCCAACCTGAGGCCATATGCTTCATTTCATATATCAATGAGTTAAAGTTCCCTACACTAATGCTTCATATTGGCTACACTGTCTTTTTCACTTTTCCCACAGGAAATTGAGATGTACATATCTGCACGAACACAGGACAATGGTATGGTGAGAGATAGAAATTGGGAGAGAAATATTGAAAATAATCAAACCTTAAACCTTAACAAACCAAAGGCACATCAGGTTAGGCCAGGGTTGCAAAACTCCAACCTTGAACATTACAAGTGAGACAGATGGAAGGAAAAATGAGTAGGTGAAGTTTTAAATATTTAATTTTGCTCAAATATAATGCACAATTGCAGGATTGGAAAATTGAAGTTTGCACTAACTACTTAGCTAGCAAGTTCACTACTGTGATGCCAGTAACATCCAACAGTTTGTGTTGCATGTTACATTGTGAATCTCACTCATATACCATGTTATGTTTTACATTCCGTTATTCACTTCTTTTAGGTAATGGATGATCAGCTGTTCAATTGCGTGTGTGTAACTGGCTTAAAGGACACCAGTCAGCTCAGTGCACTCACAGCTTTCAGCTTTGTTTTGTCCAGCTAGTGATTTTGGCACCTACACCAGTACCTCCTTTCTCTGTCCTGCCGAGATGACTGCAGTCTTATCTCCGTGGACTTTGGATTTGAAGTGGCGAAAGGCCAGACTAAGACACAATAAAGGAAAGCTTTTAGCAGTACACCAAGGCTGGGGGATGTAGACCTCAAACGAATGACTGAATACTCCTTTATATGTTGTAGAGTAGAGCTCATTACCATTGCACAAAGAAGGCATTCAGCAACCACTCTCTTTTCAACCTCTTTTTGTTTCTGAGGTATCAAGGCTGAGGTCAATTATATATATTACTAGATTCTAATATAGAGTCCCAACACTGTTGGTGCTGATCTGATAACAAGATTTAAAGAAGCTACTTAGGCATTCAATTACAGCAAAACTAGCCTCAGAAATCTGGGTTAAGCCACAACTAAGTAATAGAAATATTGATTATCTACTGTTCTTTACAGTATATAAACAGTATATACAATAACTGTAACAATACCAATGATTTAGCAGAAACTGAGCTGACCAAGCATGACCACACCAGTGATTTTGCAGTGTTTCACACTGCTACCAGCTGAAACCTCACATTACTGACAATAATAATAATAATAATAAGAAGAAGAAGAAGAAGAAGAAGAAGAAGAAAAATGAGACATATTTCATGAGCATTTTCCCTTCCTTTTAGGTGTCTCTTGGTTCATTTTAGTATCTGTGGAAATCAAGTCAGAGACATTAATGTCTTTTTAAGTTAAGACAGTTTAAAGCACTGTGACACCACAGCTTTGGGATTCAACTGCCAGTTAGCAGCCAAATGTGTCAGTTCTTTGATAAAACTTTTCCACTGTCTCAGTGATGCCGTTGTACAGCACGTTTGTTGTTTTCCATGTGCTTTTTTTCCTTCTCATTTTGGGAAAGGCATTGTTTTCTAATTGACTCATGAGGCACAGATGACCAATTTCATTTTTTTATTTGGTTTTGTCTATTAATTTAGTTTTTAGATTGATTCTGAATTCACCCACATCTGAAACCACAGTTTGACCCAACTCCCTTTAAACCATGACATTTCATTACCCACTCTTTCCTTACTTTCTCTGAGACTGAACACATCATTTCCCCTTTAAAGCTGATTGAATTGAATGTATATTAACCCAAATGAAACCCATTTCTGTGATTTACCACTGCTGGTTTTAGCATAATTACTGAAAGAGTACAATAGCAGTCCTGGAGCACTTTATGTGAAATAATCTGCATCTGCAGCTAAGTGCCACTGCTGTCAATAGAAAGACAAATCCAGAAACTCTTGGTAATTAACTCTTATTCGGAATCAGAGGGGATTGATAGAACAAAGCTTTAGACAATGTCTCATCAAGAAAAAATCCCTGTGTAAAATTCCAAACCTGTCTTAAATTATCTTGCTTTTGTTCTTCTGTACTAAAGGGAATTTATCAAACATGCAAAAGTCAGTCAGGTTTGTGTGATCTGTTGTTTAATGTTTTGTTGAAGTCTTCGCTTCACCTCATGAATGGAATGAAAGGAGTTTGCCCTTTGTCTTAATCTGCACCTGACTATATATGACACTAGCTGGCTCACCTGGAGGAAAGTGGGTTGTTTCCTTATCACAAAGTAAATCTTTAAGGTGTCTGCTCTCCGTTGGCTTTGCATGTTTTTAATGATCTCATCTGACCACAGACACATACATGTGAATAACTGTATACGAAATGACAGTATTAGAAGTGTTCATTCTCTGGTGGGAGGAGAGGCACAGTAGAGGATGTGGTGATGCTAGTCCAGGAAGATACTGCAGTCTTGCAAAAATGAGTTAGCAGTTGACTACCTGTTCACAGCAGGTTGACAGCTCAGTGCATCTGTGTTCATAATATTTTGGTCTCTTTATTTGTGAATGCGCACTCACATCTCATGTTTTCATCTTTCGCCTGTCAGGCAACAGGTATCTGGTCGATCTGCACTCTCTGATTGGAGTGTGCGACCAGATTGTTGTAAAATATCCACATAAACCTCCATGCTAATGTGCACATCAAACTTGTCATTTTGATCAGTTTCTGTACAGCAAATCGGGCATTTTGGATATCGATGCAGCAATAACTGTGCACAGTCTGCATTTTTAATTGCAATACAGTTAAAAATGTGGCTATGATGACTTTGTTCAGATTAAATTTTATAGTCGTGTTCTCAGAAACAAGAGAGCATCATTTTAAAATCAATTTATGCCACAATATGACAATTTTGGCATTTTTTTTCTTCCTAGACTGCCAGACATTATTTTTTATGTAACAGCCAAACCTACTTGAATAAAAAACAGGAATGGACTTAGACAATATTTCCAGGAACTGTCTTATGACATTTATTTGAGTCTCTTTAGAGACTTATAGCTTTCAAAACAACACAAGAAAACCTCATAGTTTCTGTGGAGATGAACTCCATGTGATTTTAACATTTTCATGGCAGTTTGTTGGCTTACCTTGTGGATTCAGAACATCATGTTAGAAAAGAGAAGAATAGATATCCAAGTGAAATATTTCAAACAGATTTTATCTCAACTGACTTAGCAATGCAGTGGGCGGCACGGTGGTGCAGCAGGTAGTGTGCATGCCTCACAGCAAGAAGGTCGCCAGTTCGATCCCCGGGTTGGGCGGGGCCTTTCTGTGTGAAGTTTGCATGTTCTTCCTGTGCTTGTGTGGGTTCTCTCCAGGCACTCCGGCTTCCTCCCACAGACCAAAAACATGCTCATTAGGTTAATTGGTTACTCTAAGATTGAGTGAGTGTGAGGGTGAATGTTTGTCTGTCTCTATGTGTTGCCCTGCGATTGACTGGTGACCGGTCCAGGGTGTACCCTGCCTCTTGCCCATTGACAGCTTTCGCAACCCTGAAAGGGATAAGGCGGGTATAGAAGATGAATGAATGAATGACTCAGCAGTGTCTGGTTTTAAATTGAATGTGAGAGCTCATTTATGAGAATCTCACTAAATTAGTTCCATTTTATCCCTCCAGTAGTTATGTGTCTTTCATTCATTTCCACTGCATCACTCTGAACAGGTATGAGCTGGGAATGTGTGATATCGCTTGGCTTACAGTTACATATGGCTATCGGTGGCAGGCTTGCTGGGCTGACTTTGGATGACTGGTGGTAAAGCCACCCCCCAGCTCTCCCCCTGACTGACTTGATCGACAGTGGATGGCATTCGACTGAGGCATATGGATACCGCAACTAAGAACAAGCTTACTGCAGCCATAGCCAAGTAATGTTCATTCTTTCTGGAGAGAAATAAGAGGCTGGGTTGATAAGCCTCTGGTGAATAAACAGAAGAGCAGTATAGTCTGACTGCTTGTATGTTCAAAAGAAACTTAAGAAAGGAAAGTTGAAGCCATGGTTTAACTGCACTAACTAGTCCTAGTTTACAATGATGTGCACTTTGTAACTTTATTTTGTATCACCCTGTTTTGATCCCTTAGAAAGGGTTGTTGAAGGGACTTTTGTAACCAAGTATTTATTTTTTTGTCATCTGTTTATTGACAGTGTTAAATTGTGTGATATTTTGCTTCAAATATGAATGACTGCTCAAAGTGAGAATGTTAGTGTGAAATATAACACTACACGTTGTTGTTTTCAATAAAAAACATTTGCACAAAGCAAGCCTATCCACTTTACCATGTTGATAAGAGTATTAAAATGATAATTCAAGGAACATTTAGAATAGATAAAAATGTGCGATTAATTTGTGATTAATCGCGAGTTAACTATGACATTCACGAGATTAATCTCGATTAAATATTTTAATCAATTGACAGCACAGCATTACACTATTTTATATATATATACACACATATATATACATATATATATATAGTACATAAATATAATCAATGCAGACCAAACAAAAGGCAGAGCTACTGCAGTTCAGTAAATTTATTCAGCTAACATGCCAACAAAGACTGATGGGAGGGTGAGGCTGGTGAGTGTCAAAACCAAAGTAATCCAAAAGCAAATGAAATCCAAAGAAACGTGGAACAATCCAATGGCAAAATGAGATCTAACGAAACAGGGAAAAGAATCCATAAATCCAACAAAAACAAGCTCCAGAGAAACAAACAGAACAAAAAAATCCAAAATACTGAAAAAGACCATAAAATTCACAGGAAGGGCAGGAACACTTGACACAGGGGGAATAATGGATGAACTGACAAAGACTGAGGCTACATTTACACATAGCAGGGTATTTTGGAAAACAGATATTTTGGACCCTCCGTGCACACAACATCATTTTCAAAAATGTTGCCGTTTACATGAACCTGGATAAATACGAGTGTAAACATTGGTCACTCACATGACATTAAGTATTTTCAGTCGCATGTTGTGACGTTTCAGAACCTAAAATGACGTTTAACCCTGTTTACACAGCAACACATAACCGGCATTTTCAGAAATGTCCACTTTGGCTGGAGTTTTTAAAAATGATCGTTTTCTGTGAAAAGAACTCTGTTTGAAAACATGCGTTTTCCCTAAGTGTAAACGTAGCCTGAGGGGAACACACAGACTTCAATACACTGGGAGGAAAGACGAGGCACAGGTGAAAACAAATGGGGGACAGGTGACACAAATCAAACAACTGCAGTTGTGGGAAAACACAGGAAGTAAAGTAAAAACTGACACATGGGGTAAACTTTCAACATAAAGCAGGAAATAACAAAAAATAAAATGTTTATATTATATTATTAATATTATTGTATAAGCTAACTAGCCTGAAGAGGTTGAGAACTGGAAGTAGAACTAAAGTACAACTTTTGACAAGACTCATTGTTAATTTAGCTCAGCCTTCCAACCCCTCTGCTTAAATCAGTGGTAGTCCTGTTTCTTGCTGGATTTTATGCAAATGTGACATGTCATAACTGCTTAGATAGATAAGTCTCTTAATTAATTGATTTGTCCTGCAGACAGCTTGAGGAGAGGACTGTAAATGCACTCAACACATCCAGTAATCAATATTGTGGCCCTTGATGCTTTAGGAACGCACAGCATTTATTGGTTTCCATTTTACAGTCCAGACATTCTGGAGTCTGGAGACTCGTAAAGCAGTTACAACATGTAGTCATGTTATCTCATACATAGTTGCCCTCAACGCTTCACACGCTGAACATTTTGTTTTGCTACTGATACTGTAATATCATAAAAATACTATAAAGTACTATGAAACTGCTGTACAGTCTGTCTACACTCGGTGTGTCTGATACTGTGCTTAATGTGTATACTTAGTAACTCAGACTTTTTCGCTGTGGGACTTTGCTTTGATTACCTCAGTTACACAGTAGACATGGCATTATTTTCTTGGCCAAGTATTTGAGTCTTAATAAGCTATGTGTATACAGCACTTCTCTCGTCATACTGTGATTGCAAATAGTTTAGTTATAGTTTTTTTTTGTCCACTTGGGGGCAGTGGAAACACCTTGTCACACAACATTGACCTATCACCACTTTGATATCGTGGGCTTCGCAAGCAATTAGGTTAGCAGGCAGTTGGTATTTAACACATCCAGCAGTTACAAAGCATTCATTTGGAGTTTGTCCAGCTGATGAATGTAAATTCATTATTTACCCTCTAGCTGAGAAATGCTTCATGACATTCACCTGCTGCTCTCTGTGGCTGTCTGCTGTTTGTTGTTTTACTGCATTTCTCCGGTGTGGGATCAATAAAGTCTTATCTTATCTTATCTTATCTTATCTTATCTTATCTTATCTTATCTTATCTTATCTTATCTTATCTTATCTTATCGTATCTTAATTTTAAAGCTTTTACACTGAAAACAGCTACCTGCTCTGGACAAACACAACACTGTGACAGCATTGAGAGTGAACCAAAACAATTTAAGTTGTGGACCAGACAGCCATACAATGATCTCAAACTCAGTATAAAGCTCCATAAAGCCAAGGGGAGTCGCAGGGACATGTTCCATACTGTCACACTGTCATTTGATACAATTTTTAAAACACATAAAATGTAGGCTACAAGATAAATTCTGCTGCAACACCATATGTCCAACAAAAATATATGTGTCAGGTGTGCCTTTATCCTGAATTTGCTTGTTGTGCTGACAAGCAGTCTTTCTGTTTGTATGAGTTAGCTGTTATAGGTGGACTTAGATTACCTGGCCACAATTTTTGTTAATGACCAATCCTTCATTTTCTTTTGTTTGTTTGTTTGTTTTCAACAATCCAACTTGTCCAATTGTGCCTACTTTACGCAGGGATTGGCAATATGAGCCGTGGAGTGAAAGTATTGTGGGTTTGAAATACTAAAGGGAAAATAACACCACAAAGCTGAAGAGAAAATATGTTGTTATTGACAAACTTAATAAATTGGAAACAGCATTTTGGTTGTCTTTTAGTGAAGTTGGATTTTTGAGTGTGATTGTAATTGGTTTGCCCTATTTAATTTGGTTTAATCCATCATTTTACACTAGGAAGTTTAATAACTGATTTAAAAAAATGCAAGCATTTGTCTGATATGAACAGTTTTTGCAAGGACTGTACAACATTGCAAAGATATTTGGTTGTATCTATTTGGTTAAGTCAAGGTCTGGTCGCTTCACAATGGAGAATTATTATTATCCACACAGCGTACCAAACAACAGCTGCAGTAATAGCTTCAAGAGTCACTCTGTGTGTCACAGCCAGTGTGTGTGTGCTCATATAATATTGTTGCTTTCACACAAATTAGGTCTAAGTGTATCTAAAGTCTCTAAAACGAAGGTGATGTGCCCCGGTTTGCATATGGCTGTTGCATACTATAGCTGCCAAAGCAGGACTTACATGTCATTAAGCATAATGGATGATGGCACCCATAGCGTCTGCTGGATGTGTCCACTACACATGCTGCCAAGGAGGTGTTTGAACGCATAGGTGAATGCCTGTATGCTGCTGAGGGTGGAGGTGCTTGTCATGTTTCCATGACAACTGCAGGGACCACATCCAGTGCGCTTAATTAAAAGACACTTCCTCATTATTGTACAGATATATCAATTTTAAAAATCTGTCAATATATTTTGTCTCAGCTTTTACTTACTGCATCTATACCCATATTGTAGTGAGCTCTCTTTGACACCAGATGACAGAGATAAACATGTAAAGTGCAGTTAAATGCAGGCAGTTATCTGAATTTGTTTTTTTAGATATACATTAATTCCTTCCATCAAATAAATTCAAGTAACAATCACAGATTACATTTCACACAGAGCAATGCAAGCTGTTTAACTTATTAAATTGGTTTTGAAAGATGCATAACCTCAAATAGCCCTTTTTCACAGCATGTATTTGGCTTGTCACAGCAAGAAGAGCACAGGTGGTACTAATACCATTAACCATGCCTCTTTTCAGTTGAACTCCCCTAGGTAAGCCTCACGCACAATACGAAAGCCATGGGACTGGCAAAACTAAGGGATAGTACTCTTACCAATGTTTTCAATTACACCAGTGCTCAAGCACATTGGATGACATTTTAAGTACAAGTGGTGACAACATGTATTTTAGTGCAGAATAGGGGCTCTGTGGCAATGTCACTTGCAACAGTAACAATGACAATAGCAACAACACACACAACCACTCATTAGGCTTGCAGCCAAACACCGCGCACACACTCGCTCACACAAAACAATGATTGCGTTATCATTTGGAAAGTCTGTGTAACCTATCAGCCATTGCGCTCTGCATCAAGCTCTGATGGTATCAAGTTCCAAAGTAATGTCAAATGTGAACAATTGAGAAATTATTTCCTGTTAGCCGTTGGCTCATGGGCCTGTGCTTTCCCTGCTATGCCACATTGTCTTTGAAAAAGGTCTACACCTCAACTGATATGAATTGATTAGCAATCTGATCAGGTATCTTCATTTTGTACTATGTTATGAGGCAGAAAAAATCTTGATTTCCACTTCAAAAGCTTAATTGGTTTTATTTCTGTCAAATTGAAATCATGCAAAGAAGGGATGTGATGCAGCAAATTTTCATGCTATGATTATTGTGGCCATAACAAGTCATTCCCAGACTAGCTAGAGACAGATGATGCTGCTGCATTCTGTCTCTTTGACCAGTAGAAAGGCAAAATAAGCTGCTAATGACAGTTGTGCTGTGTTCATCACTTGATCCAGCACTTAGTCTCCTCCCTGCCTTCCTGTCACAGCACACCTAATGACATGTCAAGATTTAGAAAATTGCCCCCAAACTTTCTCTGAACCCTTTCTGTCAGACTTTCTGTAATTGTTCAACTTTCAGACTGAACGTTGAAAGTGGATTTTCAGTCACACTGTGTGGAAATATTCAAAGCTTCTATTAATTGTGCATGTTTCCTTTTCTTTGAAATCTATTCCACAAGATAAAATTTTTAGGTGTCAAGTAGATTTCACCTACAGTATACTGAAAGGCAGATAAACTGAATGAATGTGTCCAGTTCGAACTGTCGACTGTGTGCATCTGTGCGGATGGTGAAGTTGATGGGATTCATATTGTTCTGGGTTTCATTTGAGAAGGCAGGGAAATCCAGGGGAAGTACAGCCTGACCACTGCTCTTTTTGTAATTTGCTTGTGTACTGAAGCAGAAGGAGGTGGTTTGTATCGGTCTGATCCCTGAACTCACATCGTTCTATCTCAGCACATATTCAGCCTTGATGTGTAATCAGTGAAGCTGTGAAGCCTGGACTGGACGTGCATTCCAGGTGCATGCATTTCAGTAACCACATCGAATCAGTGGAAACCACAGGAATTATGAAAGGGATAATCCACAACAAGTCATTGTTGTCATTGCTTATTGTGAAATAATGCAGCAGGCAGAGTTGCCTGTGGAGTGCATTACTTTTGATAACCACAGGGGTTGGACAGAAGAAATCTTTTTATATCTGCTCAAATACTGTTAAGACATATTTTGGGTAAATTCTGTTGAGGTGTCCCCAGGGCCCAGTGGTGTAAGACGCTTACCATGTAAACACGTTGATAACCATGACCTGGATGAGAGTCTTCACAGATATCCCCAGTTCATTTTGAGTCTTTGTTGAATGTCATTCCCCATGTTCCCTGCCTATCTGTACTCTCAAATGTGAAGTAAAAGCAAAATTAGCAAAAACAAATGAATTGTTTAAAATTAGAATTAGGAAAAAAAAAAAAAAAATGGGTCGACCATATATTGTATCCATATATACATAAAACCATTGGCATTGGACACAGACATTTAAATTGTTTATATAAACATATTCATGCAGCGTTAAAATCTATAAACAGTAATAGAAAACTATTCCCCAGTCACACTACAAAACAATAGATGACCCATAGCTTGACAAAAGCTGCTTTCCCACTCCACCGGAGCTGTGCAGTTATCTGAAAATAGTGCAGCCTCCCTATCAAATCAAAATCACATATTCTCCATGTACTAATGTAACCATTCCATTTCTGAAATATTACTAGATCTGTTAATGCTAATCAGAAATGGACATTCATGGACTGGGGGATGTTGTAATACAATTGAAAGCTGTAAATGATTGCATGCCTTTTTTTGTCCTTGAGAATTCTACAGAGCTGGTATTGAAATGCCACAGCAGAAACATGAATGTGCCATCTGGCTTAACTCTGTGACAATCATGTTACATTTTCTCCAAGCTGTGGTTTAGCAGTGATGTGTGTGGAACTAAATCACAGTCTATGTTTGAATGAATTAAAAGTAATGAAAGTACTTATCAGCAACCATCAACTATGATGGTTCTGTCCAGGGGCCAGTGCTCCTATTGCAATATGCCTGGACCCTCTTGTGGCCCCACTAAAGTTCAGTGGGATTTTCTGTAAGGAACACTGAGTTTGATAAAAGTATATATATTTCAGCTGGTGTGTGAGTATGATACTGGACCAGAGACTCCAGGTGAAAGGAAAGGTGAAATCATTTCCATAAAAAAAGAAATAGTTAAGTATCACTATGATATCTCTTTGAAATTCTGAATGTAGTTGAAGGACAAGAGTTAGCTTGTCCCCCTCCTCCCAATATCTCCAGGCTGTCACTGTGTATTTACCTCTTTAACGTTGTAACGTTATACTTTTCAGCCTGCTATAGGTTGTGTGCCCAAAAACTGAAGCTGCCCGTGGCCTCGGTCTGTAAGTTGCTTGTAGGGAGAGGGAGTTTCAATATTCAGTACTGATCTGTACCTGTGTCTGAGCATACTCAGTTTAGTTTCACAGTAGGGTTTAACTGGCCCCTCTAAAACAACAGCTGGTCCCATTTGGCGCCTGTGTTTTACATGAGCCAGAACTGCCACTGAGTGTTGCTGGTTTAGGAGGTCATGTTTGGCTCAGGTTGATGTAGACAAATAGCATGAAAGTGAGGGGGGAAGCAGGTGCTATGTGTTACTGCAGGTCCACTTCATTTCTGAGCGATTCTCCCAAGATATTACTCTGGCTGAAAATGAAAGTAACAATCATAATTGCAATGTTTTTGTCTCAGACATCAGGTCCCCACATATAGTCAGTTTCCACTATGGCTGCTGGTTGTTTAGTCAGTTCAGGGAATGAGTTTAGAGTGTGCTATTTGGTACATGTACATGTCATTTAATTCTTTAATTTTATAAGAAATTTGATTCAGGATCAAATTTCTTCCACAACCACTATATATAATACATATGAAGTTACAGAAACCATTAAATAACAACAAAAATCACCAGTGATTATTAGGATTTTAGGAAAGTATAGTATTTCAGTAAGGTGCAAATAAAATCACTGATAGTGTGTTTAATATTTAGTTTACCATTACTGATAAAAAGGGATAGGACCGAATATTTGAAACACTGCTATATACGATGCAATATAATTCAACAGCAGTGTAACTGTAGCCGCCAAGATGATCATGCAGTTGAAACAAAACCTCTCTGAAACAGAACAAAAATGGAAGATTCTAATTTTCATGGAGGAAGGATTTATCACAGGGCTGTTATATTAGACTGCATTATGACCAAATAAACTGCCAACTGTTATGTTTTCACACCGCAGGTGAGATGAGTGTGGGGCAATGGCTCTGCAGCAGTGCTAGACGTCAATATAATTGGGCAGAGGCACTGAATAATGTAGGTAGAGTGTGTGGAAGAAAAAACATCAGTAATAAAGTCGAGTATTAAAAAAACAATACAAAAAAAAACATATCTATAAATATATCTTCAAGTTAGAAATAGCAAGAGCCACAAGTGCTTGACAAATGGAAATATCACAGTCAACCTGTCAACCCAACCAGATGTTTAGAGCAGCAAGTAGGGATGCTTCAATGAACTTTGCTGAAGTGTGTATTCAAAGGCGTTACATGACCATGCACCCTAAACTATGCGCAACCTCTATCATAACATCAGCTCTCTTGTCCTTTTGCAGGTGTCACTCTTTGATTGTGTGAGGTCGTAGCCAATCAGCAGCAGTGTCAGGACCAGAGGAGAGTGTACCAACAGTCAGAGCATGGACCTTAGATTCAGACGGCCGTCGCCTCTCACCAGGGGAGCTCTTCATCTCCTGCTGCTGGCCAGACTGGTTCTGCCTTCTCACACAGAGAGTGAGTACTAATAATATACACATATTGTTAACACTTTAACAGTTTCACAAGATCCATTAGCTGCCACTGGGTCTGCAGAGACAGCTTTTAAATTGGGTTTTGTTATGTGACTGAAATACTGCACTGCTCTTAAGGTTTTATGCAGAAAAAAACAAGTTATCTTAATACATCATCATTGTTTTCAGATTAATTGCTGTTTATTAATTACAAGAGCATCACTGAGGAAATTGGTAATCCCTACCTTCTTCTGTTTTGATGATTCAAGAATGCATTTGGAAGTTTTAGCAAACTGAAGTGGAATGTCGAGCTTTACAGAGGTGTTTGTTGAGTAGTATTAGTATTCTGAAAGTTATGCATTCCTGTGCTTCTCATTGGTTAGGATTGTTCAGCAGCATCACCCTTAGTTTTGATCTGAGTATCTCCACAGGAGTCCAATTCAGAGACAAAAGATTCTCATCACACTGTTGTTTCATTGCATTGTCACCCTGTACTGTTACACATTGCACAAGACCTCCCCAGTTACAATTTCTTTTACAGTACCTTTTGCAGCATTTTACAGCACTGCCCTTTATCATACACATAAACTGTAAATTCATATTTTCACATTGTATCACCAAATCAAGAGTCAAAGTGAAACCAGAACTTCTGGGGTCTGTTCCAGAAGTAAGAAAACCTCATTCAAAATTACTTTGACATGCAAAGAAATACCAGAAACACAATAAATCACTAAAACTCCAGCGCTGCAACATAGTCTTAGGAGTATGCCATGTAGTTCACTCCATTTGTCTTGACAGGGATCTAACATTTATGAAAAACAATATAACGCCAATGTGTAATGTTTAATGTTTCTCTTTTTAACTGCCTTAAATGAACACCATTCCTGTCATGGGTTGAATGTCACCAGCTTGACTCCGGCTGAGGCCAGGCGAATACAGTACTGGCTACAGTATAATAATGGCTGGAAAGGGCCCACGGGCATAGATGTTTTTTAAAGAGTAACTTCAGTAGTGGATGTGGTTGGATGGGGTCAGAAGTACATTTCTTTGCACCAGTAACCACACACAGTGATGTCATGGGGTCCTTAAGACAACATGTATAACTGAATGTGTCAACACATTGTCAGCCAAGCAATCTCCTAACCATGGCTGGATGCAGAGAAGAAGGGTTCTGGTTTGATGAACTGGTATTATTACTTAAAGATGAATTCAGTGATAGCAACGTGTGAGTAAAGTATGAAAAATAAAAGAACAGGTGCTGCAGAAAAGTTGCCACTGTGAGTGATGTGTTATTATTATATACTGTATAACAGTATTAGATAAAAACTCATATTATGTCTTGACTCAAAAACTCGAGCCCTCGTGCTTGCACAACCATTCACCTTGCTTTTGTTACATGAACCAAATATTTTTCATATGAACTTGATTATGCATGGGGATTTCGAGGGACCTAGAAGCACGAGACCCTGTTCAATAACACTCTTTTCACACCCCTTGAAAGAGCTCTGATTGCAGCTAAAAAAGTTAGAAAGATGTCTTTAGGGGAGAGTGTTTGTAGATATCACGAACAAGAGAGAAACAAGGGTTCATGTTCTTATAGCCAGTGCTGTAGCAGACACTCATAGATGGTAAAACAAGGGTAGTAAAACCTAGACACTTACTGTTGCTAAAAAAAACAATAAAAAGAACAATAGAAGAAACCCTAAAAATGACCTCTATTGAGAGATGCTAGTGGATCAGAGGCTGGCCCAACAAAGTGACCCAAAAGTGAGTTTGGTCATGGCTGCTAGATCTGTCTGTCCAGCAACTGTGCCTTTAGTTACACTAGTGTATTTGTCATACCCTGCATCTGTAATGTGAAGAGAACACTAAAAACAACATGCAGCCCCCATTATGAGCGCTGACTCAGAAAGCGGGTCATCCCTGGGTTTAGCTACTAAAAAAATGATCTGCATGCATTGACCAGACCCTGGCTAATACAATGATGATTCTGTGGTTCTCTCATGAGAATCCCATTGAACCAAATCAGCCATGTGTAATGAGCACAACATTACATTTGGGGAGGGGAATGCAGGTAGAAGTGAAAGGTTGAGTAGGATCATTAAGAAAATAGAATTTCAAATTAGTGTAGCCAGAAAGGGAAATGAGATTGACATTATATACAGCTAACAGGAATTAGATAATCAAGTCTGCGACTGAGAAGCCAAACAGTCAAACATGATAACACAAAGAAAAGAAAGAAATAGCATTTATTTAGTCACAGCATTCCATACAGTAACATCAGATCTTAATTATCTTTGTTGGTATAATCGTTGACTGCTTTTCTGCAGATATGGGTAAACTCAGTTTAGGAGAGCATGGTGCATCAGTTTCCTCAGCATAGTTTACCAGACACATGGTGTTTGACTTAACATTTGATAGATGACTTGTCCAGTCAAATTGTACATATTTTATCATTCCATCAGAAACAATGAGTCATTTACAAATGGACTTAAAGACAAAATCACCTCTAGTATCCTCTAGAGGCTGCAACGTTCACTGAAAGTAACTGTTACTTGATATTAAATGTTGGTCAGAAAAAAAATCCCATGAATGATTTTGCATTCATTAGCTTTAAAGAGAGTGGTGAGTACAATGTTGTCATAACCAATGGAACTGCTGGTCAGAGCTGTGAAAGTTACAAGGTTGTTTTACTTGAAAGGTAATTGAAATGAAAAGCATTCTTCTCCCAGCCCTGTCTCCTCACAGTTATGTTTATATAAAACTAAATTGCAGCAGTAAATACATCTTGAGGGAAACTATCCATTCATAGTGACTCCAGCATTATTCAGCATTTTATGATTATGTTTAGGCACTGTCTGCACCTGATTAAGATAAAGAAAAGATCAGGGTCTGTTTAAATAGAGAGAATTCAGTAGTGACTTCAGACGTAAGATTTTTTATTAACACTTAACTGAAATTCCAATCTTTCTTTAACCCTAACCAAGATGCTTTTGTTGCCTAAACCCAACAACAGGCAGGAGTCTGGACATGACGCTGTAGTCTGGTGTCATTGTCATGCACCAAGAATGCCCTCCATCTACTGCAACTACCACCCTGTGACACCAGCACAGTGCACAAATGTAGAGTTTCATTCACTCAAAGAAATGCTGTCTCTGAACATAATCCAGGCAGCAGTTATGTTATCAACACAGCATGATTATGAATACAAATGAATTGTATAAAAACATAATTTGAAGGAGACAGGGTTACTTCCCCTTGGAGCCTGAATGTGTTCATCATATTAGAAATCCATCCCTGACAGACAAAGCCAAACTAAAAGGAGCACCAATAAAGGTTTTGCATCATCTTACATCACCTGACACTTTGACCAAACAATCCGACCCACTTTACCCAGTGATTGCCCAGATCTGCAGAGGTGTGAAAGAGGGCAGGGCTTGAAATCTTTTTTTAAATGTCACACAACTTCTCCTCAAGCTTTTCTTATGAATAACCAAGCGCAAGGTCTCCCAAGAGGCTGTCTGAGGGTGAGCAAAATTTTCCAGAAAAGGCATTCTCTATCCTGGTAACAGGAGCACACTATACTGGGAATCCCAGGAACTGCATTTGTTTTTAAGATGTTACTACAATCAAAATGCACATCATATTTCAAGCAACCCTTAATGCAACAAGGAGAAATATACATAAACCTGTGGGTTCCTGACCTGCCCACTTCAGTGTTTTATTTGTCAAACCAATAAGTCAAAACAATTCTATTTCTGTTAATCAACATTAGAATAAACATAAAATAGACTTTGTATGCAGTTTGAACTTCACTATAGCTGTGAGGAAACTATTCTGTTGGCATTGAGAGGGTGCTGGTGTGAGCCATCTGTAACAGCCAAACAATGTCAGATGCAGTAATAAAACCACTGATCACTCAAAGATAAAAAGCCATGCTCTCAAAAAGCTTTCACATAGATTCTTTGGGAGATTATGGTTGTCCCTCTTCAGCGTTGCTCTGAGACACATTTCACCATGCTGTTGAATGTCATTAATTGCAATAAGCTTTCAGTGTTTCAGTGTTCCACTGCCGTATGCACACGTTTTAAGAAAGTCAACTGTAGGCCTACATATTATCTAAAAATACAGTATATTTCTTGTGTGTGTGTGTGTGTGTGTTTTTGTTTTTTTTTGTTTTTCATGTTTCCAGTTGGAAATGGTTAATTTGGGTATTCCTGGGAGTCTCATTTCCTGGGATGAGACCCTAGTGTGCAGTTTTACCCCCATTTGAACAATTATTGTCTCCTACCACTCACTGGGACCCACTTTGAAGTGTAGCTGTTCAGAATAGCTGTACAATACATTTGTCTTGGAATAGCACATTATTTGAAATAATTCCTTGAAGCATACCAAGACCTTCATCCCTCTATGCATCACTGAGACGTGTTTTGATAGCAAGAAGTTATTTCTTGAAGGCACACATTTGGCACAGAATTGTAGAACTGTCTGCTCAAGGATATATAATTCACTGCTTATTCAGTTTTAATAAAACAGGGATCCTAGAAGTTGTCATAGAGTGTTACATAGCAACAATATGCACAAATCAGGATGCTGCGCAGTCCAGAACAGGTTCCATTTGAGGTATGGTGAAATGAAATGTGAGAATAGCCTGAACCATGTAAGACAAGAAGCAGAGCAGGCAATGGATAGTCCATTGCCTGCTTTGCATGTACTATATGTAGCTGTTGCTGATGCAGGATTTAATTTTACTTTGTACAAGCTGTGTGCCCCCAAGTGTAATAACTGAACTCCCAAATGTACCATTAGATCACAGAAAAGGTAATAAAATATAGGCCTATAAAACATGAGTTAAATTTTGTGGCAGAATCAGAAGCTTGCAGTACGTTGCTCTATGGGTATCTTTCCATCTGAAAGTGAACACTATTTCCACATCTGTCAGTCATTTAAAACTCTGTTATGCAATATTTTAAAGCATGTTTTTATAGTACATTACTAATGTGCTGTCAATAGCAAAATATTAGTCTTTCACAAGTCCGGGATGAGGCCTCTAATCCACAGAGGTGGAGGTCCTCAGGGAGCAATGTTTCAGATCAACAGGTTCATTACCAGGGCTAGTAGCTTTATGGCTGCAATGAACACATTTTGTAATTTAGCAGATAGGAATTCATTGGGGGGGACTGTGTCAGCAATTAACTTCCAGTGTGAGCACTCTGCACTTTGTTGAAAATGAGAATCATTAATTCCTCAGTCAGTGTTGACATTTTCTTAGATTCTTATTAGAAAACCCAGTTAATCCCTTTGAACTTAATTGTTGCAGTTTTTGTCAAAAATTGTCCCCTTTTTCTCAGAATTATAGCTCAGTCAAATTGGAATACGCAGTTTCTTTTTGAATTATATGAGTATCTTTATTGTCCCCTGGCGATGAAAGTCCACAAATCTACTGACAAATCAGTTTAGAAAGGCATTCCTTATTGCCTTAGATCTTGCCACCTAATCAAAAAATTTTGATGTTTTGTTTAGTATCTAGGTAATCGAGTGGTCACTGTGTGTATATCCATGTGCAAACAGGAATTGCTACCAGCTAAAACAGCATGAGGACTTTCCACGGTGCAGATTTCCCATCTCTGCCAAAGATGGCATAAGCAAAAAGCAAAACACAACAAGAAACATCCAAATGATGGTCATTCTTGCAACCCAGGTGGTTAAAACAATAGCACAACAGAAAATAAGTGAAAATGATAGCAGTGGCAATGTCCATTAAAATATATATTTTTTTCATTCTACACTATCTACCTTGTAAATGTTTATGACAATACTAAGGCTCATAATGTCCCATCAACATGGGACTTATATCCCTAGAACACAGACACTGTCATCTATCAACTGTTATACCATGGTCTGGGTGAATACTCCATTCTGATTGGCTGCAGGGTGTCTGTTAAAAAGTGTTGTAGGACACCTATGAAAAAGTTCCGGTCAAATAGCTTGATTGTTCTAAATTATTGCGCTGGCTCAAACACTAGTTGGTAACCGTGGCAACAGAAACTCAGAACATACGTTAACATAAGTTATTTCACAGTTTCTTTATCACAACGGCAGCGATTTAGGATAGACTTACTTGCTTGATACACATTTAATGATCAGAGTGAATGGTGGATAATATTTCTTGCGATAAAAACGAAATCTGTGGACTTTGATTCTTTGAAACAAAATTTCGCATCATCCTCTGGACACACACAGGCGGTAAAAGGTGCACTTGCCCTCTGAAATGATACTTTGTATCACGTAACATAACATTAAGCAATCATCTGACTTCCCTCCACTGATCAGGCCTAATATAACAGCTGCAGGTTCTGTGGCCAGAGCCAGTTACCTTGGCAACGCGTCACAACGAGAGATATTAAAAAGTCCACTCAGCCACTTCTTGTGAAAAACTTACGATTTTAACGGAAAAAAATGCTATATATAACCTTCCATTTCCCCTACCCGGCTTGCCTCTGGATTTGCAAGTCGCCAGGGTCTCATACACATAATGATCTGAAAAATTGAAAATTGAATCAGTTTATTCCTGTTTCTTTGCCTCCCTCCTTCCAGCTTTCAGGCACTTTGTTGGTACTGCTACAATACTTGTGGGGGAGGTAATTTTGCAGGTCATGAACATGGAGCAGGAGAGAACAATGCATTATTTATAAGAACAAACACAAATGGAAGCAGTGTCTCTGCATCCAGCTCTCCAAACAGAAGTTAAGACTACTGGGTCTCTGCAAGGCTGACCGACTGTTTGTTGGTATTAAATGATATGGGAAAACAGGAATGTAACATTGTCTGTAAAGTCTACACTATTCAGTTGAGCAGTGTTGGGAAAGTTCACTTTCTACATTAACTAGTTCAAAGTTCAGTTCACAAATTTTAAAATGTGTAAAATTAATTACTAATGCACAAAACATACTTTATATCAAATTTTACTGCATTTCCTGCGGTCACTCTTTTTCTCACCTTTCCAGCATTTTGTCTGTCACGCCTCTCTGTGTGTGTGTGTTTGTGTGTGTGTGTGTGTGTGTGTGTGTGTGCGCACATGCTGTGTCTGTTACCCCCGCTCCTCCTCCTCCTGCTCAGTGTGTACACACTGAAGCCACCACACATCATGTACTTGACCAATCACGTGCGGGTTGAATGGAAAAAAGTCGAGAAAAAAAACAAAAAAACCCCCAAAGCAGCTCCCGCTCTGGCTCCCAGTCAGGAGTCAGCTCTGATCGTTCACTTCAAAGACACCGACACATCACTACTATAGAAATCTGGCACCCTATTGAACGAAGTTAAACTGGGAGAGCGTGCCGTTCACAGACACCAGAACGAACGCGTTCATAGTAACGTCCATCAGGCAGTAATACAGTACGTTCAGTTCACGTTCACCCAAAATATGAACGAGTTCATGAACTATCGTTCAATGAACGCGTTCAGGCACGACACTGCAGTTGGGCTGTTTGGACTTATACATATCTTAATGTTGCTAAATTCTACCGTGGTGTCTGTCATCCAGTGTATGAGTGTTTATGTTTAGTTAGTTGAGATTTCCATCTGAGGCTGTACTGAGGGCAGCTAAAAGAGTCTACCATTACTTAATATCATACAAACAAAAAGCATAGAAGAACACCTTAAAATAAAACTCCACCAGTAGATTTGGGAACATCGTCATCAATCATTCATGTTGAGTTAATTTCAAAAATGGTTTTGTGAGGACTTTTTGAATTGTTGTCATCTACCATTCAGCTGTTCATAGCTCCATTCAGCCAGCGACTCTGGCTCAGCTGAATATATTGGAATTGCCGTGTCTGTGCCGGCAGGCTATTGACAAGTGCATAAATTGATTGGCCTGTGAGAATGTAAAGCTTCAGTTTGATCAAGATGAGCTGTTCTTTGCAGAGGTTTGACATATGGATTATCATGTCATGAAGTGGAATTGGAGAATGATTTGTTTTTCTCTTTTGGAAAAATGTATTTTTGAGTCTAGATGTAACTATAAACATACAGTGAGCTAGTTTGTTCCTCGTAATGGTTGAAAGGACTCTGTGGTTTCATGTCACTGACATGAAATTTGCAAAAAGGCTTTTTGGTTTTTGGAGGGCAAGATTAGAATTTCCACCTTTCATTAAAAATATACAGGATTTCCTTCATTTGTGTCAACCTGTGTGTGTATGTCTGAGTGTGTTCTTGTAGTACAACAGCAAGGTGTCTGTAATATTTTTTCTGCCCAATTTACAAACATGAGAGGGGCAAAATATTACAAACAGTGGCCTCCAGTACACCACCACCATCCACCATGGCATCAATAATAAATATAAAGTAGAAGTAGAAATTTGTAAGCTTTTAACATTTTCTTCACATGCTGCTTTTCAGATGCTTCTGTGGTCATCTGATCACAACGGTTTTGCTCGCTGATGTCCTCCTCCCATTTTATTTATTAATTTATTGTCAATAGGTCATTTTGTGACCCCCCCCCCATACGTGTTCTTAGCTGACTTGCTAGCATTAGCCCTAGGCAGTTTCTTATGTTAGGAAGGACTGACATACTTTTGAGTGAATATTGTGTGAATGGAGGAGTTGACATCGGAACTTCTACAGAGCTTTGTGTGGTTAAGATGCTGCTGCATGGTCAGTGAATCTATCAAACTGTAGGCACGAAAGACATTGTTTTAAACCACAGTTTGTTTTCTATTGACGTAAACACTTGTTAAATTGAAACAATGAGATGTGGTGTGGAGGATTTGGAATTATTTGAAGCCACCTTTGATGGAGTTGGCCTCAGTAACGAGAGTAAAGTAATGAGTAATGTAATGAGTAATGAGTAATTGATAACAGTTTTCCCATAACTTGCCCAACAGTGCTCACCATAACCTGAAACAACTTGTCCCCACTGAGGAACAGTTGGTGGCGATAATGCACCTCCTAATGCATCTCTGTTGTTCTCATTTAGAAACTTACAGTCTGAAAGAAAGTTAGTTTTACTGTTTTGAGTCTTTTAACTCAAGTGTTGTTTCATGTGAGGCAGTTGTATGGAAGCTCAAATAAAAGAAGGAAATAATCATATGTACAGTATGGTTGTCTTAAACCAGTTCAACTGAATTTACAGAACAATTCCAATATTTTGACATATACTGTTACAATGATATAAACTTGCACCGCCCCCAGCGTCTGGTATGGTCAAACCATTTATCCTGTTGAGTATTGGATGCTTGGCCTAACTGGCTGGCCAATGGTTTGAATAATAATAATAATTAGAAAAGGAAAAAAAAAAAAACACTGCCTGCAGAGCTAACTAGCTTTAGAGTTTACCGAAGACCTAATACCAAGAGTATTTCCACAAATTTCCTGATGACAAAAATGAGAAGTATAAAATCTGACCTGTCACAGTGCTTTGCAGGATCGCCTAGTTCAGTCCCACTGTGTGTCTGAGCTGTGAAAGCAGTGAGCTACCTCTTCAGAGACACTTTCACTCCTCCCTCTGTGCAGCCATGTATCAGCCTTCTGCCTGCTCTCTCTGTTACACCACGGAAGCAAGAAGTTACCAGCGGCGCACGGCTGACAGTTTATCCTGACAGGCCCGTCAGAGAGCAGCACTGGGGAACTGGCAGGATTTTCTGTATTAGAGGGCAGGAGAGTTGTGCTGTGAAAGTCAATGAGCAAACCTTTGCTCTTCCCTCTATTCTCTGTACAGTGTTTCCACTTGATAGGCCATGTTAATATGCTATTCTATACATAGGATTACTTTTCATAGTTTATAGAATGGCATCATCATAAGACACTTGGGAAAATCATTGTATTTAGTGTACAAGGAAAGAGTGCATTACAAGCATTTTACTCTACCTGGATGAGTATTGATGACCATGATTGTATTCCTGTTAGAGGAAACCTTATTGACCTCCACACAACTAAATAGATTCCTTTTTCCATGTAAGCCTCTCTTGTTATTGAAGGGCTCTGAATAGACGCTCTCCACTCCTCGGTGGAAGGCTAGTAAGAGAACTGTGAAAGGCCCTGCAGTGTTTCTACCTTGGGTGTCCAGAAATAGGGAGCCAGATTGTTTATATGTCACTTTGACTGATCAGAGGTTGATTTGCATGGCTGCTTCCTCTCAACTCCACAGCCTAATGAGTCTCTGTGAGGAGAAGACACTTTGTGTGAAACTGTTGTCACTTGTCATTGTGAATTGCCTCTGAAACACAGCTTTATTCCACCTCACACAACATTTGACTGCTTGGCTGCATGCCTAGACACCATTAAATCCTAGACTCCAAATGAGAAATAGGGCTTTAAGACAAGTGTGCTGCAGTGGGTGACAACATGATGGGAAACAATAGGTGCAGGAGTTGAAAAATGAGTTTGTTGAAAAATAGTTGTGACCTAGGAATAGAATTAAGGCCAAGTCATTTTTGGAATGTCCTTTACCACAGTCATTTTACACCTTTTTACCCTTCATCAAAGATAGACTGACATCTACAAGACTCTAAACGCTTGCCTGCAAAGATGTTTTTATAAAGTTGGTAGTTACTTTAAAACACTAGTTGGTTCAGCAAGTGAGTTTCCAGTTTTCTTCTTTTCACAGAATGAGTATTTTTGGTGACAAAAATGCCAATACAGCTTCCAACAGGTATTTGAAATAGAACCTTCTGGAGCTTTTAACTGTTTATAGATGAATCTACTGCTAACAAAGGGCAAGCAACACAACATGTTTTGTCTTTAAGGCTACAAATCTGTTTCTAAAGGCCAAAAGGTGCCTGATTAAATGGGTTTTCCCCATTGTTCTGCAAAAGTGACTGATAAACTACAGGTGAGTTCACGTAATAATACATGATCACATGATAACAGATCTCCAAGCACATAAAAACAAAGAATGCATACTAACATAATTAGAAACTGATATTAGCATACATTTTTACTTGACATACTGTGTAGCAAATATTAGTAGAAGATACACTCACTATATATATATATATACACACACACACACACACACACACACACATATATATATATATACACACACACATAAACACATCAATGAGCCACACTATTGCACTAGGTGACATTTTGTGTAATTACCCTGAACAGACACTGTAGTTTATTTTGATTCAATCCCACATACACTGTCCTTTTGCTCCAAATACTTACTACAGAACCAAATGTAGATTAATGGACTGCTGAAAGTAGTCCCCAACAAATGCACCATGTCCACCTGCGAGACACAAAGTTTAACTCATTTGCATGAAATCAATAAAGTATATCTGATTCTGATTCTGATGAAATGATCCCAGTCAATCTTATCCAATCACATGGTTTTACAGTGCCCATGACAGAACTGTATGGCATCGTTTGGAAAGACTTGAAAGCTAATAATTTCCACAATATCATGTCAAAACTGTGATTCATGAGAGACCCAAATAATGCTGATGGGTTTGAGGCTACATATTGCTCAGTTGTGTCAGGATAACACCTGCAGTGATACCTGCCTAAATCTACTCAACTAAGTTATCATTATGAGTGACGTTTAGTTGCCATCATGGTGTACATGCTGTTTCACAGGCTTTTTCAACCGGATAACACTTACAATACCTTTGGTATAGTATATTTTTTTAACTAGCATACAAATGGTCATATTTAAATATAACAATTTAACACAAAATATGGTGTGTCAGCAGCTGTAGTCCAAACCTCATAATGCCTGAATTCATATCCTTGAGTATAGGATATGAGAAACCCAGTATAAAGTGAGACTGGTATGAAGAGTGACAAGCACCAGTACAAGGCAGTTAGTGTTGCATGTAAGCAGCTTAATGCGCTGTGTGGATGGATTCCCGGGCTGGTGTCAGGGAGCCGTCAGAGTGGAAGAGGCTGTGCTGCCACAGGTCTCTGCAGCATGTGTTGAAAATCAGCATCTCTTGTTTACTGTGGCATCATTTACCAGAATAATTGAATGAAGGAAATGCTCTGTTCCTTGAGGCTAAACCACCCATGAAGAGATGCTCTCATAAGCAATACACCAATTATTCAATAGCCTGGAGGACTAGGATATACAAGGCTGGTCTGAGAAATACATTCTGAGTTGGTGGGCTTCCAGAGCACACATACTGTAACCAGGTTACCATGCTTAGGGGATCACAGACTGCTCCTTTGATGTGTAATTGACAGTCATTAGGCAAATTGGTGGCAAGACTGTTTTATTGTGTTGAACAGTGTTTGGTGGCTGTTACAGCAGAAGCTTGTACATTTGACTGATATTTTCCTGTGTTTCTTTATTTGTTTGTGTTTTCTGAATTTGCAGTGTTTTTTTTTTTTAATGAACTGCACGTGTTGTCACATTCATAATGTTTTTTTTTTTTGATATTATTGGCTTGTGTTTTATCTATTTGCATGTCCTTTCTTAGGTTGCAGTGTGTCAAGCTCTCAGGGCCACTGCACTACAAAGCTGTCTGGAATCCTTAAAGCCCCTGAAAATGTTTTTGCCTATTCCATTGATTATTCAAGACTAAAAAGCAACAATCGCAGTTTGATCAGTATTGGCTGGTAGTGCTGGCAACAAACAAAACCCCCACCAACTTTCAGACAGTGTACTGTACTGTATATTGAAACACTGCCAACCTCTTTGATGCATGGAAATACATGGTACACCTTTTTCCTAACTTAGCTTCAGCCACTTCAAAAGTGAGAGAGGAGAGTACAAAAATACAGATACAGAAATTTCTAGTGTGAAATAACCAAAATGTTAGAAACGTTGGAAGAAAGTGTCCATGTAGGAGTCCATCCTTCATACTAACAAGCAGAGTAGCAGATTAGACACACACTGAAATACAGAGCTTGTTTTGTCATTCATGGGGTTATTGGGTTGTTTAGGTGATTTTATGTGATGCAGAAACTTGTCTCAGTCCTCAGGTTATCAGTATTTTGTGAATGTCCAGCACAAGCCAAATTTCCATTAAGGCCACTTTTCCAACAAGGAGTCTGGGTCAGTTCAGTTCATTATATATTAGAATGGTTATTTTAGTTTCCAATGCCAGAAGTTGAGAATGGTACCGTTGGAATCACTCCATTCCATCCTGCTTTTTCATAACTCCTCTGTTGAGGTACCTTGCACTCTGATCCAGTACTATAACAGAATAACTAGCAACAATGCAGTCTGTCTATTGGTCAGAGAGAATCAGAGCAACCAGAGTCATCTCATCATCTGTGCTCTGATGAAGAATTTCCCATGTCTGTTGTTTTTTTCACCTTTTGTCTTGCTGCCTGCAGCCCCTTCTCAAACAGAGCGTGTCTACTTGTTGCAATAAACAGCCACATACTGTGAAGAAAGAACATGAAACATTCAATGTCCTCCATTATGTTCTTGTTGTTATCAGAGTAGTCTAGCTCAGTGCTTAATGTATGTGTGTGTGTGTGTGTGTGTGTGTGTGTGTGTGTGTGTGTGTGTGTGTGTGTGTGTGTGTGTGTGTGTGTTGACAGTCTGTGGTTGACCAGGTGAGAGAACGAGCAGCAGAAAAGTGACAGTAAATGCAAGCAGAGCAGAGAAGAGGATTAGCAGTAAGTCAATCTGGCAGTAAATGTACAGTACAGGTTACAGTGTGTCAGTTTCACAAGACCAAGAAGAGTCAAGAACCCTGCCTACATTAAAGAGTACCATGTGTGTAGGAAATGCTAACAGGTCTAGGGTTTAGGTACATGTAGGTATGTATGGGCTAGTTACAGGTTTCAGTCGTACTACACGTAAACGCTGCTTACTTTCACAGAATGCTATGTTTGTGTATTGCCATACAAAACTACAGCACATTTCTTTGCTGGTTTTTGTTCACATTTTGTAGAAACACTTATACCACCCTTGTGTCTTGATTTCTGTGAGAGAAGTCAGAATAAAAATGTATAGTTTTTAGCTTTAGCTTTTGATGATGTGCGTATGCATACATATAAATAAGATAAAAACATGAAATAATTACATGCTTAATTTTATTGATAGAAGTAGATCCATTAATGCAGAAATACTCACCAATTATTTTTTAATTTTCAAGCAAGCAAATAAAAGCCCTTACTTGCAGAAAATTAACCCCAATGTAATTATTCACTAAACAGTTAGGATAGCACAGTGAACTGTCAGGTTTTTAAATCTATTTTGGCTCCGTTAATTTGCCTACTTTTTTTTTTTTCTTTTTTTTTTGTTAAAAAAGATAAAAGCAGCAACATGACCCAAACAGCATAACAGTCAGAAAGGAGTCAATATGTATTCAATTATGACTAACTGCTATAATTTTCAGCATTTTACCAGGTAATGGTATTTGCTGAATTTCTGTTCCTCCACATACTGCAAACCACTTTAATGGCTATAATTCTTAATAAATACATGTAGAATGAGTATGAAGAAATTTAAGTGGCCTTTCCATTATTAATGAGAACAAACTGGGCTAACCCCAGTCTATTTGTTGATTTCTGCTTAAACTTTCCTCTTGTGCTTGCTGTAAGTAAAATATAGTTTCTAGTCCACTTTTAATACAACTATTATTTCCCCTCAATGTCTATGAACTTAACAAACAAGCAACAGTCAGTTGAAAAGAAATCTTTTACAGCCTGCAGCTATCCTCCCTAGTATGTTTTAGACCATGCAAGAATTTGCATAGAGAAACTACCATGACATGTGTTGGTGATAATGATGAGTCCACCAATGTTGTGGATCATTGTAGGACACTGGAAAAGTTGTAAATGGTGTGAAGAATGCTAAGTACTTTTACAATTAACACAGTTTTGACAAGAATATGTTCAAGTGCAGTATCATTTAAATGGTCATTCATTCTCAAGACCTTCAGGCTTTAGTTGAGACTTCCTTTAATAAGAATTGAGACTCGGACTTGATGACTTGAGACTTCACTCAAGCTTGTTTCCATTGCCTTGACACGTGACTTGAACTTGATTTAATTGACTTAAATAGCCACCCTGGAAGAATATGATTAGTGTTCGTATAAAGCTGGGCTTCTCAAACTGTACAATTTCTACAAATAGTAAAAATGTAGTTATAAGAGTATGTTTGAGTCAGACATAAATATGGACTTTCTGTCTGAGCCCTGTCCAAACCTCTGACCTTCAATTAAAATCAGATGTGTCCTTTGAGTACTGAGTTTGAAAACCTCTGGTATAGAAGGTGTGTATGAATTATGTCAGTTAAACTAGATTAGAGCTGGAGTGCAAAAATTTTACATATAATTGGATACGCTTTACAAATGAGTTGTGTATGAAATGTGGTGTGTCTGGTGACATTCCAGTGCTGGTACAATGTTAGTAATGCCTTTTTATGTCAACAGTGATTGGTTTGCCAGAGCTGAAGGAGGACCACCTGTAATACTACCCTGAAAACTGTTTATGTTATAATCATCTCATATTTGTCCATTGTACAGAAGAAGATTTATGAAACCAAACTGCATGTTAATTAATCCTAACATTCACCAGCAAATTCTTTACCCTTTGTTCGTGAACAGAAAGTCTTCTACCTGGAGCATTAGAATACATCATAATTCCCATAGAAGCATGAATAGGGAACCAGTTTATGTTGTCTGAGGGCTGCTGCTTCTCTCAACCTCCTTCCTGACTAAATAACATCCCCACTGTGGCTCCAGCCAAGCATGTCCTCTGTTAGAATGACTTAATGCAATGAGCAGCCACTAAATGAGCAGAGAGGAGTGCTTGGCCTTTAGCACATAAGTCATATTGTATAATATTCAAACTGATAATTATGTTTGCGTGTCAGTCAATGTTAAATTTCTCACCTCCAGATGACATGACATACTGACTGTCCAAACATGATGAGTTACATGATGTATGAGGTTTTCAGCAGATACTGTGCCTTTGCTTCCTGCTGCTGCATTTTGATCTCCAGTCAACATTATCCAACCTTAAAGGTAGACTTTTACTTAACCATGTACCCACCAGATTCTTTGTTTGTGGAACTACTACTACTACTACTACTACTACTACTAATAATAATAATAATAATAATAATAGTAATACACTGTCTCCCTGATGCAAGGTTTTCTTCTGTTTGAAGGATAAATGCCTATCCTTCTGGATTATATGTTAAAGGTGACATGGACACATTTCTAAGGAAATCCTTTTAAGAGAAATGGCAAACACAGGGTCAGAGAAGCATGGAAGTGAGTGACAATTCACAGCTGCCAGTGAAGTGAGGCAAGTGCACCAGCTTGTTCAATGTCAAACCTTGGGGTCAGCCAACAGCAGCCATGGGAAATAAATAGCTTAATAATGGTACGATCCACTCACTTCTTCTCCACCCACCTCCTCTGCCTGCTTGAAACCTCTGATAAAACCCTCTGTGTTGGCTTGACTCACACACACTAACTTATTTTTGCGTAGTGCTGTATAGGGCAGTATTTCCCTGCTGTACTTTGACCATCCTCGAGACCCTACTGTAACTTATACTACAACAACTTTTCCTGAAAACAATCATGTTTTCCTGCTGGAAAAGACAGAATTTAGCCCATCTGGAACCTCTTTATAGCCTGCCATTTTGAAAACACTGCTGCCATATCACACTATCAATCAGTGTTGCACATTTACAGCACCGTTGCTGTGAATGTGCAACACTGATCGATGGTATTTAATGACAACAGGGACGAAACTTTATTCCACATAATGTTGGGTTTAAGATACTAAAAAGCTTGGTTAAGGTTATGAAAAGATGTGGGAGGGTTACTTGAGTATTGACAAAGTCAGCACATTCCATTTTGCACTTAATGTCAGTAGGACTGTCCTGAAAAACTTTGCAAATGTTGTGCACATCTGTAGTGTCTCTGCTGCCTCATTAATGATGCAGTACGGCAATTGGATTTAAAAAGTCAGCAGCAGCAGTTTCCCAAATCTGCTATATGATCCACAATGTTTCCACGTATTACTTCTCAGATGGTTTGATGTCATGATTATCTGTTCAGCATGGCTGACTAGGTTTCTCCATTTTGCGAAGGGAAGAAAAGAACAATAGCGTAGTTCACTGATATGAAAAGAAGTCATGCAATACAGACAGTGCAATTTAGGAACAATCTGCTGTTCTTTAGTATTAGTATTATTGTAGTATTCTTAAATAGGACAGACAATTAGAGTTGGAATATCTCTTTTTTGTGTGTTTGAACAATAGTGTGGATTTCACAACAGTAGCCCTAACTATAACTGAGTGCTTTGAGTTGCCCCAAGACTGTCCACAGCCCATTAGACCGGGACCAGATTCAAATGATCGTATGAAGAAATGACTGTACGTACGTACGTATAAGTGTAATATAATATCAGTGTGGATTTAGTTTGAAGTTAGTCTTTAACCAGGGTAGTTTCGTTAAGAATAATTTTCTTTTTCGCACATATCCTGCCTCATCCTGACACAGTTGCACATATTCACACCTGAAGCTGCCCAGCACAACCACAATCTGATGAGTTAGCCACTGAGCAGCTTGGGGCTCAAAGGTTCAAGAAGGAGGGTCAAGTCATTGAAACCAGCAAACCCCCTGCCAGAAGCCAGTGTCTCAAAGCTCTCTAACTACAACATGTATGTATGTGTCTGTGTAGCTGCCTGAATCGAATTTCATGCTAATTTGTAAGTGTGGGTGGCCTGCCACAATATGCATGTTTTGGGGTATTGTATGGAACAGAGCCATGAACCACAAACCACACAAGAAGAAGGGAAGGCAAGCAGCAGCCTGCGAAAAAAAAAGATCTTTGGGTTCTTCTGTTTTTCAAAGTTACAAGAGAGAAACAAGCTTTTATTGGAGGACAAGTTCTAACAGAGGACAATTTGAAGGTAGCAAGTAGGCAGGTGTAGAACTGCTGCATGACAGTACTTTGATGCCTTCAACCATCAACATTTTAAGTGTCATCCACTTGTCTCAGCCTGTGACCTTTCCATTTTTGTTGTCTGTGGAGCTCCTACATTGATTATTAAATTATTTGTCTAACCATCTTAGGTTTAGTAATGGTAAATGGACTATATTTATATAGCACTTTTCTAGTCTTAACAACCACTCAAAATGCTTTTACAACGCTAGTCAGCATTCACCGATTCACATACACAATGATACGTAGCCACCAGTGAACACTCATTGTGAGCAGTAACAATTCACACGCACACTCACACACTGATGACACTGCATTAGAGGCAATTTTGAGTTCATTATCTTGCCTATGAATGCTTCAACATGTAGACTACAGGACTCAGACTCTACCTCCTGAGCCACAGCTGCTCAATCAAGTCAATTTTATTTATAATAGCGCCAAATCTTAATTGTGTTTGCAGCATAGCTTAAATGCGTGATCTGATATTGCTGTATTGGTGTTATGCCTATAAAATCATAATTATGTTACTTGAGGACCATCATTGCAACTAACCAATCTTGCTGTTTTGATGTCAAAGCTTTGTGACTTGGGCAAAAAGTCCAGAAAAATATGTGCATGGGAAAAGTTAGCCTCTTCTAGCATTGGATCCCAAACCTAACAAAGTTGTTTTGTTGGTAAACCTAACAAAGTAGTTGTGATGCCTAAACCTAACCAAGTAATGTTGGTACCTATACCTAACCAAACTGCCACAGAAAAATGGAAAATGAAAAAACAAAACAAACAAATAAATAGACACTGGAAATCACAAGTGAACTAAGTCCAAAAATAAGTCAACAATGTAACAATATGTTCCACATGGGACACAATCCCCAGCCTGAAAGTCCTGTGCTCGACCCATTCATCCACCATGACCTGCTCTCTATGCTACTTTGCTGCTTTTGGGTCAGTTACAATGATGGTCCTGGAACAAGATTAATTATGATGTTATAGGAACAACAGCAACAGGAGTCGCAAAGCTATAACCTCACAAAAAAGAGAGTGGCAAGTTGCAATGATGGCCTTGGAACAACACTAATTATTATGTTGAGGGAACAACACCAACGTGACGATAGCAGATAAGCATCTATTCTGCACTGAGTGCTGCATGTTTGGTGTTTTTTTTTACCGATTGCTGTGAGTTTCACAATGTTCAATTGTCTCACTCATCACTATCACTATCGGCCATCCAATCACAGTGAAGGATGGGCATGACAAGTATCACAAAGACAACCATTAAATCCTACATGTGCAAGGGCTGAACAATGATGGAGGATAAATTAATACTACTGTACTAATACTGTTTTTCGCATTCAATTTTGTCTTCGTAAATGAACTATTACTTCCATAGATATTCTGTATCATAGCAACCAAAGCTGAAAAAACCCTGTGCCTCTAAGGCACTATCTAGTGCTACCAGCTGGGGTCCCTGAGGAGAAATAAAAAAATGTTCACTGTAACACCCCCTGATGATGTAACAGTTCATGCTGATTCATTTTGAAAGAGCAACGGCCAATGAGGAAACTAATACACGGCCAACTGCACCAGTGGTGTAACTTCATCACTCAGCTACTCCGTCACTCAGTCATAGATAAGCTGGCAGCGCTGTTGCAGTCCAGTCTCATCATCTTTCATTTTAATTATGGAGTTGACTTTGAATAGAAGAAATATATGTTTCATCACACTATTTATGCTTTTCTGAATAACATTCAGAATCAGGTACATCCCAGATAAATAACACCACAGATAACTAGCTTATTAAATCAGACCAATTATGGTCTGGAGCAGTAATGAATATAAAAACTAAATTTGACTGTGAATTTAAGAGAAACACAATTAATCAACATTTGTTATTAGAATTTCTTGAAATTAATATAGCAACACAGTGAGAGGATGAGTAAATGATGAACTCACCTGCAGTGTTTTTTTTTTTGTTTGTTTGTTTTTTTGGTTTGTTCACAATAATGGGCTTTTTGCTAATGAATTACAACTTGGGCCTTATTTTTGAAGTTTTGTTCATCATTCTTATGTCTAATTCCTATTACTAGTCCAGCCACTGTGGCATCAAAGTCATCGATGAGATCTGGAAACAGCAACATTGCTAAGAGGATGTTTTTCAGGGCAAGAAACACAGACAGACAGTCACTCAAGTTTTAAACAAGCCTCCTTATTTGGTAGAGAGAATTGAGCAAACAGGTCAAATATAATTTGACCTCTTCTGTAAACATGTGTTGCAGTTTATCATGCCATCACACAAGTTCACGAGTCAGTGCTACTGAGCCTGTGCCTAATGTGTCTCTAAGAAGTCACCAACATTTTGGAAATGCAATACTGAATAAGCGGAGTAGTCCTTTAAACACACATTTATTTAATAATCATGTTCAGCAAGCAGTCTTCTCCAGTTAAACTAGCACATTGCTACATTTCTTATCAAGTTATACCCATCAAATGTTGATCAGTGAAACTGTGATATTGAGGAATGCTTCCAAGTTCTACTTTGCATTACCATCCTCTACAGTTGGTAGGGATATGTATTGAGTCATCTATGTGTTTGTGAGCATATATGTACATGCAAGCTTGTCTTTGCTAGTAGAGCACCAGATATAACAATACAGTGGCTTGCTCATCAAACCACCACCAGTGGCTGAAACCACGCAGGATACTTTTAACGTAAGCTTAACCATGACATGACAAGTAAATATGACTTCTTTGTTAAGCAACATTATTATATATGTGCAACACTTGTTTCAGGTTTTTATTTTGTGATTATGTTACAGTGATTGTTATTTTGGTTCCAGTGCATATCTTTATTTAATGTACACCTCAGTGTAGGTTTATGATACAGGTTTATTCATGCATTCAAACTGAGTTTTCAAGGTTTCTCTGTTCATTCACATCTGCCAGCTCCCTACCACTGTTAATAAGACTGACAGGCACTGCTTATTATCAGGGTAAGGATGTGCTCAGCTGTTTTTACTGGCATTGCATTTGACTAGGTGTGGCAGAGACAGACTTTGAAAGAGAACATTGTTATTGCAAGAAGTACAGCAGATGCAGTGTGGTAAAATCCCTGTAACTTGCCTGTAGCTGTTTCTCTGTCAGGGCACTTCATCTGATACTGGTTATCTTCTCTTCCCTCCTCTTGCCTCTTCCTTTCCTCACATTTGTCTCACTGTCTCTCTCCCTTAGGCATGCCCAGCTTCATCAAGTCCCCTGACGATCAGACAGGAATTTCAGGAGGAGTGGCCTCGTTCGTATGCCAGGCAGTGGGTGAGCCCAAACCTCGCATCACCTGGATGAAGAAAGGAAAGAAAGTCAGCTCTCAGCGCTTTGAGGTACAACTCGGTAGCAGACCTCAAAGCTCCCTGTCTGATGTGTTAAAATGTGCAGAACCTTCCTTTCTCACACCATCACGGCTCATTAGCTCTTTGTGTGAGACACAGTAAGATAGGTTGGGTGCTGTAATTCTATACTTGCAGTTACAATGTGTCAACATACCTTCTCAGGGAGATGAGTGTTTAGCAGCAGTGAGGCTAAGATGTATGCTGGGGTTGTATTTGCTAATTGCCACCATGCTCAAAAAGCTATACAGCAAGTCCATTTAGTGTCTGTTTGAAGACCACTTAATACAAATCAGGTTAGGTGCAATAGTCTAAAAGGAATATCTGAGGGTCAGCATCACAGTGAGTACAGAGTCTGCAGGTTAAAGAATGGCACTGACAGGTGATAGAGCATAACTGTGATAACACACTGTCACTGAGCCAGAGGCCAGCACATGATAGGCTGTCAGGTTTATTCAGTGTTTGTATAAGAGCAAGTTTATTGAGGTGCACCATGACATCATTACTTACATTTTTTAAATTATAAACAATTGCTATTAAGATACAAAAACCAACACTGAATGTGTACAAATTCTATCGACAAACATACATGAAGAAAAACACTGACTATTGTTTCAATGAGACATGCTCCTTTATTGTGATGCACATTAATGTGCAGTCAAACAAGCAAAGCTGGGAAAATATAAAGCATGCACAGTGATGTCTGCCTGACAGCACAGAGACAGAAAGGCAGTTGTGAAATGCTGTAGAATACATTACACTGATCATGATCAGGCACATGTCACCCAATACAACAGTATAGTTCAATTGTTTAAGTAAGGCAATAGCCTAACCAGGTCACAAGGTACGCTGTCTATTCCCCCCAGAATTCAGCAATTATTGCTGTTTGTCCCTTACAGGACATTGTAGTCCTGAAAATCCCTCTGTGTGGGATGCCATGCTTTTCTTATTTTACTTGTCCTACTTCAGAAGGTAACCATGGCACCCTACAACATCCTACAATATTCAAATTAAAAGCACCCATTCAGTCCATCTGTTCAACTAATGTGTTAATTAAGGTGGTGTCTTACACTGTGGGTTTGAGAAGTTATGGACCAGCAGCAGAGGTAACAGCTGTCATTTTGAGCAAATAAGGAACCCCCAGGTCTCAACCACAATCTAGAACTCTTGCCTGCTGCTTCCTTCTCTCTGCACATTGCCCCATCACACACTAAGAAACATAACACAGAGTATGAGGATATGTAGAGAATCTCCAGCTCTTATGGGTTACATTTCCTTTCAAAAGTATCTGATGGCAGAAAGGCAAGTTTATCAGGCGATGGCCACACGGACAATGCATATTAGTAGCACAACTTGTATTGCTGGTTTTTGGATTGCAACAGTATTATCCTTTAATTACTCACTGTTGCTGCTTTTAAAGTACTTTATTTGCAGCATGTGGGGATAACTGCTCGGGCCAGTGAAATGTTAGAGATGGGAGTTAAGACTTCCATCACCTGTCCAGCACATGCCCTGAGTCTGCATCTGGGGATGCCAGGAGGGCCTTACATGTATGAATCCTGCTCACTGGTGGGGGCTGGTTGTTTGTAGTCTATGATGGCCTGGATGCCTTGTTACATGTGCTGGGGGTCAGCATTGTTGAAACGCTCTTCAGTCCTTAGCTTTTGGTTATGCTTGGCCCTTTTGATGCTCCTGGATGAGCTGTTCATCCACAGCTTCTGATTTGGGAAAGTTGTAATCTTTTTGAGGGTGATGACACACAATTGTTGTTAGTGTTTATGTAGTCCAGAGGAGAGGTGACATAAGAGGCAATGTCCCTGTTGGAGTCTGGTGACCTGAATGACAAACACAATCCATTCTATCTGCTTAAACAGGTGCTGTAGTACAGTGTCTGGTCCGTTTGGCCACATCTTAACTATTCTCACTAAAAGTTTTAAGTGTCTGATAAGTGGTGTGTACTTTGGGAGTTGGAATGGAGATAGGTGGTAAGACCAGAATCATGCAACTGGGTTGGATACCAGCTAGGTAACCCACAAAAAATTTGTCTAACAGGTAAAACATTCATTCATTCATTCATTCATTCATTCATTCATTCATCTTCTATACCCCTGATTATCCCTTTCGGGGTTGGGGGACAGGTAAAACATATCTTTATATAAATTCATAGGTATGAGTACAGGTAAAAATGAACAGGGAGGCAGCAGGTCAGAACAGGGTGAGAATAAAAATATGTTTGTTGTTTGTTTGTTTTTTTCTGGAGAAATCAGAAATGAAAACGATTGTGCAGTATTACCAACATGCAGGATTTTTTTTATTGTGAAGGTCTACAACACAACTTTTGTCCCCTAAATTCACCTCTGGCCAAATAATTGCTGAAAATGACTTTGAGTGTCATTGTTCCATTTCTGGCATGATTCAAGGATACTACCAAGGCCTTGGAGGCATCTAAAACCCCAAACATTCACCTGACCATGGTGTGATTGGAGTGCTTCAGACGTTACCTGTAACAGCATGATATCTTGTCCCAAGTATTATGTGTGCTTGTGATAATATTTCTGTAGTCTCTTAAATGATTGAAATGAGTGATTTCAGCAATCAAATCTCCATCTTGACTTTCTTTATAGGCTTTCTGAAGGCAAAAAACACGGATAGTTTAGAAGATGTTTTTTATGCAACAAATGGGCTTGTTGACATTGAGTTAAAAACATAAAAAAAAAAAAAAAAATCCTAAAAGGCCTAAATATATTATTAAGCTATTTGTCCCTGCAGTAGTGCATGCATGCACTTTCAAACCTTTGACCCTGGAATGATAAGATAAAATAACACTTTATTAATCCCCCATAGGGGAAATTAGGGTGTTACAGGCAGCAGCGGTAGTGTCAGAAATATATAAAGTAAGACATAGAAGGGAATGAAATAGAAATTAGAAAATGAAAAATTAACTACATACATACATTCTATACAAAAAAGAGGGGGAGGGGTATTGAAAATTAATATGACTTGGGAAAAATTTTAAATTGCACAAGGATTGAAAATTGCACATGATTTAAGTACTGTGTTTTCACCATTGCACATTAGATAAAACAATATGTAGCACAGTATATAAAAGAAAATATGTACAGTATTTGCATAGACTTGATACAAAAAAGATAAATATGTAATATTGCACGAGATATTGCATGGATGTAATGGCAAGATGATGAAACATAAAAATCACACAGTTGTGCAAAACAGTGCAAAAAGCAAGTGTGTAAACACAGTGCTACATTGAACAATACTAGAGTTGAACAGTCTGATCGCAGTTGAATGAAGGACCTGCAGTAGCGTTCCTTCTTACAGAGTGGATGCAACTGTCGGCTGCTGAAGGTGCTGCTTAGGGCACCCACCGTCTCATGCAGGGAGTGGGATGGGTTGTCAATGATTGATATCAGCTTGGCTAACATCCTTCTCCCAGAGGGCAGTCCAGGACGGAGCCAGCTTTCTTGACCAGTTTGTTCAGTCTTTATCTGTCCCTCTCAGAGGTTCTGCAGCTCCAGCAGACAACTGCGTAGAAAATCGTCGTAAAATGTTTTTAACAATGTCCTACATACTCCAAAGGACCTCAGTCTTCTTAGCAGGTGGAGACGACAGGCCCTTCCTATACAGGACATCTGTGTTGTTTGTCCAGTCCAGTTTGTTGTTGAGGTGGACACCTAGGTATTTGTATTCCCCCATGATCTCAATGTCCAAGCCCTGGATGTTCACTGATGTAGTCTGTGGTACATTCCTTCAGAAATCAATCACCATCTCCTTTGTCTTCGAGCATTTATGTGCAGGCAGTTCAGTTCACACCATTTGACAAAGTTGGTGATGACCTCATTGTATACCAATTTGTTCCCGTGTGATGCACATCCAACAATGGCTGAATCATCAGAGAACTTCTGGGTGTGACAACTGTCAGTGTTGTGTCTGAAGTCCGATGTGTAGACGATGAAGAGGAAAGGGTAGAACACTGTCCCCTGCAGAGTCCCCATGCTGTAAACTACTTAATAATGTGTAGTGTAATGTTTGCTAATAGCAGCATTTAATTCTTTAATTGTAAGTTTAGCATCAACATCCAGGAAGGATATATGCTGCCACAGCACTACATGTAAACTCTCTGGGCAGATAGAAATTTCTGCACTTTACCATGAGATATCCTAGGCTAGCAGAGGAGTGAGCCTTGATCATAGCAGTGTCCGTGCACCAAGCATTGGTTACATGGTTGCATACTCTGCTCTGACAAAGGCCTAAGTGGTTCCTTACAGTAAAAAAAATATCAAAATTAATATCTGCTGTCAGATGAGGAGCATTTTTAAAAGTCTCCTTGATGGTCCATTCTCTGGTCTGTTCCTAGAAAGCTTTGCTTTGGATTACATTGTTGAAACCTTTAGTGCAATGTGAACTTGATTATTTAATTGAATGTTGCTGGTACAAAATATTCAGTGGATTATGGATTTTATGTTAAATAAATTCTATGTAATACAAATGCATTGGTCCAGATCTTCTGAGTCACCTGCTGAGTCTCATCTACATTTTAATGTGCAGAGTCTTTGTGCACTGTGATAAGATGGCCAGAATCTAGACATTTTATGCATTCAGCTGCAATGATATAAACTGCAACTGCTTATTAATTAAGATGACTGTATGAGCCTTCCTGCAGGACTCTGGAGCAGTAGGAATGCTCATTAGCTGCCAGCCAGCCCAGATGATTTCAAGTGAAGTGACTCAACATGAGTCCTGTGTGGATGGAAACACTTGGTTCATGTCATCGTGAGTAATAGGAATTATCTTCCACCTGTCTGCTCAGCATTACTCAAAGTGATGGCTACCCTGTGTGTGGGGTGGGTGTAACTCCTCTCAATGCAGGGTGACAGTCCAGCTTTCTCCTTCCTTCTTAACTACTCTTTTATTAAATTTTATCCAGTTGAACAAGGCTAGAAAGAAAATCTTTAATACTACAAAGCATCTATGTCATATGTCAGTGCAATATTCCTTATATGCCTATGCTTGAATTCTCGTTCAGTGTAGAAGGAATGTTCCACATATTTTGCTGTTACAGTTAAATGTCTATTGATTGATAATAATTTTAGGTTTTAGATGCACAGGATATCTTGCGTATGTCTCTTCAGGTATGAGAGTGAAGATGAAATACAATTAGCACCTGATATCAATATGTCATCTGCGTCTGTATACGTTATCTGGATAATGTCATCTGACCATGTATTTAACTACGCAATTTACACTGTCACTGCCACTCTCCTAAGAATTGTACTGGTCTACAAATATTTTTCATTGTGTGCATTGTTCACCCATCTGTCCACCAGAAATTCCTCTCTCTGACTCTCACTCCACTATAATTTCACACTACCCTCAGCACTTCTATTCTTTATGCCCCCACTGAGCATCAATAAAGTGCAATCTTATTGCCAATGCATATGAATGTAACTTATAGAAAATGTGGTTGCATTGGTAGGATTAATACTATTTAGCGTTCTCAGTTTTTTTTTCTCTGCTATTTTAACAACATAACACTGCCTTGTGAAAATTGCTCTTTTGATGTTAAATTCTTTATCAAATGTAACATCTCTACTTGAAATGGATCAGGGTTATGGTTATCCCAAACCTGGCTCTTTTTTGACATGAACTTAACTAGTTGAACTTAACTCTAGTGTAACGTTTGGTGTGAAGATAAGATAAGACTTTATTGAACCCACACTGGGGAAATTTAGTCGTTACAGCCAGCAAGTATTACCAAGAGCAAGCACAGTGGCATAAAGAGGTCAAAATAAAAAAAGTGTACAGGATACAGAATAGAAAAAACAACTATGTATATGTACATTTGTACAGATTATAAAGAAAAATAGTAACTGCCATAAAAAACTAAGGTCATAAGGTTTTCTACAGTCTTGGTCCTTTTTTCCATTCCCAAGCTTCTTTACAATGGCTATACAGTATAATCAGTTCCTGTCATTCTGAGTAAGAAGTTTCTCCTGTGTTCTTCAAACTCATAGCTTCCCTGTGTGCTGGGTTGGTTGACCTCCTACTATGGCAGGAAGAGAGTGCAGCTCTGTACCTCTTTCATTAGAGCAAGATGTGCTTCTTGCCAGTCAGCTTGTTGAGTCACAGTGCAGTGGAGCAGAAGTGTAAGGCCCGGTGTCCTGACCTTTCAGTCTTTACCCCCCTAAACATTCCTAAAGCCCCTCACATACCTGTTATCCAGTCAAGCTCATTACTTTATACATCCTCCTTCAGCTGCTCTGAGGTCAGTACTCAGGTCACTCCAAGCAACATGATCAAACTTAGTGAGAACCTTTACTTTCACCATCTCAGTTCCTCTAAATTTGAATAATTTGTAATGACTTTTTGTAAAGTGGGTCATTTTCATGGTTTTGGCAAACATTCCTATCCATATATTTTACTCACCATAATTGATGAGATTAGGAATGAAGAAATCATCAAAATGATTTCCCCATTTTGGTTGTGTGGATTCGTTTAATTTTCTCAGCTGTACATTAAACAAGGCAACTAACTGTTGCAGACAGAGTCATTACTCTGAGCTATGAAGTGTAAGAGAGAGATGATATTCAATAATGACCATGTCCACTTATTAAACTAAGCACCCACATACTATAGTTGTGCACGTTCACAGATTTCCTGTGCAGTGTGTAGGACTATTAGTGGCAAATCAGCTGTACCAAGTTTCAGTTTGACCTAAAAAAAAAGTGGCTAAAATAATCTGGGTAACAGATCTCAACAGGCTTGGGCAATCATCTGTATTTTCAGATAGTCCGATCATCTTTGGATTTGATTGCCTCTGTAGCTGTGTGGTGTTATACATGTACTTATACAAGCTAATGACAAGAGACAGCAAGAGCAATGGAGACTGACGACAGTTCAGCCTATAAATGACAGAACAGTCTCAGCTGGAATAAAGTAATGCAGAGTCTAATGTAATGAAAATTTTTAACCTCTCAAAATGTAACAGGGGATTTAACTAGTTTACCTTGCAGCTCTGGATAAAGCCCCGTACAACACAAATTTCTTCACAGTCCCTAATACAAAGCAAGGCTTTCCCATCTTTATTGATTTTTTTCCCCCAAAGTTAATTTTACAAAACCAAGAGGGCAAATCACAATTACATAAATTACACCAACATAATGTAAAAGAAACAAAACAACTATACAAATGAAGAAACACAGAGACACTATTGCTGCAAATTAAACAGTATCTCTTACCATTCTCTTACATTATGCCATGTCTTTACTGACTAATTAAACTAAGCAAAAAGCAATATGTGGAGTGGCTAATGCCGATTAATATGACATTCATCTTGCTTTTCAGCCTTGTTAGGATTTTGACCTCACAGCAGTTTGTAGAATTTGTAGAGCAGAAAGAGCTGAGTGATAGCTGGTCACACTATCAGATGTGTGATGGTACCAAAACAACAATTCTAGTTATAAAACAAACACACATATTTAGTAAATTACCATTAGGTATTATTTCCACATAATAAATAAAAGCTACTAATTATTACAGCAGACTGATTCAGATTTTTTTGTAGCTCATAAAAACATTACACCACATTGCCCCAAAAATAATCGTCAATCGTTGCTACTTGATATGATCATCAGTCAGTACAAAAACAGATATCAGCCACCTGAGTGCTGAGTACAGTGTTGTAACAGTTGATGAGGGCGATGGACAAAACCTCAGAAATCATGACTGGAATTACCCTTTAAACAGTCTTGCGTGTAAAATCAGTCCTCTGCTGAGTGATCAAATCAAAAAGTCTACTGTCAGAGACATATTTAGAACTGCACTGATCAAAGACCAAAGAGTTGTAGGCCAAGCTGTTATTAGAGTAAACTGCACTCTATGGGTGTGTGGACGACTGTCTAAAGTTGGTGGAGTAGCTTACAATGATTATAATCTAATTAAACTCGTGGTTAATAAGATTGATTCATATGTTGCAGTGGCTGACACCAAATTTGTGATGCAGAATAATGCATGACAGATGCCTGTGGGACCCTGTGCACTTTGCAGAGCCCTTCATGGACTGCTGAAAAGTTACATAAATATGAACATGTAATGTAATATGGATATTTGATATCTTCTTCTAAGTCACTGGTGTTAGTGTTACAGTAATTCATGTGCAAAACATGGCTGAGTAAAGAAGTAAAATCCACAAAGGAATATTCAACATTTTTGAAAATATGTTTCTTTTTTTTGCTTTCTCTCCAAGAGTAGCGGAAAAGCTGTCAGGACATGGTTAGCATAGCTTAGCATAAAGACTGGAAGGTAGAAACAGCTAGCCCTCTCTCCAGATTTCAAAACTACACTTACCTGCTGAGTGGGGTCATTGTGTGTGTTGTAATTTTTGTCTATCCAGAACCACATTCAAGTTGATGGGTAGCAAAGGGTCTGAATAGGAATAATTCTGATATATAGGCTTTTTATATACATTCATGTGAAGATGTTCCTTGAAAGCCCTTTGTTCTTTCAGCAAATGGAAAGCTTTATCAAAGTTAAACACTGTTGTGTTAAAGGGGTCAGTAACAGAGATTAGCAAAGCAGACATGAATTTGAATGGAAATGTCACAGATGATTAGTTTAATCCTCCTCTGCTGTTGTCTGACCAGGTGATTGAGTTCGATGATGGCTCGGGCTCGGTGCTGCGTATCCAGCCTTTGAGGACCCACCGCGATGAAGCCATCTATGAATGCACAGCCACCAACAGTGTAGGAGAGATCAACACCAGTGCCAAGCTCACTGTCTTAGAGGGTAAGACCTGACTGCCTGTCTGCCTTCCTCCCTGTCTCACTAATCATCCACACATGCCACATGCCTTAGCTGTTTTACTTCTATAAATGCCCTTCCCCAGCCTGTCCTCACCCCTCTGACTTTCTGACAACTGAAGGGGTTTTCATGTTCATGTGACCCTGTGTTGCCCTTACATTAGAGCCGGTCCTCATGAGTACAGACAACACATTAGGCACTCTTCTTGCTTTACTCCCATATGTCTGTTTTTTGTTCATTGTTAACCATTTATAGTTCAACTGAGAGCTGTTGTCTGTTCTGTCTATCTGTCTGTCTGTCTGTCTGTCTGGATAGATAGATAGATAGATAGATAGATAGATAGATAGATAGATAGATAGATAGATAGATATTTCTCTCACTTCTTCACTGACTCTTTAGCGTCATGTTTCAACATGCAGGGCTTGACAATTGAGGCAGCAATAATAAATTTGCAATATTTATTTATTTTTGGTTAGCAATGTCTGGTTAGACTTTCAAAATAAAGCTTGCTGAGAAAAATAATGAACACATTTTGCTTAGGTTTAGGCATAAAAATTACTTGGATTAGATTTAGGAAAAGATCATAGTTTGGCTTACAATAAGCATGTTCGTTATATTACTTCAGTTACAAAATAAATCTACCTTCATTTTTGGTTCCCCATGGGACAAGAACCCCTGTCTCCTGAGTGAAGGTCCTGTGCTTGACCCATCCGATCACTCCAACCTCCTCCAAAGGTGAACTTCATATGTGATGAGTTGGAAGGAAGAATGACTTGGTGCTTTGAGACATAGCTTGCTGATTTGTTTCTGCTAATTTGCTGGATCCTTATGTATTCAGTTCTATTATTTTGGTTTGTAGGTACCAACCATGTACTTATTTGGATTGTACAATTTCAAAATCAATAGAAGCAATTGCATGCCAAAAGACTCTTAAAATCCTCTCTTGGAGTTTAAGCTTGGTCTTGCTGTTTCAGGGATATCAAATAACACTTATTTTTCATCTAGGAGCCATTATAAGGTGGCTTTGTTGATTTCACTGCCTAAATTACCACGAAAAAGGCTTTAAGTAAAAGTCTTTTTGATAAACCACGGACTCTTGTTGCAAAGTTTCACACTTTGCTGAATGACTTATTAGTGTTTCTGATCTGATGTCCCTATCAACGGAACAAGATTGTTTGTCATGGCCTGATATAGTAATGATGGTGATGATGATATGATGGTGATCCGCCATGGCTATGGTTAAGGTTAGGTTCAGGTAGAATTTATATTTGTTTTAATTTGTCATGTGCTGATGGTTCCTGCTTTTTCTTCTATGCATAGAAAATGCATTTGTCATTATCAGTGATGCTCTTTTCTTCAATACACCTCAACTACAATTACAAGAAATATTTTATTCATGGCCTCTGCCCTGTTACCTGGTCCCCCCAACAATCTGTATGTAGGGAGGCAAAGGCAGCGGGTGCCTGTGACCAACCCGGCTGCTGAACAGCTGCCCCACACTGACAAACACAAATGCCAAATAACGCATTTCCTTGATTCACCACTGGCTGGCTCTAAAAATGGCTGGCTCTAAAAATTAGTCAATCTCCATCTCCATAAACATGCTTACAGCCTGTCACAAAAAAAGGGTTTTGGTCTCCATAGCTAATTTCCCCATTCATGACATCTATTGGGGGGTTGAATTTCTATATAACTTACTCAAATAGATTATATTAAGGTTTAAAGTTGTGCATTATTAAGGGCGGGGCAGCTTTGAGTGACAGCTAGCGACTAGGTTTCAGCAACCACATTTCATGCTGCAGCTCCACCCACGCTTCACCTTGTTACTTATTTTTAGAGTTTGACAGATGGCTCTTCAGAAACCTATGGGTGATGTCATGGAGACTATACGTCCATATTTTATACAGTCTATGCTTTGAACTAAGCCCCCTGTTTGATGGAACAAAATGTCAGAATGTTGTTTGGCTGTTAGAGATGTCTGAGTCTCAAATTGAGCCGAGTATTTCTGTGTGATGGTGTTTTCTGAGCAGGAATGTGTTGAAAGTGATTTTGGCTGGGAACTACCTTTAGGTGTGTCTCTAGACAGCTCTGTTCTTTGCCAACGGCAAGATGGAGCCCAAACACATTTATTTAATCGACACTCTAATTGGTAGACAAACAGCCACACACAAAAAAAGGGCTGTCTCTCTGGCAGCCTTTTCCAAATCACTCAGGAACCCATTATACTTATTCTGCCATGTAGATATTGTCAGCAGTAAACACAGCCTGAGGCTCCAGAGCCTGATGCACCAAACAAATAGGCCTTTCTCTGGAAAACCACTCAGGGTCTTGTTAAAGGAGAGTGACAGGCCAGACTGATAATCACTGTTAACAGACTAATATTTAATGAACAAAGCTGTGAAATACAGAATAAGCTTTGCCCTGATGTGCATATCAGTCAGGAATACATTTTAATTTGTTTTGGCATCATATTTTTGCATAATAACTTTGTGATTTTCTCATATTCATAGACATATTCAAAATTGACCACTGGTTAATATTTTAACTGAAAACTACAACACATTTTGATAATCTCTACTTTGTAGCTTCGTAAAACAGCAACCTGACACTGTCTCCCAGCACTGTTCATTCTTCTTGTTGAAAGTCAGTGTCGTAGGCTTCATAAATCGTTCTTAGTTCCTTCTGTGAGGTCGTAGTGTTTTTGGATAGTTAGTTTAGTTTTATTTTAGTTAGTTTCAGCACGATTCCCAGGTGTGATTCTGAGATGTCTGAGGAATTACTTGAAAACACATTACTGGAGCTATGCTAACAGTTTCCCCCTGCTTCTAATCTTTGTGCTACAGTAAGCTAGTTAAAAGTTGTACTGAGGCCATCTTTGTACTGAAATTAATTTCACTCTTCTCGTCTGACTTGTACGACAACAAACAACTGCATTTCCCCAAAGTAGTAGACTGTTTCTTTAACACCTTAAGTCTTCAGTGTAAATTAGATTTCCCCACGAAGGTTTTAATGTTGCTGTACCACTGAATGTGAGTAGGTTGTGGATATTGCTCTTTGTTGACAAAGTTGTTAGTTTTCAATGTAAAGCTGCTTCATCCAAAAAAAAATTTCTGTCAGTAGTCAGAATTCTTAAATCATGAGCCATACCATATCGGATTTGAAAATAGGGTAAATTTTCCGGTGCCGCACCCTGGACAGTCCCACTACCTTCCCCACTGTCCACATACCCATTGCATTTAGACAAGGCTACACACAGTAAAACAAACTTATGCCAGCTTATGTTCTACATACTGCCACCTGTTTTACCAGAGGGGAATGTACCAAACACATTAAATATGTCCAATGGTTATGCTTCCTGTTAACATTACAGCAAACCTTTTAGGGGTTTTTTTCTTTAGAAAGGATAAAAATATTTAAATGGGAGGTCACCAAGAAAGAAGAGGAAAATATGTTAGAAGTGATATGCTGGTAACATGAATACATGTAAATCGTATCAATGTGCTCCACAAAGCTGCATATCCATCTCATTCTTTTGCAAGTTTAAATGGTTTTATCCTCCAAATAGTAAAAGCTGAAGAAGCTGCAAAGCTTTCAGTATATGTCATAATGATATCCACTTCCATTCCAGTTACCATTTTGTGTCACAATTTTCAAAATGTGAGTTTGTCTCTTTTGAAACAAAACTCCTCAGTGATGCATGAGAGCTAAAGAGAGAATGGAAATACAAAACAGCAAAAGCAATAAGAGAGAGTGGGCAGAAATGAGAGATGAGAGAGTGAGGGGGAGAGGAAGAGGATGAAGATGTGGCAGAGTCGACAGCAGGACTCTGGGTAATGAGAGTGCAGCATTAGTCATGAAGTGAACCGACAGAGAAAGCTTAAGGGGATGAAGAGAGGGAGACGGTGAAGACAGCTGCAGCTGAAGCTAGTACAATGCAGACAGAGATGAGAGGTACTTCTCACGCATGGGAGTTATATGCCTTTCTGCAGAAAACATCATATACATTTCTCTTTTCGTTGATTGTGACACTCAAGAGGCACATCTCTCAAAACAAGCCTCCTGCACTTGTAATGGCCATGAGTGGTACTGCTGGTTGCACTGATAGGCACTGAATCAACATCAGTATCGTGCTAGATTTCTTTCCTGCTGTTTTCCTGTCTGCTGCTCGCTCTATGTCAGCAGTAGCCAATCTTTCTGCGGTGCCATGAATTTTCTTGTTTTTTTAATATATTTTCCTCTAAGATGCGCTGCCTAAAAGCACTTTGACAGTGAATGTGGGGAGTGTAGATAGAGCTCTCTGTCTGCTCTGGCTGAATGCATATTTCTGTGCATGATGACAACACTGACTATAAATGGCTATGTACAAAATAATAAACCCTCTGAAGTCACAGCTTTCAGTGACAACTTCTTTGCCTGATACGGTATTTATTAATAAGTCATCACATGTCCATCTGGCAACCTTGTGTCTGAGAATGTATGTTCATATAGAACTAATCAGCAACAGCAAGTAAGTTTTGAAACAAACGTAATTACATTCATTATATTTTTAATCAACAAAAATAGAAAACATTGTTAATTAACACAGAACCACAAATGCAAGATCAAACCATCAAGAGTGGTGTAACTTTGGAATTGAATTGGAAGATGGGATTAGCAGCTGAACTGGGAACCACCGGGAATGACTGTGCTTCAATAGAGTGCATGCTCTCTGAAAAACCCTGTCATATTTTGGCACTAATAGGTTAGACAGCAGATAACAGTTGTATGACTCAGCAACTTAAACCAGCACATTCTCAAACCTAAACTGCTTAATAGGTCAATTGCCAATACTTCCCAAAATGACATATGTATACACTGATGGAGGGCACTTGCAACAAGGTGGTACATCCTTTGTCTTCATATCTTTTAACATTGTAAAACAGTTGTGGCTTGCTTAGGTTTAAGCAACAAAACTATTTGGTTAGATTTAGGCAACAAAACTAGTTGATTAGGTCAAGGAAAACATCACGGGTCACAAGTACATTACTTTAATGTATGCAATGTAATGTAAGTATGTTACTTAATGTAACTTAAAAAGGGTCAATGTTTACTTTCAGTTTCCCATGGGATGCAAATAGTGGTCTCCTGGGTGAATGTCCTGTATTTGTTTGACCCATCCATCCACCACACCTTCCTCCAAATACAGATTTCCTCCTTTGCTCCCGTTGTAATTACTGTAGCCGCTAGAAATTGTCGCTTCACAATAAACACAAATATGGATTGTAATAACCTACTTGAAAAGTAAAAACAGCTCATCTATATTATGTATTTCATCTATCTGCATCGGATCTGAGTGGCCATAGACCTGTTCTCTCAGAGAATCTTGCTTAATTTCTGCATATCATGCTCAGGTGTGTTTTCCATGGCTCAGTTTCAGATTGAAACATGAAGGCCACTACCAAATAGCTATCCACACTTGCTCAGCAGTGTCAGTAGGTCTGGTACTGTACTCAGCGGCTATCAGAGCAAGAGCTGGATTAGAAAAACAACCACAAAAACGGCCACAAGTGTTAATGAGATCAGTGCAGGTGCAAAGACTATTGGAAAATAACTCACGGAAACAATAAGTAAATCAAGCCATATTAACTCTCTTTTGTTGGCTGTAACAATTTAATTTCCCTGGCATGGGATTAATAAATGGGAATGGGAATGGCTGTTTCATGTTCTGGCCGCGATGTGGTTATGTTCTGTCCTCCACACAGGTTCAAACCCCACCAGGAGCACTTCAGAAGTAGAGCATTTTTTGTTGACTTGCTCAGATTTTGTTGATTTTTTCAGTTTGGGACAATTGCTTGACACAATTCCCAATTTTGGTGTGTCATATGTTGTTGAGAATCATTTTTAGTTATATGACCAATGTAAACCCTGCAATTTAGCCAAATGAAATGATAAATGATGAGTCTTTGTTAGTTTTATCCTGCTGGTTTGAAATTGCTCAATGACATACCATATGTCACTGCTAGTGTCCAATAAGTTTGGATGGTTTAGATTGAAAATAATTATGCCACACTTTTAGCATGTGACTTTTTTTTTTTTTTTTTTTTCAATGATTCAGTATTAGCATTATTCAGTATTATTACTGACAATGGATGGGGGAATTCTGCTTCTGAGACAGGTTGAGGTTAAGTATTTTGCTCAAAGATACTTTGGCAAATATTGTCTCATGGGGGATTTAACCCAGGATGACTTCACCAAGCAGGAGCCCACCCTGTGGCCCTGGGACCTGACATGACTAATTAGTTTTCTTATAGTTCTGTTCCTGCACTCTCCATCTCCTGCATGGAGGCCATCTATCCCTTTGGTCATTTAAGCACCAAAGAGGCTCCAAAAGCATTTAGAGCACAGAGAGAGAGAGGGAGGCAGTGGAAGAATGCTGTCTGAGAGGACTGAGATGAATTGGCAGTGATAAATGACACATTATATAAGATGAATGTTAGGTGCACTGCTGCCACACACCCAGCAAGTTTATGAAGCTGAGCCTTTGATCTACAGGGACTGTTGCACCATGACTCAAGCAGGGAAAAATGAGACAGCGTCATGGCAAAGTTACTTTGAAAATGTCATAAATCTTTCACTTACAGATGTAATTATTGATATTTAAATTACTTCACCTTAGAAGTCTTTAAAAGAGTGATTTATTCACACTAGACTGAAATTTAGGAATCCACAATCAGAATGTAAATTTTAGAACTTATCAATTCCCCAAATATTTGGGGAATTTGAAGGACATAGCCATCATGGATATACCCAACTGTGGACTGTGATCATTAGTTTTCTTTAGATAATATCACTTTATATTATGTGATATCAAGTGATGTTATCAACATCTAAAGTTTCACTGTCATGTTGGCTGAAAAGTTGAGGCTTGGAATACATTTTTGACCAGTTTCCAAGGTTAAGAAAGAATTATGAGCCTTTGTCATGGAAGGACTGTCTTTGCCAGCAATAGCACACTCGACGGCACCTCTCAGTGTTATTATAGGGATGAGGATCAATTATCAGGATGAAGACAGAATATGACAGAAGTTCCAAACTCCCAAATGTGCATATGCCTTTTTGCAGCTGTTTAATGCAATGCAGAACCAATGTCATACACTGTGTTTTCACCTTCACCAGCTCTAGTTTTAGTGACTTGTCTGATCTTATTATGGTGAATACTGCTGGTATAGAAACAACTAAGTAAAGGAGGAATAGCAAAAATATGTTTTCATTTGCAGTTGTAGAACTGCCCGTTGATACATCAGGGTACTCAAAAGCAACACAAGCAGCAGACAATTGGTCAAGATGTAAACAGAAATAATTCTGATTTTTCAGATTCTTAAACAGTATGATGGATACTGAGTCATACTTTTTATGAAATTGATTTGCACAATACAGTCAGCTGTCACATTGAAAGCAATCAATTTATGATAATAGAAACATTTTGGTTTGCTTGCACACATGTAGACATTATCATTAAAACTTGTATACTGGATTTTCTTGTCTAGATTTTATTTTGTCATGAATCTGTGAAAGTTGAAATATTGAATATTATAAACATATAAATCACTGCAGGGAAAATTAGGGTGTTACAGACAGCAGGCAATAAAGGCGACGTAGAAGGGAATAAAAAAATACAAAATAGAACATAAAAAATCAAGCATATGTAGTTGTAGAGGGCTTGTCTGGTGTGAGTTTGTTTAACCACATCTCCATGAGGCACATGATGCTACACTCCTGCTCTTCCCTCTGCAGTCTGGTTAGCGCCGTTATTAGGGAGATATCTCATGTTCCCCATAATAAGAGATGATATGGATGGTTTATACCATCTTTTCCTGTCATGGCACACCTTAGTACATTTGTGTTGCACAGCACTAACAGCTGTTCCCAAGTGTGAACAATAGAGCCATGGCTGAATGGATCTCACAGTGTTGTTTTAAATAGTCCAGGAAAGAGTAAAAAGCAAATCACTAGTCTCACCGATTGTACATTCATACATGCGCCCAATCAACTTAGACTAGTGGTGGAAGAAACACAAGAATAACACAAGAACACACTAAAACATAGAAAAATGATCTGAGCTGCTGTAACGAGCTGCCACTCTTGCAGCGCCATATTGAACACAGTAGTGTTAGAGCCACAAGCCTTGAAAAACCTATGCTAGACGAACCATGATCTTGGGCAGCTGGGATATTTTCATGTTTATGCAGAGGTGAATTTCTGAATATGGTCATAACAAGAGGCAATCATTCAGTTAATTCATAGCCGTCCAAATGACATAAATCCACGTGCCCAAGTTTAAGTAGGTCCACATGGAACATATGCATGAAGCTCAAACTTCACAACATTCAGCCATGTTCTTTGAGCTTTATAGTTGTGAAGTATGAGCTTTATGCATAGGTTCCATGTGTACTTTCATAAGATGACTGATCACATGGTAATTTTGAGGGGAGTACTTGGGTAATGAACTAATATCTAACTGGGATTTTGGTGTTCTCCCGACTTAAATTACTGCAAATTTATGTTCTCTGATGTGCATTTTAATATTGACTGTATGAATGTGAGCAAGCAGGTTAGATTCGAAGCATATTTTACCTTAGTAACTGACCCACAGGTAAGGCGATTTCTGTTTCTGAATTGAAAAAACTCTGAGTTTCCCCTCAACTCAGGGTTAATATACTCAGAGTTTTCACTAAACCTGCTTTCTGGAACAGACGCCTGGAGGAGTGTTGTCAAGTGTGACAAATAACCCTGATGTTGTCATCAGTTATCTCAGTTTGGTCTTGGCTACAAGGCTACAATTTTTTAACAGAAGTCTGCATTACAAAGTGTGCTTTGGAGCCTTAGTTAGACGGGGTTGTTTATCAGGCAGGGATGGCCTAACAAAAAGATGCTGTTCATTTATATTATGGGAAGAGAGAGATATCCCTCTGTCTTTTGTTGGAGAAACTGTACATTTGCAATATGGGATTTGTAGGATCCAGGATTTTGGGAACTTGGCCCATACTAGGTACTAAAAGTCAGTATATGATGGCCTCTGCTGCTTTGATTTTGACTGCCTTTTTCCATCTGTCTCTCATAAGTCACCTAACTTCCTGAGCCTGTGGTACAAAAGCTAGTCCTAAAGAAAATATTGTCTGGGCCTGAGCAGGCCCTAATTACATGCTGAAATAATGCCGTTGAAATATTGTGTGAAATTTCAACAAACAAAAAAATATCACTTCTTCTGCGAGACACCATCCTCATCTGCTGTATGTAGAGATCTGCAGGTCTCTTTCTTGCTGCAGTGTTGAGTGATAGTCCGGCACACAGGTAACTCGGTTGTTCTTCAATGAGCTACAGCATGACTGAAAAGTGTGACAAGGTGATGCACAGCACCTGTGTGTTCTAGCTGACGGTGATGAAAGCTGCATGATTGGTTGTGTGAGTGAGGGCTACAGCGTGACTGCCTGCTGCAGCGACTGTCTCTGCTCCCTGCAGATATCCTGCACTTTCTTTGTCTGCAGCTATATCTTGACTCCACATACACAAAGAAGATCCGTTTCATATGTTGCTCTCTGGCTTTGAATAAAGAGGAGGCTAATAGAAATTGTCTTCGAAAACAAAAGTCAAAAAAGTGTAATATTCCAAATTGTTTCTGTCTCTGGATTTGCCTGTTGATGACCATGGTGCTATGGCAGATATCACAAAAAGTCAAGAAGGAAAAACTGTGAATTTGACATGGTGTCACATCCCTGCTGTGTGGACTAACAACATTAGACTGCTTAACATCTTCAGTGGTGGAGCTTATCAGCCATGCATAAAAACCTTTTTTGCAAACAGTGCAGTTAACCATTGTAGGGAAAATCAATCGTTAAGCCAGTGTTGTGATCCAGCCAGCATGCCTGTCACAACTTCAAACACTGAAAAGGAGTTAAAATGGTGTAAAATGAGAGCAGGAAATCTCTGGAATTACTCTGTAGTGGAGCAGAACAGTCTAAAAGGTCTCTCATTTCTCAGGCTGTGTGAATGTGGCACTTAATGTTACAGCATTACAAGGATATAGAACAGAGCTGTGCAAGTGACCTGTGACCCTGCAGTTCTTTGGGTAAGAAGGAGGTCAGTAGGGTAGGGCGCCTGACCTGACCCTGGCTCAGTGTTCGGGTCATTTGTTGGCTTTACACACCTGTTTCCGGAGGAGGACGTGATCTAATGGCCATAACTGTCAGTTTCACTGCGAGTCAGATGCTCCTGTGCATGCTTTCACGCACTGCAACCTTTTGTCACTGAGGTTAAGCTGAGAGAAGAGTTACTCTCTCTGAGGCACTGAGAAGTAAAGCAAATAAAATAATCAACAGAAAATGGGCTTATATTAGGTTTATTTGATCCAGACAGTCAGACTTTTCATTCTTACCGTTATTCCCAGGATTCTCCCGTATTTTACCCTTCTCTCCCACTGTCCTACATGTATGGTGATAAAGTTTGTTTAGTTTGTTTTGCAATAAATTACAGCAATGTTTGAAGACTGTTTTATTTATTCATTCATTCATTTTACCATAAAAACTGAATTGAAACATTCTTAGAATCCCTTACATTTGTGTTTTAAAGAATTGTGACTAAAATGCTCGGTCAAGGTTAGGGAAAGATGGTGGTCAACAGTAAAAAGAACCAAGTTGATAGACTGTTGGTAGGAGACATGATCCGGTCTCCAGTGTGACACTTTGAATGCTTTAACCCTGGTGCCAACAAGCAGCTTTGCAGTGCTACAAAGTCACAACATTTTGCCTTTTTCTTCTGAGAGAGAAAAGACAATTCACATGACCACAAGAGGTCCCTTGTCAGGAAAATGTAAACCTTGTCATTTTAAGTATTTCAATAAATTGACAATGCTGTTGCTCTTCTGGTGAGGACAGTCTTGTTTCTACTCTCTGTACTCTCAAATAAGTTGGAAGTTCCATTATGTCTACTAACTTCACCATTCAAACACAATTCAATGTGAGGTTTTAACCTGTCTCCCTTTATTAAAGCCTTATGAACCTAATTGTCAATTGCTGTACACAATCTGTTTACAATCTGTACTGTATATCCTTTATTTATTTTTGGTATACATTTCACATTGTTTTTACTGTTCATATCACCATATCATACTGTATGTCCATTTCATACTGCATCATACTGTATTTTATATCTTAGATTGCCATGTTTTTGCTAGATTTTTTTAACTTGTATATATTTCTTATATTTCTTTTATATATTTTTTTTATTTTATATTTTATATTACATTCTATATTTTATATTTCATGTTTATCACTGTTTGCACCAGGGATTTGAGGGAAACGTTATTTCAAATCTGTTAATGTCCTGTACATATAGCAGCATTGACAATAAAGTTAGTTGACTTGACTGTATAGAGGTGTGTAAGTATGCAGGGTGCAGGCTTCTGTTTACATATGAGCTGGTCAAATTGTGTGAAAAGTGTGCATTTATGCATGTGGTCTCAAAAACAAGCCTGAGAAGGCCTTGTTTTTAATCTTGATCTGATGAGTTTTTGTTAGACATTTCCTTCATCTTTAAGCCCATCATCACATTACCTGACTTGATTGCTTGTGCTCGTGATTAGATTTCAGTGGTTCCCTGTAGTTAACACTCTTATGTTGGCGCTCCCTTCTCTATGTGGACTACCTTTCAGACAGGCAGCAGACAGTGCTGAATGCCACAGATAAATGTGATGGAATCCAATGCAGTGTTTTTAAGTTCTCCCCCGCCTCATGGTCTTGTTTTCCTGCCTAAGTACAGGCTATTATGTTACAGATGGGATTACATAAATGGTGACCATGATACACCAGGGCCTCATGTTCACACACTGACAATATATTATGAAACTTTAGACAGAGCAGCCCTCGAGTCTGTGGTTCTCCCACGACCCAGGCCTCTGAGGTGAATGGACACAGGTCATTAGAGAGTTGCCTTGGTGTTTTTCAATGCCAGGAGGGTGTTTCCTCACCAGCTCCTTGTTTAAATCAGGAAGTTTTTGTCACAGGCCTTGGGTTGAGTTGAAAATGGCAACCTGATGCCCTGTTAGCATTCCTAAGTGGAGAGTGACGGGCACTGCCAGCAGCTGGCTGGCTCATAGGTTTCTGTCTAAGCTGTGACTACTGGATTGAATACAAAATACTGGCACTAACAAGCTGTCTCATGAGTAGCCAGAAAACAAATGCAGTAACTTTTCCTTACACTGTAAATGGTCAAGAAATAGATTTGAATGAAATTCAGACTTCTCAGTTATATCTAACTAAAATGACGTTTCAGAGTTTAGAATTTCTGGGGGGTTTTCTTCACACAGAACTTTAAACCAGAAAACCAGCCAATACCAGAGCTTCCATCCTTCTTACTGCTGCACAAAAGTGTCCTGTCAGACCAAACTGTGGTATGGCAAAAGTAGTCTGCCCATCTTCACAAAACAGATGCTTGATGACTATTCACTACTTGCAAGGCTAGTTGGCAACCTTTGTAGGTGCCTAGCTACCTGGTGTCCTTCATGCTAGCTAGCTGATCCATGCCAGCCCTAGCGAGAGAAAATAGCCCTCCAAGCCCTCCATCTGGCTTACTAACTGCCAGTTAGAAATCTAGCTTTGGGAGCAAAACAGACGAAAAGTTGAAAATTTATTTAAGAGACTATTTGCATCATCATATCCTGTCATTTTTGGAAGTATTTTTGGAATTCATACTGCAGTTTACACTACATACATAAATGGTTCAATACAGCTATTATGATGGTGTCTTCCATTTCATCTGTATCTCAAGATGGTTTGCTATTGGTCAACAACCCAAATTTGTGTGCGTTCTCTGAAGTTGTACTCCAAAGTTTTGTGCTGATTTGCAAATCGACTAATTACAGTGATTGAAAGTGAAATTAATTGATTTTGCTGCAAAATTTTGGTTTAAAAGCTAAGTCCCTAAAATTGTACTCTCTAATTTAGCTGCTGAGATCTGGGAACACAAAGGTAAACCATAAAGCAATTACCCAAACTGTCAGTTGTAAACATTCACTGCAGTTTACAGAACGACTATTTGCTTCAACTTTGACCTACTGCACGACAACACAAATGACAGATTATTAAAGCCATTTCAGGTGAGCTCAAATCAAGTTTGACCTCCATAATAAAGTACTTACTGAATAAGACCACAGCCTGACCCTATACTGTGTCAGTGTCACGTAATTCAGATTTGGGTGAATATATAAATCTCTCATGACAGTATAGAGATAAGCATGAGGTAGGTCCCAAGTTCAGTGTAATCAAGATACCCTGGCACAAACATCACCAGCTCTAATTATGAGTGTTTTGAAAGAAAAGGCACAGGGAGAAGCCCTGTCTGCCTGGCAGGGATAGACCTGTGCCTGCATACCAGAGCCAAACCTGCAGCTTTCAACAACTCTGATCTCTAAGGACAGGGTGCAGCAGGCTGCTCCAGGTCAGGTCAGGCCAGGGAGGTGGGAGTGTATGAGCAATGAGATCAGAGTTTAATGGTCAAGCTGACATAGTTCACAGGCTCATCATTGCCATAAAACATATAACAACCCAGACACAATAGCTAGTAAAACAGACTTACTGAGGTTGATTGAAAGTTGGGAAAACTTCAGCTGGATTGAGCTGAGGTGGGAGGAGCAAGCCACAACCACCGTAGATGATTTTGATAAGGTGGAATATCTGTCCACCCAAGCCAGATGTACTTGCTCCAGCAGCCTTAGAAATTGTCAAGTTATTATTTTAGCAAAAAACATTTTTAAAGAGTAACTAATTCAGTAATTCTGCTTCAAGTTCCCCCAAATATCTGTGAAAAGTCTATGATGTTCATTGAGACCTTCCTTCCTTGCTTGATATGTTTAAAGATATGTTTAAAGTCTTTTATTTTAATTTTTAAAAACATTTCTTACTGTAGCAGCCTTTAACAAACGTCATGTCAAATAAACTGTAAATTTCATGGGTCAGCAAAAGAGTCTGGTCCATGCAGCTATAGGAGTGAAGTGTAGTTCTTAGATGAAAACACAACCGGTGTTTGTCTTTGGAATTTTGTTTCATCTGGAAACTGCATGTGATGAAATGTAAACTTCACTGATTTGATATAATAGAATGTTGAGCTGTGATAAAGGTTAATGACATCAATAGCTGCTACACAGACAACACATGCAGCTCTTTAGTTTTAATTAGCTCCATGTCTTCACTTCGTTGCCAGCAGCTGGACCGAAACTGATTTCCTACCGAGCTGTAGTGATGACAATAAGCATTAATGTTTCCTGCCTTCAAACCACAGAACCTGGTGTCAGTTAAGACTTTCCTTAGGCAAATGTAATGGCAAAGAGAGAGCAATGTGTTTGTGCCATTCATACAAATATCTTTAGAGATGAAGGAAATGCGTCTCCTACAGAAACTAAGTGAAGACTAGACAGCAAATAAGGGAGCAAAAGAAAAGGAGGACCTTTTGGATCATCACTTAAATTCCTGCAAGCGAAGAAAATAATAGAAATAACAAAAACATAAACAAAATGTGAATTCCATTGCCAACAAGAGTGGTTCAAAATTCTTCCAACTGAATAGACAGTGGGTGCAGGATGTTGAGGTTTGCAGGGCTGTTACGATAGTCCTTTACCCCTGGAGAGGCAGAGATGACACCTATAGACAGCAGATATTGTCCTGTCTGCTGTCTGTCTACTGCCCTCTCTGCCAAGGAAAACAACCAGACAACCAGTTGAGACAGACATGTCCTTCTCTTTCCCTCTATCCTACTGCCTCTTCACAACTTTTCCCCCCTGTTTCCTGTCTCCCTTTTTCTTCTCCTCTTTTACCATCTGGCTGGTTGCTTCACTTACTTCTCAGTGGAGGGTTTAGAGATAAATTACTGCTTGTATGTTTGAAGAATGTTTGAATGTAAAAAAGCTGCACATCATCAACTTCAACAACAAAAATGGATAGATAATGAAAACTATAGTCCAGTTTGCTGAAGTGATGCTCCAATTTGTTCTTCATTTATTTTATTTGTGACAGATTGTATGTTTGAATGCTTTCCCAGTTTTGATAATATACCTTTGATGGATTTAAAGCACTCATTTTTTACACTAACTCATTCATAAAACTCACTAATGTAATTGGGAATATATTGCAAATATCTTAAAATTAGCAAAATTATAAAATATTTTATATACTATGAAATATTTACTCATATTTTACTTTTTGATCTTTTTTTTAATACATCATTTTTTTTAGAATCCATGAGTCTATCTTTCGTGAAATTGTCATCATTTGACCTTGATGAGTCTTTTGTTTGGTTTGTTGTGTCGTTATGTTTTAAAACTAAGTTTTTAAAAAATGAAGCACAAATTACATACATATACAAACATACTCCTTCAAGTCAGAAAGTCTTGGTAAAAATTCATTTTTGTTCACTTGATTGTACAGTTTACACACATAAGCCCAAAACACAGACATGCACACACTGAACTAGGTATTAATATTTATCCCACAAATGAGACAATTTCTATTCTGGGATCAGAAACACACTATCCCAGGAATCCCAGAAAGTGCACTTGGTTTTAAAGTATAACTTTAGCTAGAGACAAAACACACTGGTCATATTAAAAGCAACCCTTAATGCAACAATTAGAAATATGCGTAAACCTCAGGGTTCCCAACCTGAGTTCTTAAGTCTATAATTTGATGGTATTAATGATTATTAATGGGAAAAAAAGACATTATGTTAATCAGCATTAGAACAAACAATATAATCTTTGCGTGCAGCTTGAAATTCACTATAGCTGTGAGGACTATGAAATACCAAGTTCATGGCTTATGATGTGTCTGCTCAGAAAAACCTTGTGGAAGTAATATTTAACAATTCTTCACTGTATGGACCTAAACAAATGAAATTCATTGCAGCAAGTGATTCTATGTTTTCAGTGTCATTCTATTAAGCTCAGATGGATCCCATACAGAGTTTCGGCTCCAAAAAGCCAGTCCACATGTCCTGGAAGATTTCATTGTTAAATAACATCAGATATCATTGTGTTTATGGACCCTATTTGACCATGATTTTTGGTCCAAGTGACTAATGGAGACAGCAATTTTTGAAACTAGTCCAGTATTGAGTGAGAGCACTGTAGCCAGCAGCAACAGAACAGACTGCAATGTAATCCCTCCATCCGTGTGAGCACCGTCAGTGTATGTCCATCAAAAGTGTTTTTGCAACAGATTGTTATTCTATGTGTCTGACAGCATTATGGAAAGGATCCCTACAGACACACTTTTTTGTTAAAGAGTAAGATGCTTTTTGTTTAACAAGAGACAGCAGTGATATTGGTCTCAGTAAAGCCACCAGACTCCATTTACAGAAACAGTAATTTTATCATCATAAAACACAATTCATTCAAACACAACCAAACCGCCTGTGTTCGTCTTTTGCTGTTCCAAAAATCATTACCATCTCTTATTCGTTCAAAATAAACTCTTAATTCACTGAACTGGGAGAGGAGTGAAAAGGAGAAGCACTGTGGGAAAGCAGTGTGTAGAGCCAGAATATTTTCAGATCTAACTCAGGAAATATACTTCACCAGACTTTATGATCAGAGAGTTTTCAATATGGTATTTTATTATTGAATTTAATATACATTTTCCACCGTCGCAGTGCTGCGTTTTTTTCCCCATAACCAAATATTAATTTTCGTAATCAAGTTAGTTGGATTTTTTTTTTTTACAATTTAATTATATAATATATTTGAATTTAGAATATTCATTAACAGTCCTAAGTTGTGGTAGTAGTTATCAGTGTAATGCCTTAACCATATTAGAGATTCTAATTTCATTACACCAGTCACTGTCAGCACTTCCTGCTAATTTCATGTCCTTATTACAGGCAACACTTTGGCCAGCTGCCCTCCTTTCCTGCTAGCCTGAAGGCTGGTGTTGCTGAACTGTATTGTATTAAAGCCAGGCCTTGCTCTGGGGCCAGGACCCCACCTCCTGTAGATGGCTAAAGGATTGGAGACTGAGGGCAGTGTTGGTGCGGGGTGATGGAGTGGACTGGCTCCCAGAAATGAACAGGCATGCTTCACTGTTATTATATCACATGAACACCAGTCTTCACCCCACGCTACCTCTGCACAGCCCCCCTCTACTGCACAGCTCATGCCATACAAGTGGATGTTCCACGTAATTATTCTCATCCATCACCAATACAGGCCAGACAGAGCCCGGCTGCCATCAGATGCTCTCACTGAGTTGCAGGAAGAACACACCTTTCTTCTCTCTCTGTCACATAGATGTGATGGCAGTGCTGGAGGAAACCAGCAGTTGTTGTGCTACATCCCATAATTTTGACCTCCATGTCACCTCCATGTCAGTACGGGAACCATCATGTTACTTTAGTACGAAGTCAAATACGACAAACCATGAGTGTCACATGACAAACTGCAATCCCCTAACACCACAAGTCACTTACAGTATGTTATGGCTTTCCATATTGCATTAGCATCCCCAAAAGTTGTGTAAAACATATATAAAAACAGAATGTTATCATTTGCAAGCAAACTGTGAACTGTGCCAGTGGTTTTACAAAGTGATCCTGAGCCCACGTAGTGATATCCTTTATACAGTCCTGTGTTCACAAAGAGGTGAACCTCGCTCCATCCTTGCTTGTGAATGACTGAGCCTTTCCAGAATGTCCCTTTCATACCCATTCATGATAATATCAGCTGTTACCAATGAACCTGTTTACTTGTGCAATGCTCCAAACAGTGTTTTTGGAGAATTCCACAACTTTCCCAGTCTTTAGTTGCTCCTGTCCGAAATTGTTTGAAACCATCAAATTCCGAATATTCATATATTTACAAAAATCAATGAAGTTGATGAGGTATAACATTAAATATAATATATTGTTAAACATATATTGAATATATGTCAAACACATTTTTATAGTACTACTTGTAGTGATCTCCAAATGTATTTATTTATTTATTTTTACTTTTTTGCCTACATTTGCTAGTTAGGTAAGATTTTAACTAACAGTATGGCAGTTCTGCACACCTTAAGCTGCAAAGGCAATTTTTTGTCTCATTTTAAAGAAAAGAGCACAATTAACAAAATAAATAAAAAAAAAACATTGTGGAATGTGTTTGTGATGGCTGAAGTTAAAGAAATTAAGTTTTACCTGAAATTATATGTACTAAAAGCTAAAATGGAAGAACTGAAGAGAACAGATTTTTCAGTTTGAGTGTACGTGCTACTTGATGAAGTAGTATCAGCTAAGCTGAAAGCACTGAAAGGAGCTGAATATTTAGCTGAAATGCAATCAGAAAATGTAAGCAATGAAATGAGCTTAAAGTGTTGGTTTAAGTGTATGTCCTGAAAGAAGCTAGTGTCAGTTCAATTTTCACTTCAACTCATCATGAAATCATCTTTCAGTTTTAAGTTGGAAGTGTCAGGCAGCAATGTAGGCAGAAAAGCAAAGAATTTAAGTACAAACACTGAAAGCCCATGAAAGTGTCAGTTGATGTCTTGAACATAGCATTTGAAATATAATCAGATATCATTGGTGAAAAGTCAGTTGAACTGTGGAAGTTGGATCCCACAAAAATAACAGGTAAAATAAGTGTTCCTGTATGAAAAGAGAAATGGACATCCATCAAAAACATTTTTCACAACCTTTAGCAGTGGTGGGCTTCCTCCACTGTGCCTTGATACTACCTTTGAAAATATGTTTGAATTTTGTTGAAATAGAGGTGACTGACCTGCTAATGAGATATCCCTCCTGTGACTCTTTTTAGAAAAGTTATTAAGAACTGAGAGGCTTTGAATTGCTACAATCAGCTTCCCCATTTTGCAGCTGTGTTATTTGGTCCTGAGGGTTGTGTGGTGACACATGGGCATGGGTCTCTATGGAGTGATCTGCCACCAGCTAAGCCGTTTAACTCACTGGCTTTCATTAAGAACTTGGTTGGAGGCTGACGCTTCTTTATCATGCATCTCAGACTTATGGCCTCACTGGGGGGTTGTTGTAGCCTTGGGCTCTGGGCCTGGGTGCTTTCTGTCACTGCTCTGTCTAATGGCCACCCCTTATTCCTTCTAATTACAACCCTGTCTTCCATGTTTATCTGCATTAAGGAAGGCTTCATCAACCAATAGTGTCCCAGTGTGTTCTGGAAAACCTTCAACAATTGCAGTCTTAATATACTTGGGAACTATTGGCAATTAATGTAAATGTGTAATAGAATTAGGCACCTGGCTAAGTATCAAGACTGCTTGAGAGAGCAAGTATAACTCCCCAAATCTAGATAGCTCCTAAAACATGCTTGTAGACCATTTTCCCAGGACCTATTTTTCACACTTAGTTCTTAGCTTGCTTTGTGATATGATCATTAGGCTAGGTTGTTGTTTGAAACTTCTCAATACTTGTGCCGATACAATACCTGAGTTCAGTATTGATACTAAAACAATACTTTTTAAAACAATCCACTTTGAGAAATGTAAACATGTTTTTCTACAAAACCCCGCCTTTTTTTTTTTTTTTCAAAAAAGCCATCATTCCCAAATGTCAAATGCCAAAACACAAGCAGCAATACAAACATTTTGCCTGAATAAGGGTAAATTTAAAAAAGAAAAAGAAAATTAAATCAGACCATCTGATCAAATAACAAGCAAACATCAACACAAATCCGACTAGATATTCCATGACACCTTTCAGTATTTTACTCTGTGCTATGGGTACATTTTGGTTTTGTGCCAGAAATATATTAATAACCAATACTTTTATATTCTGTTTGTTTAAACAACTGAACATTAGCCCAAATCACAACTCACTCTTTGTCCCTTTCTTACATCAAATCCAACTGTAGGATTATCCCTCACTCCTTTTTGGGATGGGATTTCTAGTGCAGTGGTCATCCTTCAGTCTTTATTGGCTTCTGGGGATTTTGGAAATCATTTTAACTCCTCTTTTTGGCTTCAAGTCATCCAGTTAATGGACTATAGACTCACAAGAGATTCTCTGGGCTATTTGCAAGCTGCTCAAGCACATCAACCCAATCAAGTCCTCTTGCTTTGTCAGTAGGAGTTCCGTCCGTTATCCATGGGACACAGTGCAAACATGCTCAACAATAGGAGACATATAATTTTGGTGAAAAAAAAAGAAAGGAAATAAGAACAACTGTTGATGGCCCTACCTGTTACAAGTTTACTTTGACCAATGTCAATCAGCTGACAAACTTCTACACACACTGGTGAGGTTTCTGTTTGCTTTCTGTTTGTAAACCACAATAGATATCTTTTTAGGCACCTCACCTCACTGATGCATGGCAGATGGGTACCAGTGACATTCTGGGTCGTTGTATTCACCTCTTGCAGGGCCCTCGTGTCCTAGGTCTTGTGCATCCCATGCTAATGTGTAATATTTCCAGTCAGGATTCTTTCTTTCATTCCTCTGTAAAAGTTGACAAGAACAAGCACAGGAATTTCGCTTAGGAAACACATCCGACACAGCAGGTGACCATAGCAGGTTCTCTGTGATGCTGATTGCCAGTAACCGAAAACTGTTCACCTGCAACACATCAGCTCCACTGATGTAAGGTGTGTAACGGGTGTGTCTTTGCCTCCTTTTTTGAAAAGTCAGCTATTACAGCTGGAGATGGACACAGTGGGGTGGGTTAAGGGTGGTTAAACTGTTAAGAAGTCAACACGGGTTGAAATGTGTGCCCAATGCGTGAGACTTGACAGCCCTGCTCAACACTCTCTGCAGTATTTGTACCTGAGGAATGACCTGTTCAAACACAAAATACATCTAAAAACTGAAGTGTGTACCGTCTTTGATAGCCTGAAAGCCAAGTCCCCTGCAGCAGCTAACATTACTATGCCTGCCACTTAAGAAGTTGAACCCCAGGATGACAAAACTTAAATTGAGGAATCCGCATCTTCAGGGAATCAATTAGCCTGTTGGAGAAGTTGCAGTTGGGTCTTTTTCACTGTCTTTGTTGAGGTTAGCTCACCATTTTCACTAGCGTTAGCCAACACAGTCACTGTGTCCAAAATTCCTTACCAGCTTGCTATTTAGTACACTAAAACAGTATGTGAGATTTTATAGTACATGTGAAACCTTAGTATGACACAAATAGTATGTGAATTGCATACTGTTTAAGGGGAGATATTGCAGTATGCAAGCACCGTGGTAGAGATGACAACAACATAAAATTTTTACAACAGAAATTACCTTTTTGTTATTACAGATAGAATAAAATACAGAAAAAGGTACCATTGGGTTTGGCTTCAAATGTGAACGGTAGTCATGGGTGTACAGCATGAACAAGAAGGAGCTTAGCTCATGGGGCCTCCGATTCAACGCTAGCATGGAGGAAGTGCGACTGCCAGTCCAAACTGTCTGGGGTCTTTTTATGAGTAAGTCCTGCATCCCGTTGCAGACTGTGGTACTCAAGTACAGAGTGCTAAATTTTACATTTTCATGGAGGAGTGTCCATGTCAAGTTTTCCAGACAAACAGACAATTTTATTTGAGCTAGCAGCTCAGCAGCTTCACAAATTCTGAATTTTGAGCTTGTTAGCTATTTTCTATTAGCTCACTGACTGCAAAACTTACCTGCATAATAATGTCTCTGTCAGAGTGTGATCTTGTGAAAGCTGCCTGTTAGGCATCCAAACTCTGACGAAGAGCATTAATTTTATCCAAACACAATTATCATTGCAGCTCATCCAGTTTAGTATGTTTGTAACAGTACTGACACTCGAGATTAGCCTTTTTCCATTACTGCAAACACATCCTCACAAACTAAACAAAAAATTCCTCTGTGCATGTAACATAGCATTCTGTCTACGGCACATGATGGTGCTGACTACTGCCATTCTAGTCAATGAGTGCATTTCCTCTGGGCACGTAGCATCTCTGCTTCACCAATGTCCCAACGTCCCAATGAGAACTCTCTTCTGTGACAATGATATGTTAAAAATGTCAAACATGACATTGCTGATTTACACGTTCTTATTACATGGCCAGGGATGTTAACAGGCCTCATTCTCTGCAGGGTTTTTCTTAGATCTAGTGTGAGGATGGTCTTCTGGAGGCAGACTAGACCTGACAGCTGCCATTTTTTTTAAAGAGATCAAGGCAAGCATAAAATTTGTTGAGCTTATCTGGCAACATGGCCTCACACATTAAAGAGTCTCTCCTGCTTTTGTAGCCTGTGCTGGGCTGGATTGCCTACCACATATTTGGTGTTGATGATGAGTTTTCTCTTCAGTCTCTCCTGATGTCTCCACTTTGCTTTCTTTATGCCAGTTTTCAGTCTTGCTCTGGCAGTGTTGGATGCTGCCTTGTCACTTGACCAAAAGGCAGATTTTTTGACCCTGGTTAGAGCCTTCACCTCTCCATTCCTCCAGGCCTTCTGGTTGGGGAATGATTTTGTCTGTGTGGTAAACTCATGATCAACACATTTGCTTATGTACATATCAAATACATAGTCTGCTCATCTTACTCGAGTCTTGTGCTTTGTCAGTGTGGAAGATGGTCTGATATCAAGTGCAATAACTTGAACTGGGGTGTCATGATGGAACCAGCTTTCTGTAAAGATATGAGCATGGCAGTCTCTGATTTCCTGTTCCTGAGTGTTATTACATCCATTTTAGTTTCCTTGACATTAGCAGTGAGTATGCTGGTATAGTGGAATATCCTTCGGTCCAATCTGCGTTTGTTTAGGTCTTATGTCAATTCTCTTCCCTTTCTTCCATGGGCGGTCACATCAGTGGGTGACTTGCTGGCTAGTTCGAGGATTTTGTGTGCAGATGTACTGCACTTAATCCAATCACAGGGCTTACTTGTCTGATGTTTATGAGTATATTTCTGCCATAGACAATATGTGCTTTGGTAATAAAGGTGAACTTAAACAAAAATGTTTTAGGCACTGCATGCCATCATCATTGTAAAAATAAATGCCCTCTGGTCATGATGGAGAAATGGAATTTGAACTTGAAAAATATATTTATTCAAACTATAGATGTGAATTTCACTCTTAGTGATCCTGTGACAATTGGATTTAATTGTTATAGTGACAAGTTTCAGGAGCTAAGAGAGACAAGCAGCCTGGGTAAATGCTGCAGCTGGAGGTTTATCAGCAGCACACTATGCTAATGATGTGTGTGAGTAAATTTGTGTATGTGGGGACTCGCCTTCCTCACAGGGCTAAACGCAAGTCCCCATAATGTAAATCATTAAATTTTAGGCTTAAAACTTTAGTTAAGGTAAGAGCAAAGTTAGGTGTAGGTTAAGGTTAGGGTCAGTGTTAGGGCCAGGCAAGTAGTGGTTGTGATTATGATAAGGGTAAGTGTCCATGAATGTCAGGCTATGTAATGTCACTAAAAGGAATGGAAACATGACTGTGTGTGTGTGTGTGTGCATCTATGTGTGTGTGTGTGTGTGTGTGTGTGTGTGTGTGTGTCTGTGTGAGTTATCCGTCAGCCCTGGCAGCTGTTCTGTGTTTGGACAGAGGTGCCTGGTGTAGCGGTTGGCTGTGATGGGAATCCTGTGGGAGCTGCTGTGGGTTCCCTCTCCTTGGTAATTAGAGTGGGCAGGATGCTGGTGTAAACACACACAAAAACACATGCGCATGCACGCACTCGCACAGACACACACAGACACACACACACACGCACACACACACAGACACGTGCTTACAACACATCCTACACAAGGATAATTTGGTTAAATTGTCATCTCACTGCTGAAAGTAGGGTAATACTATGAGCCGTACCCTCCTATTTCAGTGATTAAGACTGATAAACAAACAGTGATTTACTTATTCCAAGATGGAGGAGTTTCCTGAAGAGAAGTCATGCAGATTTTTATTTCATTTATTGATTTATTTATTTTAAGACTGTCAACATACCAAGTCACATACTGGTAGTATATATGAGGAAGTAAATGAATTCATGAAAATGCACTCACATGTAGTGGTTCAAAATATAAAGTCATGTTGCTTATAGCCTTAGAACAGTTCAAAATTAAATAGAGATTCAGAGGCACACGGCTAAGTAAAGTTTATGCTAAAGTAATTTTAGTGGATCAGCATCAGGGATGAACTGATTTTAGTGTTTTATTTTTTGATAGTTTTATGTCCTTCATCTTATGCAGGTCATCAGTTAGATCAGCACGCAATACTTTTTAGACAACAAATATCAAATCCATACCCTGTTTAATATATATACTGTGTATAGGTGGCAGTCTTGAAATGAGAAACTCATTCTAAAATGAAAAAGAAAATAAACAAAAAGACTAAATGCCCATGTTTGCCGTTAGTGGTCTTCATAAAACATCACAATAAAACAAATTCAGAATAAACTTGCTGATGATCTTAGTGTGACTGTGCCCTGAGGGTGGCATTAGAGGGTCATTAAAATCAGAGTTCATCCTCCTGCGACCATGAAATTTTTATCATCACTGCCCTTTAAATTGTGATATGTCTTGCATACAACTGGAAATTTTTGCTTTATAGTGCCAATAGAAGAAAGGTCAGGGGATCACTAAAAAAGTTTGCAATCATTCTCTGGGAATCAAATATTCACAGAAAATGTCAAATATATCTTTTTTGTTTCTTTGTTTGGTCAGATACATTGTCATGCACAAAAGGATTGAATATATTATATGTATATATTCAAGACCTGATGCATTAGATGTGCTTATAGACAGACATGTCCACAGACGCAGCTGAGGACAAGTGATGGGAATTACGTCTCACTGGGATTCCCTGGTTGTCCAGGTGTTGAGGTGCACAAACTATTATGTCCCTGTTTCCTGTCTGACTGAGGGATTCAGTTGATGTCACTCCTGATCTCTGTCCCTTCTCAATTCCTGCCATCTCCCTACTGTCTGCTGTCTCATGAAGAAATAAAAAATGCCCCAAAAAATAATAATAAAAAAGACATCTCACTGACCCTTTGAACACTTGCAAAAAGTAAAATTTGACCTTCAGGATCAAAAGTACAAGTAGTGTGATATTGTTATGGAGCCAATCAGGGAGGAGGTCAGAGAGGACAGATGGGTCAATAAAATGTGTGCCTCTGACACAGGAAAGAAATGGTGAATAATTTGTGTAATTGTGATAAGTAACAGTTTTTGAAGACAAACACTGTATGACCCACATTAGTGGTTGCTGATCGGATGCACCAACTGGCAGGATCAGTTGCTGCATCCGATCAGCAACCACTAATGTGGGTCATTGTAAATACCCATCCCCTGGGAGTCATTAATATCAAATTTCAAGATTTCTTTTAAAACCTTGGCCATAGTTTTTTTTAAGTTTGCTGATTAATTTCTACAAACTTCAAGCTGAAAAAAAATCTAGAGTAGCTCAAACTATCCGTCTTATGTGACTCATTTAGTAGCATTTCAAGGGGCAAATATATATGATGCTGATGTCACTGCCTAACCTACCAAATACACTAAAGTCAAGCCAGCAAGTCACATGAATGCACCATTTAGTCTTCTGTCAAGACTCTAATTATCTTCTGTGGTTGTGTAGCTGGCTGCAGGGCTGTGTGCACAGGCCTGCTGTGCTGAGCCTCACTGAGGTTGAATAAAAGGAGATATCCTGTTCTATCTGTCAAAACCACCTCGCTCAGAATGATGGATAGCAGCTCCATCAGGCGCATAATGCTCTCTAAAGAGGAAAAATCCTCCTTCATTTTAAAGCAGCAATACCAATTACAGCTACAGCTCTGGTCTGCTGGCCCACCCTCCTCTGCACAGAGCTGCGGTTCTGGAACACTGAGCACTGAAACCCCCGACTGAACGCATTCAGATTGGAGGTTTACCTCACATATTCATGCCCTTCAGGAAACCCAATCCCACACCAATGCACACACACATATGCGTGGACACAGGTAGTTCTCAAGTGAAACATTGCAACCTGGGAGTGAGTAGTGGTCTGCAGAGGAGGTTGCTGTCTTGGGAGTGTGACATTTTCTGGCATTCAAAACTTTGAACCACTATTGAAAAGACAGAAAGTAAACTGCAAAGCAGGCATTAATTTCACTAGGTGAATCTTACTTTTAGATCTGTGTGGAATGCATACTTATTTCAGTCCTTAGACCCAAATAAGCACAGATTAAAGTGTTAGGGATTGCTTCTCCTTCCTCAGTCTAGTGTACGTTCTTGTAAGAGGGCATATTCAGTATAGGGTTGATGTAGTGGCTTCTGCAGTAAAGAGATTTCAGACTCAGCTATCTGCCATCTTCTGCCACTGTTTATCACCCCACAACAGGCCCAAGACTGAGCTTCCAGGCTCATAAGCTCATACTGGCAAATATAGCCTAAGTACACAGAGGGACAGGGAGATACAATGACAGAAACACACACACACACACACACACACACACACACACACACACACACACACACACATTCATGCAAGACATACAGTGCCTGGGTGTTGCAGGCTGATAAAGAACCAATTAAAGCCATCAAATTTCAGTTTTGTGTAAGACTAGCTGTTTATTTAATTATTAGCCCCCCACCCCCCCACCCCGTCTGCCTAGATCTCTGCCTTATATGCCAGTGACATTGAGAATTACTTTACTTATCTACTTAGACTAAGTTCTCAGTCAGAGCTTCACAGAGGATTTGAAGCACACTCCTATCTGAATGCAGTAATGTCATCTCTAACATGTGGAGACTTTTACTTTCTTGTCATGCTGTGAAGGCCATCTGTCAAGAAGTGCCTACAGTGGTATCAGAAGACAGGATATGGATTTTCAGCGGTGATGTTAGAGGGACAGCCATGGCTATGTCTGCACTACTTTCTGCTGGTTTACCACAGTAGTGGAAATTGAATATCTCTAAGCAACATTGTAACTCTTACAGTGGCTGTTTTGCAGAACCCAACATCATTCTGAACATTATTTAAGTTGCAATATTTTTCTTAAAATCACCTGAGATCACTTGATATATACTTTAACTCTGGACAATTTAACTCTATGATGTGAGTAGGTCCAGCAATTTAGATTTGCTATACTCTATTGTAGGGGAATTAACTTAATGCAATGTTGCATTCGTTAATAGAGGCCAGGGCACCAACCTTCCTCAGCTAAGAAGGATTTTATTGATTAAATCTTGTAATGCTGATGTAATGATAATGAATGAACTAACAGTAAACCAGTCTGATAATCTGAAGGGTAAACTCTAGATACAGGGATTGTTTTTACTCAGCTAAAAAGGACACTGTCTGACCACAACTTGAATAAAAAAAAAAAAACCTTATTTATTAAACACAATCAGGGAAAATTAATAATGTATCATGAATAGTATGACAGGTGATATAGGTGATGTGAAATAACACAAGCAATTGCAGAGAGAACTTATGGTGAAACAATGGCAGAATAAATTTGGCGATAGTGAGAAGTAGTTTTAAGGGAGACATGGGGACGCAAATGTTAAGTTAATTTACTGAACGAATGGTTGAGAGAATTTAGGCAAATTAACAGTATCATAACCTCACGGACCAACTCTTATTCAAACCCACTTAACATGCCTACTTGGCCAGCGACGCTCCTGTTGGATGTCTGCTCCGAACTGACACGAAGACTCCAAGCTGTGTCCGTGGATCCGATCTGTGCGGCGGTCTGCTGGACGAATCAGGCAGACTACGGTGGAGAACCGATGTTGGACGGGGATGATTCAGGAGCTGGACCTCTCCGGTGTCGGTTACAGACGAGGAGCGGCTTCTGATGGTTGTCTAGCCCGAACCAGCGGGTTAGCAGATATTTGCAGGGTTTCGGTTTCGTTGTGACCGTGAAGCATGATTTTAGACTGATAATAACAAGATTGATAGCCTCTTTAATGGCCGGTCGAAAAGTGTCTTCAAAGTTATTATTACTTAACTAGTATTTTACTAATAAAAAAAAACAAATCATGTGGCTTGACGATGAGAGAAACTAGAAAAGTACGTTTCCTGAAGAACAAAATCAAGCTACTCGGCGTGACTGTGAGCAGCAACAAAAGACAAAAGAAAAGACAAGACGAATGCAAAAACAGGACCGAACGAAGACTAACACAAAACTAGAAGAAAAACGAAAAGACAACTAACAACGAGAACAGAATAGAGACCGCTTTGCGCTGCATGCTGCAGACGGTATTGTCCTCCAAGGAGGGTCTAATCACCAACAGGCTGTCGTGCATGTGGGACGGCTTTCAGGCGAGCGATGTGATTTCACCTATCCGTACGAGGGGGCTCATCTGCTTCTCACTATGGTCAATCAGATATATTTCAAATGATCAATTTTCAATGGCATTTTAACACTGTTCACAAGTGTTAGACAACTCTTATGAACAAATGACGACATTCAACGATAATCAAGATCACAATTTATAATACTCATCTTAATATATATAATGACCCAAGCTATAACATAGCAAAGAAATAAGAAAAGGGCAGACTACATTTGCCCAAAATGACTATCACTATTATGACTACTTATTAATAAATGTCTCATCAAGCGTATTCAGCCTAACCGCTACAAACCCCTAGATGGCAGTATGGTTCCATGGTAGAGCTTCGGAACAAACTGTGGGAAAGTTAAAATCAAAAGCTACAGACACCGGAAAAACCTTGATGTCATACAGATCATGAGCTTACTAATGTGAAAACATAGTTAAATCAAACAGAGAGATTTGTTATTCTGGTGTTCTGGAAAACAAGGCACAGAGACCTACAAAGCAGTTTGTTTCACGACTGTCTAATTTACAACCCATCAGCATTATCTGGTTTGTGGATTCCTCTGAGACCTGGCCTTTGTTCTCCCAGCCAGTTTTATTGTCTGTGTCTCCTATGGGGCTATCAAGAGAGCCCTAGCATCTCTATGACAAACATTCTGGGCAAGGTAATCTTTGATGTGAAGGTGTTAGTAATCCTGCTTCCTTGAAAGAGTGTGGAGGAGATGTCTCTGAGCCGACATCTTGTCTCTCTCTTCGATAACCTCTACCTGTGAGCATTCCAGATGGTCAATAATTCTTAAAAAGTTAGGTTGTTTCACAGCTCCCTTTCTCCTGAAGGAATGCAGAGAGGGTCAGAGGTCAGTTAGAGGCCAGTTCTGCTACACTGTAGATGATACACCTTTTAATGTGAGTGTCTTGCAGAGTTTTGTGTGAGGAAAAATGATGTACCACTGTTGGCGCAGGCCTTGGCGTACCTGAAAAGTCTGCAAACAGAGAAGTGTAGTGGCTGGCACAGAGGTGCCACACCAGGATGTGCAATAGGCAATTTCAAACGGCTAACTGACAGTCTACATCACCAGTAGCTAAGTTATATATAATTATGACTCATGTGACATTAATGTCATGTCACAAAAAAAAACATGATCATTATTTTCGTGTTGTAGAGGGAAGGAAACATGATTCTGGGCTGTTAGCAGAGTCTGGTTTACTACATACACTGGAAGAGCATGCAGTGCCCCCTGCTGGCCATCCAATGTGTCTATATGGTGATCCTGCATGTCCACTGTGTGTCCACCGCTGGGTCCATTTTAGAAATGTCAGTCTCACTCCACCAGATGATGGCATTGAACTAATAAATGAGTGAAGAGAGAGTGTCTGTGGAGCGGTTGTTTGGTGTTACTTTAAGTTCACAGACAGAAAGTAAAAATTGGGTTGAGTTGTGTCAGTGAACTCTACGTTGTATCTTCCTTGTTAAGAAATGCACTCACTGGACTGTATGGCCATCAGACATCAATTTTATTCAATTTGAATTCTCCACACATTTTGGGGATATTTTTCACGAGTTATTCACTCTCTATCAAGTACATATTGTAGATACCAAGTGCTGCAGAGCTGTAGCCTTAACCCACAAATTCTATATACATTTATTATTATTATTATTATTATTATTATTATTATTATTATTATTATTATTA
>JBBMOE010000026.1:1736638-1814421 GCA_037975065.1 Chaetodon trifasciatus | reverse complement strand
ATGAATGAATGAATGAATGAATAATAAACTTTATTTGTATTGCACCCTTCATACAGGAGTTGCAGCTCAAAGGGCTTTACAAGAAAATAATCACGTGCACCGAGTGAGTGCTTTACATAAAAAAGACAGGCTGGACATAAAAACAGATAAATATGAATGAAATAGAGAATTAAGGGTGAAATAAAAATAAAGACAATGCATAAAACCACACTGTAAAACATCAAAATCAAGGTAAAAATAGAGTAGAATGAAGATAGCAGGATGGACATAACAGATAAAAAGTGAATGTAAAATAAGAAGGAATAAAGACAATGCACAAAACCAAACAACATTTTTAAAAACAATGCCACAGTGTGTAAGATCGAGGCAAAGCACAAAAGTTTCAGACCTGTATCAGGAAGTCATTGCTAGTAAAGGCTAAAGTTAAGAGATAAGTTTTTAGCTTTCTTTTGAAAATTTGTGTGCTGCTTCCCTGAGGTTTGGAGTGTAATGGATGGACAAAGGCTGCATCCCCAATTTTCTGTTCCTGGAAACCTCCAATAAACCAGCAGCAGATGACTGCATGTTCTTGAGGACAATTAATAAACAAGTGAGTTAGTGATGTAGTTTCAATCAGTTTTAAGCATCTTTGTGTTTAGAACTGGTCGTACTTTAGCTATGTTTCTAAGGTGAAATGAAATGCAGTTTTAGTCACCTAGTTGATGTGGGATTTGAAGCTAAAATTTGAGTCTAGTATAACACTGAGTATACCTCAGATTTAATCCCTGGAGTTAATTTCCCCAGATTATTAAACACCATTTCTCTCTTTGTTTCAGAGCCGACTAGTAGGATTTCAGTTTAGTCCTCATTTACCTTCAAAAAATTATTGCTCATCCATTTTTTTATTGCCAAGACACAGTTGGTCATGGAGTCGATACCTGCATCATTTGGTTCAGCACAGATGTACATTTGTGTGTCTTCTGGAAACATACTTTGTGTTCTCTAATGACAGCACCCAGTGGCAGCATGTATAATGAGAACAGTAATGGACCAAAGCAGCTCCTTTGTGTAACCCCAAGACAGATGTCATGTTTCTCAGACAAGATCTCCAAGACTCACAAAGACTGACCTTTGGCACATGTTTTAAACCAGTTTAACAAACACAGAAAAACTAACTGAAGGTTTGAAACGATTGATTAAGATATCATGGTCAATTATATCAACTGCTGTACTTAGATGTAAGAGGACAAGAACTGAGTGTCAGTGCTGTGGTTTGTTCTAAAGTCTGACTGAAGGTTGGATATCAGCCTATAGTCAGTGAGTGCATTAGTATCTAGGTTGTGCTTCTTTCGTAATGGTTTTACAGCAGCTGTTTTAAATGTATTAGGAAGGTGCCTGTTTGCAGAGATGTAGATTGGACATTTGACATTTTCATGGTGTTACTGTCAACATATATAATGTGTTATATATGTGTCAGTTTTAATGCAGAGATATTATAGCAGCAAGATAGTATAAAGATCTCACTTGTAATAAAAAAAGGCATGGATTATATTTTTGTTTATTATTTCATTTTGGACAGAAAACATTAAAACATCTCAACATCTCTCATCTCAACTTTCCTTAATAAGTTTTCCAATTACAGCAAGCAATGCTTGCCTTTGCTGCTGCTGCTGCTGCTGCTGCTGCTGCTGCTGCTGCTGCTGCTGCTGCTGCTGCTGCTGCTGCTGCTGCTGAAGGAGCATGGCTTGGGTGGCCTGCATTTGGGCATGCTGTTGCTGCATCATTTGCATAATCTTGGCCATCTGCCGCTGTGACTGTTGTGTCCTCCTCACTTGCTCCTCCATCTCTAGCTGTCTTAACTCTAACTCTGCATCTCTCAGCTCTGTCAGTTTGGCTTCTCTCCCTCAAAAATGAAACTCTGTCATTACTACTTCTAAGCTTGCTGGCCCAGTCCACCCTCCCTCTGTTGTCATTACATCCTCCCATTTTTTTAGATTCCTTCTCCGTTTCTGTTATTTCCTCAAAGAATTGATCAGTTTGGTTACTTCAATGGATTTTCCACTACTCCTCTCAATTTTTCTTCTTCTATTTCTCCTGGATCAGGGCAAACCTCTCCTTCACAGACTTTTGAGACCCTTTTAATTTAAGGTCAGGGGAACTATTCAAGGTGTCCACACTAGTGTACCAGACCTACCCCCTGTCCATACTCCCCTTATTTTACCTGTAAATCTCAGACACCAGGATTTGTGTAGTGAGAATAACATCATACCTCTCTATCTACTCCATGGAAGATCTAGATATGTATGGAGAAACTAGTTAGCCAAGCTTCAGCATGCTACATAGTTGAGGTATTTGAGTAGGCTACACCTTTACCACTGCCACCTTTGATCTCATACTGCATTAATCTATCAATTTGTATATTATAATCCAATAACATACATCATTCTGAAGTAGGACATTCTGCATAATGGGCACTTTTATTTTTGGTGCTTTAAGTATATTTAGGTCCTAATACTTTTAGACTTTTACTTGAATAAAGTTTTGAATGCAGTATTTCTACACTGTTATATTAGTACTTTGACTAAATTATCTTTATACTTCTACCACTGAGAATAGCCTATTTGTTAGCTGTAACCAGCAGGCAATTTCTGGGTTCTTTTTTCAACAGAAGATTCTGTCTGCTAGTTCAGCACCACGGACAGCACCGTAAATTTATCAATGCACAGCACAGTTAGACTATGGGTTGGAGAGGGAAATGGCAGTTTAACAACAGTGTGTGCATTTATTCTACATTTTGGTAATTTTGCTAATCATGGGAACGCTTTCCCCCCTCATCCCCCTCAGCTTACTGGAACGCAAGCCTGGCTAGTTACTTACTATGGGTGCCAAGCTATGAACAAACAGGAAAATCGGAAATCAAATTGGAAAAAGCCTTTAACAAATGTAACAGTGTCAAATACATACAGAATATATAATTACCTCCTTACACTATCACATGTTGCTGGATATGGCCAACCAGTCGTTCTCCCATTGTAGACAGCTGGGCTACAGCTTCAGTCAAGATAGAATCATGTTGTAACATGTTGTTCAGTTAAATTTTGCTCTGTTTTCGAGATGTATACTGTTATCTAGCATGATAGCTTTTTTTTACAATCTGGCATGGTAAACTTCATGCCAGATTGGAAGCACTGAGCCTTAGTGTTCTTTTGAATAGCAAATGTCGATCAGCTAAATCCTATACATCCAAGAACAATCAGCTCCTTTTTATCACATTTCACAGATTTTTTATCATCTGTCATAAAGCCGGACAAGGTCCTTATGCTTTGGGATTTCAGTCTTCATACTGATGACACTACATGTCATACTGCACCTGAACTTCTCAATCTCAATAAATCCTGAGATTTTCAGCAACATGTATTTGGCTCTACACTCTAGACCTACTTTTTACACAAGGTAAAGACACTGAATTTGCTGGTTCTGAGGATTTATGTGTCAGTGACCACAAATGTATTTTATTTGACATTTGCTTTGCATCTCAGCTCAATGCAATCATGCGTTCACTAAGTGGTGGACCTTGCTCCATCCTCGCTTGTGAACAACTGAGCCTTTCAAGGATTCCCTTTTCATACCCAATCATGATACTATCACCTGTTACCAGTGAACTTGTTTACCTGCGGAATGTTCCAAACAGGTGTTTTTGGAGCATTCTACATTTTCCCAGTCTTTAGTTGCTCCTGTCCCAACTTGTTTGAAACATGTTGCGGCATCAAATTCAGAATAAGCAGATATTTACAAAAATCAGTAAGTTGATAAACTAAAACATTAAATATATTGTCTTTTACTGTTTTCAATTGAGTAGAAAAGGATTAGCAAATTATCACTACCAATACCAATTTCTCATTTTTAAATTTGGATTTAAAGCCTAAATTATCTTTCAAATTTGTAAGACATTCGTTGTGTTGTGTTGTGCAAAAGAGTTTTTTCATGCCTGGATACATCATATAATTATAATTAAGAACAAAGTCATACAATAAAAAATGAAATAACTGATCTATTTGAACATGTTAATGAGTTGATGACACGCCATGATCACTGGCTTTTGCATTTCCACCGATTATTAATAAATGTTCTCATTATCTTGTCCTGCATTGGATTGGACATACATGCAAATTAGTGTAGAGGGCTTTGTCAAGTAACATGGTATGTCATGGGAAGCAATGTTGAACACTCTGAAGAAACAGCTACAGTATGCAAGGCTGAGAAAATCTGCAGACCACTTTTCAGTACTTTCCACTAGACTAATACTTTTTTTTACTGTTTGTGTCACTTTTCATTTCACAACTGAGTGCAACAGTGTGAATGCCTTTCAGGAGACACTGGCTGTCTCAAGATGTCTGTCTTTATTCCCATTTTTGTTGTGTGCCCCCCCATCCTTGGATGCTGGCTTTTCACTCACCTTCCAGTGTTTCTGACATGGTCAGAAAACATGCTGTACAAACTAATTCTTTTCAAGCATAACAACACTTACTTTTCACTTTGCTACAGATCAGGTACAGTATGTCCTGCGTGGCATTAACATGTTGCCGTTGAATGAATTCCACCAGATAAAGGGCTAGTATACACATCCCGAGTGATGATAGAATGGTGACATCTCTTTACAACATCGCTAATATTATTGTGGATTCTGTGTAAATGCCAGCGGAATAGACTTGGTAATGAATCATCACATACTGGCTCCTGGTCTTTTGGTGCCCTGGCTTTGTATGTGTATGTGGATGGAGGGTATGAGGTTAGGGCAGGCTTTGCATTACACACAAATAAAAATGCAAACATTTGATCAGTAGTTGTGCAGATGGGCTGAAGCTGTAAAACAGTGCTCTATGAGCAAACTCTAAAGGCCTGTGAGGTGCTCAGGGAATGTATCTTCAAAGGCTCTGCTTCAAAAGGCTCCTCAGCTTAATAGGAAATTTGTGTATGTTGGGGAGTCGGGGAAATGTCTGTATATTAAATTATTTGTATTCACGTACATGTGTGTAATAGCAGAGGCAGGCAGAGATAAATGAGAAATGCATATTGAAATGCAAAGTCTTCCATCTATTTTCTGTTGATGAAAACAGTTGAAGGTCAGTCCTCTGGCAGGGCTGTTTGCTGATACCTGGAGAGAAAGCACTGAACAGGTCATGTAGGGTGTGAATATCCATCTTTGACAGGCCAAAATCACACAGTGTTTGGGGTGTTTACTACTATCATCAGAACACCACCTGAGTGAGGGAATGTCTTTTGGGAGTTCATCACTCCAGCTGAGTTGAGACTTGTCAAATCTATGCAGGCCTCCAGAAGCTGTTCTGGAGACTGAAATTTGCTGTGGATATTAATGATGAGGATGAATCATGTTTCTCCACTTGTTTACAACGGATGTCAAAATCTTACTACCAGGTCACCTTGAAATGTGCATTCATTCAAGTACAGTCATGCTGCTAGGAGGATAACCACTTTGTTTTAAAGTATTCTACTTAAGATTATTGGAAACATTATTTTGTATAGATAACACATGGGTGCATGGGTGGATATTATATTGTAAATAAAGTGTCTTCTTTGGGATATAATTAATCTCTCTTTGGTTATAAATCAAGAATCTGGACTTTTTTTCTCTAATCAATAGCAACAAGTTCAACAGCAGAATAAGTGGACATTTGCAGAGCATCAATTGTCAGTTCTTTTCCTCTTCCTGCTGGACTAAATGTCTGCCCATTAGAAAGGTACACAGCACATGTGGGAGTTGCTTTTTACGTTTAATTGGTGCTGCTCTGGGCAAAAGCACCCTGCCAAAATCTCTCCCTCTCTACCTCGTCCTGCCCAACCTCTCCTGCCCTCCTCTCTGCTCATATTAAGACACTCTCTGGCTGTTTTAATTTGCCAGGAAGATCTTATTAAGAGCATATAGCTCCTCCAGAGAGGCAGTCAGGCATCTGCTTGATTAAATTGATAGATAAAGATGAGGAAAGGCAGTCCTTGAGAAATTCTAAGGCTCAGAGAGGCGTGTTGTATTTTGTTCCAAGCCTCTCAGGTCACCCCCTGTCTTCCCACTCCACACTGATGAAATGTTGGCATTACTGAAAGCACCAGTGGCCTGAGGCAAATGTTGTGGCATTGCTTGAATTGCCAAAATGCTGCTCAGTGATTGGTTGGACTCTAATGGCTGTCAAGTCTGACACTGGCTAACTGCTCCTAAAGCTGATAATTGTTTTCAAGCAGCTTTGAGGTCAAGAAAGCAGAGCTGCAGTAAATAACAACAGGAGTGCTCCTACACTCTCTCAATCTGACGACAGACATGCATGGATTTCTTGAAATTTTAGGTTCATAAACACCCACGTCCAGACCCATAACATGTGTAGATTCTCCATTAACCTGCATACACACAAACACAGGTCATGTACACAAGTCTAATTTCTACTCTCACAGTGTGAGGTATTCATATAGTGAGCTTATGCCTATGGGTGTCAGCTCTGCGAGGCTCTCAATAAAAAGAGCATGAAAGCAGCAGTGCAGATTGCTCTGGAAAGGTTTCTGTCTGATTTGAGACACATGAGTCACAGCTGATATCGCTAATTTCCACAGTTACTTTGATGCTGTGCTCTTCGATGGCTGTTTCCCATGTTAGAGAAACCATCTTACATGCAAATCTCTGATTGGTTGTTTAGGAACTACAGCATCATCTTCCTACACAGCTAGCTTAGCTACCTTCAGTAGCTACATACTTGAAAAATGCCAACAAAAAAAGGGACTCAAAAATGGTGACAACATTTAATGTGGGTGAGATCAACTCAGTTGGATAGTCCACTTCCAGAAATCACAACTCTTAAACTGACTTTTCTTTTTTTTTGATCATCATGAAAACATTCACTTAACCACTCCTAGCAAATACAAAAAGGCCTTCTCCCAATGATTGTCAGACACTCCTTTTTATCACTCTTATGTGTTAAACCTGGTAAGAGGATAGTTTGAAAGACAAAACTATTCTGGAAGGTTGGCATTGTGTTTTTTCCACCACAAACACACTGAAGTGTGATTTGTTTTTCTACAAAAAATATGCAATATGCAATTTTATGATGAATTATCTATAGATCAGTGTATCAGATCAAACTTACATTTTTGTGCTAATTCATAGTTTTCGCATGATCAGTACAATTTTTTGGAAGAGGTGAGCAGTGTATGCAGGTGCACTGTGATATCAGCTTATTACACGTGATTCATCATGGGATGTGTAAAGGCTGTGTGCTCTACTATGGGGAAAATGAAACAGTATAGCCTTTCTACTAAAATTCTGTATCATGAGCACAATTGTTTCATGTTCAAAGTATTCCCTCGTAGCCACAGTCCGTCTGGGAAAGTCCTGAGTGTAAGTGATCCTCATCTGCCGTGTCAGGCTGCAGAGAGGCCCGTCTGTGTGCACCAGGACTGCAAACCTTCACCAGGGGAATTCTCTTTCCCTGGCTGATCCCAAACTTCCACTACACCAACATCAGCAGGAAAGTTGGTAAATGATGTCCAAGACCCCTGGTATGCCACAGCAACTTTTTCCTGAACAATTTCAAAGACTCAGTGGTTGTGCTCTCTTTTTCCCAAAAGGAACCGGATTCTCAATTTGGTCCTGTGACTGTACTTCATACCCATGCTTTTTATAGGTCTGCAAACTATTGACGAACAGAATGAGGTTAAGCTGCTATTTTCCATATTTTTAGGTGAGGGGATTTGGACTGTTTGAGATGGTCACCAAAATGAGACGTCAGTTAATACAGCCCTTAGCAATTACTCCAAATTCGTGGTGGTCCTGGCTGTCATTCCCCTTGCTCTTCCCCATCTTTTCAGTCATTGCTCCCCTTAAACCATTGATAATGTTTTCTGATCTAGTGCCTCGACCAGCAATACCCCATTGTTTGTCAGTGGTTTCCAAAATCCATATCATATCCAAATCATATTTATGAGTTTCAGATTGTGTCTGTGTGTTTGCACATGCAGCTCCCTGACAGCCCTCAGGCCTGTAAATCTAGCCTGCTTGTATTAAGACCTGTTTTCTGTATACACCTCAACACATCCTACCTCGACCCCACCCCCACCCCCACCCCTACCACTCCTGTCATCATGAGGCCTGATCAGGTTTCCCTCTGTGCTCGCAAAGCTGTGGCTGCAGAATTACAGCCAAAAGCCAAAACACCCTGTCACAGCAGAACAATGAGCTCAGTGTGCAGTCTACTGGTCTGCATGCTGTTTTACACCATTACACTGAGTGGAGATGTACTGCCCAAAATTAAATGTTAGTTCAACTTAAAGAGGCAGTAAGTGAAGTCAGAATGACCATCATCCTGTGAGGGATTGATTGGACTAATGATCGATACCAGTGGCTCTGAAATTACTTGACTAACTGCTGAAAATTCACTCTGTAACCTCTCTGTTGGACCTTACCTGCCCACGGATCAAAACGATCACCTGTACAGGCCCTTTGGTCTCACTTTGTCATGCCCCTCAGCATCTCATACAGACTCACAAGGTACTCTTATGTACTGGGCCTTTAACTAACCACTGTAAACCCATCTGCAGCAATACTGGATGTTCAAAGCAAGTTGACGTAGTATAAAGAGCAAGAAAACACCCAACTTTCACCCACGAGACAGGCTTTGTGTCCCATAGGAGACCAAAAATGAACAATCCCAAATCTAGCCAAGTAGTTTTGATGCCAAAATCCTAACTTCATAACATTAACCACATGTTAGAAAAGCTTTCTGGCAGGAAAGCTTTGTGTGTCACTGGCATGACAATGTGCTGTATGCCATGGAAGGGTTTACACTGGAGTAAGTTTAAATCCCAGTACATCAGGAAGCATGTCAAAGCATCAGTATTTGACACTTTGAATGAGACAACACATAATTACAGCTTCTCCTCCCTGTTATGAAACTGTATCTTTGTCTTGGTCAATTGCAGCCCACTATGCCATGAGAGGATGAAAGACATTGAATGGAAACCTTTTCCAGAGACTTGCCAGAAAAAAATAAGCTCTGTAAATGTTCTAGCACCTACTGATGAGAAACAGATGCCGAAAGAGGTCCCAGATTAATTATTACCACTTCATAAAATAAAAATAAAGCACTCTTTCTAGGTTTATAAATTTCAACTAATGGCTTTATAAGGGTGTAATAAATCATTTGCTAATGCTGTACAGATCAGTTATACACTACGTGTGGAATGGGAATGTGGAATGCCAAAAATGGCTCACCAAACAGAAGAGTTCACACTGGCTTCTTCAAATAGGAAGATATCACCATGAATCTCCAGCCAGAGGCAGTTTATTTGTCTGTGTAACCTGAATTTATGCTTGTGGTCATGGAGAAATATAAAGTCCACTCACCATGCATTCTATGACCAGTGATGAGGAAGCACATTACTGCCACATGTTCACCCACATAATAGTTCTGTCTCACAAGAAGATTTGTACAATAAATATACACATAAAAATGTATTGCTTCGTTTTGCTGCTTTCCTTCAGTTTGTCTTCGTTGATCAATAAAACAATAAAATAAAATGTTGCAAAACACAGAAGCAGAGACATTTGGCATCTCAATCTCATATTCTCTGTCCCTCACCGTTTCCTCACTTTCAGATATCAGGGACCAGTGCAGTTTGCATGGCAGTTTAGAGGTATCAGTAAAACCACCAAGCCTCCTCCTCATCCCTGCTTTGGCATGTAGGCGCTATGGCGTGTTAAAAATGCTAGACTTCAGGTAAAAGTGTTTGGCATTTTTCACCAGACCTGGTGTAGGTAGTCATTTCTTTTGATCTCTTTACTGAGCAGTTCTTTACAACAGCTTCAAGGATTGCCAGAGGACTACTTTTTGTTTTTATTTTCAGCTGGACTTCAAGACTTGTTTGAGATGGTTTTTGTTTGTTGGAGGTTTTTTTTGTTTTGTTTTGTTTTGTTTTGTTTTTTGGAAAGCTGCAGGATATCTTTGACACTTTGTGCAAACAAGAAACATTGCCCAGGGAAGAGCAGCATTCCATGTTTGAACATATTTCCTTTTTTTAAAAGCACAAACCAGGAAACAAATATGATCACATTTAAGCAATTGATTACATTTCTAAGACAGAGACAATCAACGTGAATACTGTCTTAGTTACTAACATTTAGTTACAAGTTCATAACTTTGAGTTTGTTTTACCTTTTCAATATTTGATTCACCATCTGCTAGGCTGGCTTGCAGCTTGACAGCCTTACCTGCCAGAATAAATTTGTAACCACATTAGGAGGGTTGGAGGGTGTAAATATCAAGGAGAAATCTAAAAAAAAAAAACTTTCTATGCTGTGATTGTTGACATGCCTTTGTTAGAGATATTAATATTTAAGCCTGCTATGAGCATCGAGTACCAGTATATTGGTGTCAATGTAGTGCTAACATTGAAGCTGTTCTGCCTCAGCTGTCAGCAAAGCCTTATCAGACTGAACAGGGGCACAGCTCTGGGACTCACCTCTGGATCCATTCACTTTATAGTTGACTCAATTCAAAGTGTAAATTGAAAATGCAGTTCTCATGATAATGGAACAGTCTACCTTCTCATTAAATTCTTCATGGATTTGATACCTTTTAAGGCAAAGTACATCCTTTTTGAGTGTGAAGAAAATCCACTTCCTCAACTGAATGAAGGGAGAGTGAATTACTCAAGTGCTCACTGAAGAGTCTGTGGTGAGCTGAATATTAGAGGTTGTCTGAGGTGGTGTTTGTGAAGCTTGCTCAAAGTGATGGACTGTCTTATTAAAAAAAAATCTAGCATGCTTTGAGAGCTCAGAGTTCCAAACCAGCATGGAATTTCTATATCAGGTTTGTAGTTTCCATGATCTTGTTTTTTCTGATTATTTTCAAATCACTGTAGTTGTGACTGTGATGTCTGTGCATGGGTCCATATTCCCTGAAGAGAACAGAGCAGGGTTGGGTTACCTTTTCTTCTCCCAGACACCTGATAAAAAAGCAGGGCAGGGCAAAATGACTGCCAGGACTGGACATGTTAGTACACCTTCATTGTGCATGTAAACACTCTTTAACAGACAGCCAATCAGCTGTGGAATGACTGCTCTCTTTGAGTTTCAGCATTGCTTACAAACTTTAAGGGCCACTTTCAGCTTTTTTCGTTGTGAGTCATGGTGGATTAAGTTAAGGAGACTCTACTAGAGTCTCCTTTAAAAAGCATGGAAATTCTCCCCACTCAAGTGTGTGCCTGTGTAATCTTGGTACATTTACTATGAAGTCCTTTCATTTACTATGCTCTCAGAGCTACTGCAGGTGTCTTGGGTGGGAGGGGCACAAAATCGTACATGCGTACCCAGCATTGCTCTGTTGTCATGGAGCATGATGAAGATTCACGGCGGGTAGCATACTTGCGGTGATGCATTGGGCAGTGCATACAAACCATAAAACTTTGATGTCAGAAACTAGGATTCACATCCTGACTCCCGTTTGTGGACTCAAGGTCAAGGCTCATTTATTTGTCTTTTACAGCAGAGCACAGTGAAATGTAAGTTGTAGACCCCTCAGACTACACACACAGAGAACAGAAAGTATACACATATTTAAATTAGAGTTGAATAAAACAAAATTTTCAGTGATTTATATGCATAAACAGTACATTTACATGTATACACACTGAAAGTATGTACAGTATGTGCAATGGTGGTGTAAATTTCCATGTAATTATTTCTAGAGTGTGGAAGATGAGTTGAGGAGTCTCACAGACTGAGGAAAAGAAGCTGCTCAGTCATCTGGTGGTACGGCAGCGGATACTTCTGTATTGCTTGCTAGACAGCAGCAGAGTGAACAAGCTCGATATATCTGTGCCCTAATGGGACACTTTGTTTTATCCTTGTGTCACACCAGAGGGACAGTTGTGTGGCCCTCTGGTCAGCCCCCTCTTCGTTTTTGCTCCAGTGTGCGACAGTGTCAGCAGAAACAATGACAAATGACTGCTCTCATTTGCTTTCTGGGTGGAGTGAGGGCTGTTTTTTCACACTGGGAGTATTTCACCAGCTTTCAGCCAGCCTGGCTGTCACCTTTCTCTTTTGTTCCCTGGAGTGTCATTTTTTTATCTGTCAGCACAGGATCTTTCCTCCTCTCCTCATATACTATTCACTGCTCTTTATTAGAGGCTTTCCCAGTGTGGCACGGGGAGCTTGTCACAGTGCATGTTGAAATTTGTGAAAAATCTGTTATTGTGGTGTTAAGGAGAGGTTTGTTTTACTTCACTGCAGGAAAAAAAAGAACAATAATATTGATATCAACTAGTACAATTTTGAATTTGCAAGGTCTGTATCCATTTATCAGCAATGTTAATAACCATTGTACAAAGCGATTCATCCCTCATTTAGTACAGGGAAAAAAGTGACTGGGTTCATATCTTGTTACCAATTTTAAATCAGCTGCCTCCAAAATAATGTTGAAACCTGACATAAAGTTTTTCAAATGCCTGAAAACATCTATTTTAGACTTAGACTGCTTCTTTATTGATCCCAATTTGAACAGAAACTGCAAAAAATAGCAAAATATACCAAAATATTTGTGCAGTTTTGGATGATAAATAAATGTAAACCATGGACTGTATGTGCCATATTGCAGTAGTGCAGATAATATGTAAAATATTGGGGTTTGTGAGGTTGGTGGATTAACTGTTTAAGTTACTATTGTACAGTGTGATGGCTCGTGGCAGGAAGGATTTCCTGAAGCGGTCCTTGTCATAGCGGAGCTGGAGCAGTCTGTTAGAGAAGGAGCTCCTCTGTCTGTCCATGAGGTGGTGAAGAGGATGTTCAGGGTTATCCATGATGGATAACAGTCTGTCCAGTGTCCTCCTCTCCACCACCTCCTCAAAAGTGTCTAGTTTGCAGCCAATAACAGAGCCGGCCTTCCTGATCAGTTTGTTCAGTCTGTTGGTGTCACCGGCTCTGATGCTGCTCCCCCAGAATAACAGTCACACGGACACAGCTATTCTAGTTCTACTGCACACATAATCCCACTACAATGTATTTTTATCAAGTAGAATAAAACAGTATCTTTTCCTAATCCCAAAAGTGCCCCAAGTTCCTCTGCCAAAAACCTAGTGTTGGGGGTAAAGAATCATAAAAATAGATAGATGTCACATTCTGACCTAGAATGAGGGTAGGCTGATGAAAAGCTGACTGGAAAAAGGTGTAATTTAACCTCCAAAAACTATAAAAGGTAGCAAGACAGAGTCTGTTTGATGCAAAAAATAAAGTGTTTTATTGCACTTCTAAGACAGTCCATGAAAATGGGGGCAAATAATAGAACAAAAATGCCACAGAAAAAATATTTATTAAGACTAGCCAGAAACACCATTAGGCCTACACAGCACCCCAGCCCTTCTCTGACTGACTAGGCAGTGTAGATCCCTCCATTTAAAGGGTAGGCCCCTCCCACTGGACCGTACCATCTTTAATTGGAATTGAAAATACATTATAGCAATATATTACCTTTCGTCAGTAATATAAGACATTGCTAACATTATGGTAATACTACAGCAAATAACATGTGTTATTACACATGTTGGTCCCAGTTATTAGGCATTCAATTAGAGGAGAGGAGGAGACAAGAACTCTGAAACACCGTCAGGCAATACAGCTGGCACCAAGAGACATACCAGCCAATGCACTAATAGTTAAAATGATTAACCAGCAAAAAAATGACAACTACCAACATAACCACCATGTTCTGAGTGCACACATAACAAACACTATTGTGTGAACGTTTTCATTTTGGAATATAAAACTGCAAACTTAAACTACTCAGTCCAACATGGCATGAAAGGAAGTGTGGTCCGTTGCTATTGCTCCAGCTTTCAGCAAACTTGATCCAAAAGAGAGGTGTGTGTGTGTGTGTGTGTGTGTGTGTGTGGTGTGGTGTGGTGTGGTGTGTGTGTCCACAGAGCAACACACTCTTTTCCTCCTAGGCTGCAAAATTTAGCTAAATACTGGCTTCTCATAGATATGCTCAAAGTACCCTTTAGTGTCTGTATGAAAGGCACCATGTTATGCTTTTGCATAGGAGGAAACAAGAAACACAAGGTCTAGGACCCAACTGCAGACTATGATAGTGGAGGTGGTGCAGTTCCAATGATTTATCACAAAAAATGGCAACAAACAAAAGGCTTACAGGACGGTGAGGCAGGAAAAGGTCAAATCCAAAGAAAGCATTCCAAACAAGCAAACAAATCCAACAGGGTGCAGGTTACAAAAAAAAAAAATCCAAATCCAGGAAAACAATGCAAAGATCCAAAAATACGAGAAAGGGCTGAAAGACAAATTGCCGCTGAGATTAGGTAAAACAAAGACTTAAATATAATAGGGAGGGAAGGCTAATAAGGGACAGGTGAAATCAATCAACAAACACAGAGGTGGGAAAACAGACAGGAAAATAAGAGATAAGTAAAGCAAAAAGATGACACATGAGGAAACACTCCCCAACATAAAACAGGAAATAACTAAATTCAAACCCAAAACCATCAACTAACTCCAATGTAATTCCATCCATGGCAATTTTTGACTCCCAGAACAAATGGCATACACAGAGATTTCCTCCCAGAAAGCTTGTTTAACTTGTGATTAATGTTGGGATTGGTTGCAGTTTGGTTAGGTTTAGGTAAAGATCATATACTTTTGGTTTCACTTTTGCTTTCTGGTGGGACACAAACCTCAGTCTCCTGGGTGAATGTCGTGTGTTTGTTTGACTGATCCATCCACCCCACCTTCCTCCATTTGTGGAAGGTGGGGTGGAATGAATGGGTCTTTATACTACACCACCTTGCTCTGGGTGTCTAATATTGGATGGGTTTACAGTGGAGTTCATTGAAAGCCTGGTGTGTCTCATACAGAAGCTCAAGGGTACCTTGTGCTTCTGAATGAGATGCAGAGGGATGTGACAAAGCAGTGATGTTTGATGCTCTGGGAATCAGACCAGGCTCAAACAATATATTTTGTTATTTAATTTGTTTGACTGTATCTTTGCCTAACCTTAACCTTAAGTTGCTGCAAATAGTTGCTTAGAATTATTCTTGAGAGAAAGGGCTGTTCATGATATCAATTTGTTGCATATGATGTTACCTTTCTTTAGTATTTAACGAAACTCTAAATATGCATAGCAGTACAATAGAATAGCATTTATTATTTGCTGTTTTCTGTCTATTGTCTTCCTTTTTCAGTGACAGTCAGTTCTATTAATAATGAACAGCATAATCTGTGACAATATATGAGTATACAAGGACCACAGTAATGATGTTGTTACTTGTTGAAGGGAGAGTGAGGCAGACATAGATCCTCTGTATGTAAGGAAATGTCATGGATATTAAAAGCAAAGCACAGTAAATCTAATGTTTGAATCTTTTTTGTTGTATTATCAAACTTTTTTCATAATTCGGAGTAATTTTAGATTTTAAAAGTTGTAACTTGATTCGTGTCATGTTATTTTACTTTCACACTGTTTATTGGAATAGGTCTGCCCATCCTTTCTCTAAATTACTATACCTGATATCTCTTAGAAATTTAAATATAAATGTGCACATTCATCTACAAGCACCTGACTGACTATATAAAAAATAAGCAAAGATGGCAAGGTTTTCAAATTAAAATCAAGTATAGGTATAGAAAATGCCCTCCATGTTTTGATAAGTGTCTGGAGAATAAAAATTTAAGAATGAATTTAAAATATCATGCTGTCATTTTCCTCAGAATTCCCCATGTTTATAGCAGAGGATAATTATGTCTTGTAGCCATGTAATCATTACCATTTTCTAATGGTTGCAGTCATTTCCAGGAATGAGTCAAGAATGTGACGCCCTGTCTGCTTTGTATGTAGATCATAAAACCCCTATTTTCAGCTGTCGTTTCATCACATCTGACAGCAGCCTCCTGTTCTGCAGCACTCCCAGGGATCACATCACCTTGACACTGACAGTAGGGTTCTTTTTTAAGATCACAATGCAGAAACAAGAATATGGATTTGTTTCACAGCCACAAAACTTTCAGGTGCAGCTGTGACACAACATACACAGCAGGGTGATGTCGCAGAATGCATAATTTGTGCGAGTGCAATGGAAGGTGTGCATCTCCTTATTACATATGCATTTTAGGGACGATCATGCAAATAATAGGAAGAGACATGTTGACATATGTCATATATCATGTGAAGACCAGGTGTAAACATAGCACAGATGGGATTTACAATTTACCATGAAGGTTATAGTGGGGAAATAAGCATGCATTAAATATAGGCCAGCGTGTAACTAAAAACAGAATAGTTGAAATAAAAAATCAGGTAGGGTATTATTAATGAACAAAATATCTGAATACTGTACCACAAAAGGGTGTTGTGGTTTGTGCTCATCAAACTTCAATTTGATCTTGAACATCAATGAACTGCAAAATTACTACAGTACAGGCTGCAGGCTATCCGTACCAAATTTCATGGCAATCAACCCAACAGTTGTGAAGATAATTTAGTAATTGAAGACAAAAATGTAAACCAGCTGGTGCCACTAGAGGAAAAGTTAGGGGATCATGAAAATCAGAATCATCCTACTTGACATATTTCATTCTGGACCAAAGTTCAGACCAAAAGATGGACTGACAGTGCCGTCCCCAGAGCTGTGCCCCTAGCATGGCTAACAACAGAAGATAGGAATGCACCAATCCAACTTTTACTCTGATATTGATTCTGAAACCTCAAGTCAAGGTGTCTGCCAATACTGAGTACCAATCTGATACTGGTGCCCTCTTTTCCCCCCAGTACTGTATACCTCACTGTGTGGAATTTCTAAGCAACATGTGGCACTAAAAACTGAGTCAGGGCGCACTGTGACTGATGGCTGAAACAACTGGAATTGCATCATGACATTGACAAAGAAACTGTATTTAATGGGAATTGGTGACTTTGTCTAAGCTGAGTCTAAATAAAGGCTGTGTGCCTGTTTATAGCAGACCATGACCTTTTAAGATCTTTGAATACAACTTCTCAGTTGACTGTGTCATTTCTACAGTCATAATGTGACTGTAGAAATGACATGAATGGTAAAATTGATCATCTCATTCAAAAATTAGATTGAGCTCATGGAACGTCTACATTTGTATGACTTTACATTTTGGCACCATGAAAAGTCATGTTCAGTTCGCTGTGAGCAGCTAGCAGTTCCTGATTGCACTGTAACCATTCATGTACACACAGCAATCACTGCATTCATTTTGATGCTGAAAATAGTCTGAATCCGATTTTTGTCACAGCTGAAGTTGTGAGGAGTACCTTCTTGAGAATACTGCCGCTATTACTGGAAAACAGAGTTGTTCCACATTCCCAGTACATGTATATGATGTATGTGTCTTTAGATTTGATTGACTTAAGACACTGAGAAGGAATAGAGTTTTCAATCAAATTGTGTCAACTGGGTGAGAGGTCATTTTAGGCCTCATATGGCAAGTGTATGTCGAGTGTGTGAACAAATTAATCTTTTGTATTGATTAATTTTTAATTTGGTACATATTGGGTCTGCAGTAGTATGTACTGCTTCAGGAAATAGCCACCACCTCACACTTAAACTCAAACACCGACAAATGCTCTGGCCATCTACTGCTCACTTGGTTTTTAAATGTCAACAAACAAACTACCAGCAATCAAAATGGAATGGCAGCCCACCGCTCCTGGTCTGCCATGGAGGAAGGATGACCAGGATGGGTTAAAGGCAGAGGAAAAATTTCACTAGTGCATGGCGTGTGTGTGCATGTGGATGTTGCTGTTTGGCAAATAAAGGGGACTGTCCCTCTGATTCTTCTTCTACATGAGTAGTGCATGACAAAGTTTAGCATGCTTTAAGTAGTGTGAGTGGTGACTGACTGAATGATGTTTTCCCCTCAGGTCTTTCTGTGGCTGCATGCACTCACTGTGCAGACTCTTCAGTCCTACAAACCTGAATACTTGACTCGACCTGACTTGACTCAGTGGCTGCTGATACAGGCCCTAAGTTATTCCTGTTACCTGCAGAGTTTGTTGCTGCTGCAATTTGGTGGACAGTTATTTTAGTGCCTGTTAGGGTTAGTAGTTGTTATCTATTTATTTTGATTTAAATTTTTTTATTGTATAAAATAATACACTAGTAGTATTAACGCAGTTATCACAATAAGCAAAGTAAAATACTGAATCACTTAATTGCTTAATATGTTGGAAGCTGCATTACTTCTACTCAATACCAACATATGCTATTACTGTGCCCCATGCTCTTGTGGTCTGAAAGAATTGTGACACCTAATATTCCAAATACCTAAAGAACTCTAAGGTCCAAAGTTAGATAAACTGAGGCGACACAACACTCCTGGCACTAGTGTCCCACAGTTTACCTGTTAACTGGGGCTGAACAGCCTGTTTGGCTGGGATCTATCACAAAGGGTTGGCTGTTCACTTAGTTGTCTGCCCACATCTGTGAATAGGTGAATGAGACAACAATTATAAAGCACTAAAGCAGCATTACGATACAGTATAAAATAATTTACTGTAGATTCACAGTGTGATTCACACCAATGTGAATCTTCTATAGATGTAAATCCCACATATTAGAGTGTTTGTATAAATATTTATTGATATTAATACACCTAGTATTTATGGATTAATGGATGTGACAGTTACAAATAAGTCAAGTATAAAATTGGAGTGAGGGTTGGAGTGGCATGTAAACCTCTGGCTGCTGTGGTGTCTGTCCTCAGCAGCATGTGAAGAGGTGTGGAATAGGATTTTCAGACCATGATTTTATTATGTTTCATCCATAATTTGGGAAGACTGGCATTTGACCGCACTGTGTGCTTCAGATTATGTGAACATTCTTTTCGAATGTTTTGCACTTGGGATGAAATTGCATTGCCCTCACTCACACAGATCCATGACAAGAAATTCCGTAGAAGGATTAGTCATGCAGAGGCCCAGCAATATTTACATTAGAGCTGGGCTTTACTATGCTTAAAATTCAAGGGGGGAACTCACAAGCTCAGGCTTGTGGGATGGGCAGGGAAGTCTCACCACAGGGTCTAGGCTAAAGAACACATCTGATGGTTGATTTAGGTCTGAACTGTCACCCACTCTTCATCTCCAGCTGTCAGAGTGCCATGTTTGTTTGTTTTTGTCTTTGTTACAGAGGACCAGATCCCACATGGTTTCCCTACCATAGACATGGGGCCCCAGCTGAAGGTTGTGGAGAGAACGCGTACTGCTACAATGCTGTGTGCAGCCAGTGGCAACCCTGACCCAGAGATTTACTGGTTCAAAGACTTCCTACCTGTGGACATCAGCAGCAGCAACGGGCGCATTAAACAGCTGCGTTCAGGTAAAGCAACCACCTCAACATGTTCATACACAGGTTTCTCTTCAGCAAACAGCGGCACATGTTATTTGGAACTTTACAGGAAATGTAGTTTGTGTCACTCTCAGATATCATTGAGCCACACAATCATTGTATATGTACAATATAACACAAATATGTGAAGGCTGATGGTTCTGTCTTGAAGACAGTACTTTATATTTAAATTCTTTTGTTGAATAAAAATGTTCATTTTCAAATATTTCTGTTGGAACTGCAACAAACTTTGCATTATTATTATTATTATTATTATTATTATTATTATTATTATTATTATTGTATTATCAATTACTATCATTTGTATTATTCATTAACCTTAGTTGTTTAGATTATTTATTCATCTTTTAAATGAAACCCAAACTCACTCACTCTACAATGAAAACTCTCACATTTGACAGGCTGGAGCCAATAATATGTTTGATATTTCAACTTGATAAATTACTTAAACAATTATGTGATTATTAAAATTGTTGTCAATATTTTTTTGTTTTATCAAAGAAATGTTTTCACTACCAAAAATCAGCGTGGCACTCATGGCCACAGCACATATGAAGCTAAATGATCATGTTCTCTACAGAAGACTGTACACTCACTCGACAGGTTGAGTGGTATCAGTACAAAAAATAAAATAAATTAAAAAAAAATAATACTAATGACAGCACTTATAATAAAAATGAATAGAAGATTTCTGAAAGTGTAAGATCTGACGGTTGATTAATTTTGAAAAAACAAAATCCATCATATGCTTATAATGGAAATAAATGATTTTTTCTTTGAGCAGATCATAGATTTCAGTTATTACCTGAGCAAGAATATTGGTGTGCCAACAGTGTTTAACACACCACAGACAGTGATGAATGTTAAAACAGAGGCAGCTGTGTGAGCAGCTCTGTGAGGAGGTGGCCAGGCTCCAGAGGAGCAGATAGGGCATCTTTCTTCGCAACCGAGCTCAGTACAACCTGTCAACTGCCCTTTCGCTCACTTTCTGTGAGAAAATAGAATTTTTTGTTTGTTGCCAAAAATTACATGCACCTACACAGTGTTGGAATGGCAGTCCAGGGCCACACTTTCTTGCCAGCCCTTGCAGCAAGAATAAGAAGCAGATTTCCCATCACTGAGGGCCTTAGGCTCCTCCTGTGGCTTCTCTCATCTCAACACAGGCAGAGAGGAAAGGCTGAGAGACAGGCTCTAGGATATCATTGGCTTTGAAGTCCACTCTGAGGATTTTCCCAAGTCACAGTTGGGGCCTTAGGTAAGGACAAACATGCCATGTATTATTAACTGAACAGCATGGCAATTTGTTTCAATTTGGTTCATAGGGCCCTGTCGTCACATGCAGTCCCACAGCAGCCAAGCACAGATGGCTGTTATCCTGTGCCACACAAGGCAAGTGGAATATATAGCAAAGTCAGTACTCCGCAATTATTCAATTTATTTGTGTCAATGCAATTCCTTATAAGGAAGAGTGATTAGATTTGTTTATGAATTAGTTAGTCTTAATAAATTGCATCTATCCATTAGAAGCACCAATAGCTTCATTTTTTAATTTGAGACCTTGGAAAAGGTAAATAAGGTCCTTTGTCTTCTGTAAGGGCCATTGCAGACACAGCTTGATTTGAGCTGCACACGCTCAGGGTTCAGCAGTTCATCGTGAGCTTGTGCCCAAAGTTTTGCGTGATGCAGTGAAAAGCCAGCAGGAGCGGGGCTTGCAGACAGGCAAGCCCCGGAGTTGCCTGGAGCCTCCGGCCACTAGGGGGCCCTGGCCACTTCTTTACAACAACGATTATTGATAGGCCTGGGCTTTCAGGGACCTCTGTTGGTCCCTGGACCTCACTTTGAGAACAACTAGTCTATTTTTTCAGTATTCATCTCAAATGTCCCAGAAATTGTGCATTTATGTGTGCAAAAAACAAATTTTTGTGGCCTGCACAGGTGGAGTGGGGGCCTCAGGGATTTCTTGCTTGGAGCCCCAAGAGACCCTAGCAACGCCACTGGCCATTGGAAATAATGGGTTTGTGCAGTGGTGGTGTTGTTGCATTGTGTCTGAAAGGGCCTTAAGGCTTCCTCTGATATTCCAAAACTCAATGCTGTTTGCCAGTAATTAGAAACAAAGCCTGTCCATCAAAGAGTAATGTGACAGAGACCAGTGAGCACTGTGACTTCTGGCCACAGGATCTGATAGTCCAGAAGGACTGGGAAAGAAGAGGATTAGTGTGACAGGACAAAGCTCTTCGATGGTAAGCATGCTGGAGTGAAACATCAAAATCCTGCAGCTCCAAAACAGCAATAGCTGTGTGTTCACAACATCTGTCATTAAAGACTACACATTTTTAAGATTTTATTTTTTGTGAGTTCAGAAAGCAAAAAACTTTAGTGGCCAATGTGTGGACAAAGCTTGATTAAGATGACTTCAGTTGAATTAGTTTGCAGTTATTGGTTGTTAAAGGTGCACTCCAGTGATGGAGTATTGCAGTTTCAGAATGTTCCAGCACTTTCAAGAGACTGATTAAAAGAATGATCAAACTCGAAACAGCAAAGACAGAGATATTGTTACTTTTATTCCCCAGCTTGGACAACATGTCATTGTCCTGAACCATTTGGTATAGGATGTTGACCTCACACAATTTTCATCTGTTTAATGCAGCCTATGAAGCAAATGATTCAAGTCAGATTATCTTAACATACTCTAAGTCTGAATCTCAGAATGTGTGCAACATATCTTTGAAACTGTGAAAACCACCCAGGAAGCTATGACAGTGGGACAGTTAAACCATGTTAGCCAGCTTAACCAATGTATGGCTCACAGTGACTGTCGTCGATATGGGAAACGCCAGTGAGAAAGCAGAGTTTGAAGATCCTCTGATGTTATATGGATCTGCTGGTTGGAAGTGTTCAGGTTTTCCCAGTTACAATGACACTGGACAAAGTCTGGTGGAAAGGATGGAAACTGTGTCTCTGAGATAGAAATAATCCAACAAAACTATTCTTGGCACTAAGTCTTGACTGAGTATGAATGCTAGATTTTGAACTGAAAGCTTAAAGTGAATCGATGGCTCTCATGGTTGATTATCTTCAGCTTTGCCAAAGACAACCGCAACCCCACAACCATGACACGCACCAAATCATGGATTTTATACTCCAAAAAACACTGGATCCTATCCCATAATGCAAACATGAAAGTTACTAATTAGGCCATTCCTACATGGCAAGTGTTTCATGGGTCTTTCAAACTCCACGTCTCCAGTTTGTGACAAAGGCTTTCTGTTAAAAGCTCAAGCATATAATCTTGATGATGTCACTGTGACATTGTTAGAGTTATTTTCTCAGATTTGACAAAGCTCCTCCAGTGCTATGGAAGACAGTGTAGAGTTTTCACTGGCTGAGTAGTACTCTGCATGGTGAGAGTGATGCATAAAATCAATAGAAGTCCCCTTTAACAGCCAGTCAGATTAACATGTGATAGAATTTTGTCTTGATTTAATCAGATCTGCGTGAAAAGGACAAAACAGACAAAAGTCTCCCACCAAGCACCAGTTCAGTACAGTGACTCACATACAAAGTTGCTATTCTTTCAATCCAGACATTGTGAAAATATAATAAAGTCCTATTATTTTTCACAATGGAACCCTGAAACCTGTCATGAGACCCTGATTTCATGCTGAAGTGGTGTGGGATTCTTTTAGCTGTCAGACAGCTATATGGCAGGTCTCATGCCCAGCCTGGCCACCTGAAAGCTGCTGATGACCCCTTCATCAAACCCCAGGGGTCACACAGCTTCCAGGGCCTCCATCATCATATATCTGACACTTCTTTTTATTCCTGTCGGCTCAACAGTGGCTTGGTTTATTATCCAGATCGCTGCATCTGCATATTAACCATCCCTCTCTCACTGTTTGCTGCATATGACCTGATATGCCCAAATGGTGCCAGTTAGTAATGATGACTGACAAAAGGGATATGCAAGATCAAAGGAGGAAATGTTACTGCTGTGTCTCTAGAATGGATAGTACAAGGGCTGAACAATTAATGAATTTACACTGCAATTGAGTGTGATTTTAAAATTATTGGAGCTGCAATTCTAATTATAGAATTTCTATAATTATGTGTCTTAACAAGCTATAGGAGGTGAAAGGTTTAGTTGGTAACCCCAAATTTTCCTCAGCCATAATGACAACTGTTGCCAGCAAATTTACTCAACTGTAGCTAACTAAGGTTCCCATTTCTTTTAATGATACTGTCAGTGTCACTTAGCATAATCAACTTTCCTTCTGAGAAATCAGGGTTTTTCCAACAGTTTGGTAGAACTCTAATATATTGCAATACCCATGAGGCTTTGGGACTGTTGCTTTGGCAGAGACATGTTGTAATTCAGTTGTTCATCTTTTTTACTGATGATTTAACCAGGAGAGTTTCATGCCCATCTAAGCTATAGAAGTGTTCCAACTGTCCTTAAAGGAATGGCACTTTTACTTCAAACTTTCAAGCACAGGATGTCATTTTTTTTTTAATCTCATTTTAAAACGTCCGAATCAGGATCTGACCATACATACACTTGGCACAATTGAAACCTGTTTAAAACGCTGTTTACAGGAAATATCAGCATTTAGATTGCAATCACTATGTTGTTCATGATTAGATATTTTTCTCAAATTGTTCAGCCTTAAATAGTGCAAAGAAAAATGCTGGTCAGAGATCAGATGACCCAGATCAAATAACTGTTTTAAAAATACATCTATAGTATGCTAATTTTGGAGCTTGATAGTACAATTCCCCACCATGAAGGCAGTAACATCATAGAGTATTCCAGGACATGAGTGCAGGTTTCTTTGAATTGCATCAGAAGACAGCTTGTGTTCTTATCTGCCTTGTTACAGCAGGATGCAGGAGACAAAAATGCCTTTGGGTTGGAACCAAAACAGGCCTGTTGTCAGTGAACGGGGGGTCAAGTGCTTGATTGTCAGGTGCTGTCAGGGAAAGAAGCAGGTGTGGAGAATAGGGAGCTTTATTATCACAATGGGATGCCAGCCCTATGGAGAAAATTGCCAGGTATATAACACAAGTAAGCACCATGTGAAAGTAAATAACCACTTGCACAAATGACAGACTGGCAGTTGTAGCTGGAGTATGAATATGTACATTATTGACACAATTTTGTGCTTTTCAAGAGCTTATGTGGAATATTTTGTGCACATGAAAATGGCTTTTACCAAGAATATGTTTTTGCCATTTATTAAATTGGCTTTGGTTCAAGATTTTGACTTATTAATGTTAACAACATACATATAGGCCTACATTATTCTGGATTTTTTTTTTTTTTTTGAATGGGGTGAGAATAGCAGTCGCTTCTAATCTCTTCTGTTTTTTCTCTCCTTGCTCTCCTGCCATTCTTGTCTGTTTTACTTTTTTCCTGTCTTCTTTTTATACTAATGGTTATCTCTAATCTTATTTGCATTCAAATTACCTCACCAGGTGGTACACCAATCAGAGGTAAGAATGCTGGGTACAGAAAATGTCTACTCAGCCTCCTCTCCTCCCCACTGCACCTCTTCTCCATCGCCTCCATCCTCCTCCTCCTGTCACCTCAGTGTGTCCCCATTTCCAGCTCTATGTCCTTTTCACTTGCTCTGACACTTTCTCTGCCTTCACCACATAACCATTCCAAAGTATGTTTACTTCAACAACTTCCCATGTGTTGTTACAGCTGATTTACAGGCAACAATGGGCTAACGCAGGGTGAGCATTAAGCTAACAGAAATACTATTTACAATGAAGAACGAAATCTAGATCAAAAAGTCTTCTCTTCAGACACTAGGGATCATAAATTATGTCTAGTAGCGAGTCACACTTAACAAGTCATTATGTGTTGTGCTTACATCTAACATGTTTGGTGCAGTTTGTTGAGTTGGCCAAACCCTGGCTTCCAGCTCAATAAAGTGGTGTCTGGTTTACCTCCAAATGGTGGTCTGTAGTTCCCCAGCAGCAGAATAATGTGATTTTGGTTGAATTTGTCACATTAGGTATATCCAACATTAGTTACCATACACATACAGTATCAGTATAAGCCTACACACACTATAAACTTAAACTTTGAAAGGAAGTGCTCATCTTCACAGTGTGAATGCAGCACTAAGGACACAGTGTGAAACCCATTTTGCCTAATACCCACATTCTTATGAACAGCTTTAAAGGACAAACTGCTGCTGCATTTTGATATGTCCTTTTTGCATGTCCGTTTCAGGACAAAGGTAACAAGTTTGAATAAAGTAATGCGAAAATAATGAAACAGGACTGTCACAGCTTCAGAACTACCAGAGGAGACAGAGAAAACCTTGAAGTGATGGTAGATGTTAGATGTGTTACAGATTAGCTTGTTTGCAGTTTCCATGATGGACTAGATAATAGGTTAGCACTTGAATTCCCTCTTTAGTCACATTTTTGAGGGAATTCAACCATATAATTGTCACACAGTTAAGACATCAAATTAGAAACCCAGACCCATGTGTTCAGGTGGTCTTCGTCCAATTGTTTGATGGCAGCTTTCAACCAGCCTTAACAAACTGAACCAGAGGGGTGAACTGCACCAGGCAGGGTAGATTTAGCACCATAAACAAACCCAAATTCCACTTGTGAACACAGCCTTAAAGTCCATCAGCTGTCCATGAAGGTTGCTACCACAAGCAACATGGAAGTCCAACAATGTCAACATGCTGTTAAAGACATCAGTGCATGGCCATAATGAGCCTTATCATGGCCACGCTAGCATAAATGAAGGTCCTGTATACAGATCAAATATCCTGTACCACATTCCTCTCTATTTACACGTTCAATTGAGCATCTCACTGTCACTTCTCCTATATTTCACAGCCTAGGTCATGTCAGTGAGCCAGGTTATGGGAGTGAGCCATCAGCATATGTGATAACTTATGTACCACTTGAATCATTAGTAGCCTGCAAACCGCTTTATCCATCATTAAGGTGTGATGGTTTGACCTCTGTCTGCACACTGCCTGTGGACACGGCAGAGGGAGAGAGAGAGAGAGAGAGAGAGAGAGAGAGAGAGAGAGAGCGGGCGGGCGCTCTATTGAGGATCTAAAGGGCAGAGGAAGTTTCAGCAACATCTAACAATGTGTTTAGGACTTCAAAGTCACACCTGACTATGGTTTTTGTGATATGTAGGATAAAGATTTACCTACATACTGTGTGTGTGTGTGTGTGTGTGTGCGTGTGTGTGTGTGTGTGTGTGTGTATGTTTGTGCGTGTATGTTTGAGTGCGAGAGAGAGAGAGAGAGAGAGAGAGAGAGAAAGAGAGAGAGACCTCAGACAGAATGTCCCTGCTGGCTGCATGCCAGATGAAGGGTGCTCCTCCTCCATCTCTGGGCTGGCTGTTGCACCAGATCCACCAAGGATGTGGTTACACACACATTATTCTAAGCACTGATTTTTTGTTCTTTTCTTAATCAGTTTCTTAACATCATGTTGCAAACCCATCCCATGTTGCATTTCGGGATTGTATTCTGAAACATGTACATCTTTAACTTCTTAAATTTTCATATTTCTTACTGCAGAACTGCATGATGTATGTCACATTCACAGCCACTACATAATGTTGCATTGTTGCCAAAAATACGTTCATGTTTTCTATGTCACTTTCTACTGACAACTTAATATTAAATGTTTGTACAATTGCTCTAAAATTGTTAGGAAATGTTTTTGGAATGAATGGATGTTATGGATGTAAATTGTTGTATCAGGTAAGTTGCTTCTTTCCGTAAAATTAAAGCTCTCAGCAAGAACTTTAGCATATATAAGTAAAGTAGAGGCTAGGAAGAAAGGGTTTATCCATTGGAAACATAAGAATATAGCACAAGTGTTAAAGGCTTTGACCAATCAGGGTTTTGAAGTTATTGCTGCTCATTTTGAATTTAAATAAGCCAAGCATCTTAAATTAGATCAACATTACATGTTATGTCCAAAACTGGCAGGTGTTGCATGTTTCTCTCTGCTCGACAAAGGTGTGGAAGGTCTTTTGATTGACATTCCAAATGACCTACCACAGATTGCTCTGAATAACTATTCAGGGAATAAGTTATGAACTCTACTGGCCGTGATCATGGTAATGAATGAATAGTGCAAGTGCAAGAACAAGAAACTATTGCCAGCCTTATCCTTATAAGCTCCTGCAGCAGGTGTAGAGGAGCTATTTTATATTGCTCTGAACTGCAACCTCATTGCTTTCATGACTTTATCACTGACAGTATTAGTATGACACTACAGGAAGGAATGAGCGAATTCAAAGTCCTGGGTCATCTCAAACAAGCCTAATAGGATTTAGTCATTGCCATAAATTATTAGATATAGTGTAGGCCTCCAAATAGTAAACATAAAAAGAAATATATTTCCTGAATGCTTGTCTTGTAAGTATGGAATTTAGAAATTACAGATATACATATTACAAATATGGGTTCATTGAGGCAAGGATATGGAAAGTCTGTGTAAGACTAATGTTTGTGTGTCTGAATCAGATTATTTTCAAAGCCTGTCTGTCTGTGTGTATTTGTGTGTTGTTTAAATGTGTGTGGTGCAGACCTGAACTGTGACACTTTGGCCTCCCTCTTCAGGAGCGCTTCAGATTGAGAACAGCGAAGAGTCAGACCAGGGCAAGTACGAGTGCGTGGCAGTCAACAGCGCCGGGACTCGCTACTCTGCTCCGGCTAACCTTTATGTTCGAGGTAAGATCCCTCTTGACCCTAGCAATTCCTTACCTCTGCCATTCAGGTCACTGCAATGTCCTCTCTCGTCGTGTCCTCTGCACTGATGCTCTGCTTACTGACTGCTAATAGGAAGCTAGGTCCCTGGATTCAACCGCAGTGAAAGTCAAACCTGTTGATTCCTGTCCAGTCTCTGCTCACTGTCATTTCCTGCTCTCTCTGTCTACCTTTCTTTTTTGTTTTTGCTCCAATGCCATGTTGTTAGTTTGCTTGACCTCCCTAACCTCACGGTGATGGGGGGATGTTTTGACTCGTCAGGGGTGAAAGAGAGGTTGGCTGCAGTTCTGCCTCTTTGTTTTGAGGAGGTAGAGGTGTACGTGTGGAGTCTTGCCTCAAAGAGAAGCTGACACCTTTACTGTTGTTGTACCTCCCATGTGGGAAAAGACAGGCAGAAAATTCCCCTGAAAGTGGGCTCCAGTCAGTGTGCTGCAACAAAGCCAGCAGGCTAAAGCAAGTCGGGGGGTTCTCAAAAGTAGGCCTTGTCAACAAGTAACGCAATTAGCCTCAACCAATATCCAAATCTCAAAGGCAATTATCAAAGCATGGGGGTGATTCATTACTGCTTTAGTCTCTTGTTCATTTGGCATTTCCATTGACGATATTCTTTGATGCAGTTTGCCTTCAAAGCTTCTGCATACTTAATACAGTTACCACCTAATCTTCAGTACTGTTGTACCAGAGCTGTTTTATAATATTTTGCACTATTTTGAACATTTCTTCATAATTCAGACTTAGACCCAGTATTAAACATTTCATTATATCTCCTTGTGTGGGGGTTTTAATCATTCATCTGTTCAATCTAACCATGAAGTGATAACTTGGGGGTCCTTCCAAGGAAAAAAAGAAAATACAAAATACTGATGCAATTCTTCTGCAATTGATATACAGCATATATTCTTTATAGGCTTTGGGAGCATTATTTTAAAACTTCACTAAATCAGTTATCTCCCACTTTACATGAGGGTAAATACTGTACATTTAGAGATTTCCATGTCAATTATTTGTGATGTTATGGTTATTGACAATGACACTCACTTATTCACTCACTTCTACACTGCTGCCACTATTCTTGAGAAAGAGCAAATCTTTAAGGGGCATAAATTCACATAAAAAGACTAAATATACAATACAAGTTCATTTAGAGAACATAGATTAAAAAAAAAGCCATTGATGAAAGCAACCTGCCAACACGGTAATAACTGTATTTTCAAACACAATGCATAGGAAGCAGTATGATGAATGCGCCACAGTGGGTCTGTGTGTGTGTGTGTGTGTGTGTGTGTGTGTGTGTGTGTGTGTGTGTGTGTACCTGCTGTTGTTTGCTCTCTTTTTTGAGATATGATCTATGACATAATCAGAAGTATATATATGGAAGTATACATATGACTTATAGTATAAAATAAGTATATTATAAAAAAATAATATTCATAGGATGTTAATTAGAAATATATAAAAACCAGATATCATCATGCACTCACACACACACACACACACACACACACACACACATAGGTTGGCTATTACAGTAAAAAAAAATAAATGCAACTACAAAGATGAATCCCTCCACTGTGGCTTTGCAGTAAAACACTGTCTAACAAACAGGGAATTTCATACTAACAAGAGATTAAGTGAAAAATACCTGCTTGATTTGTGTAACACAGATAGCCAAAGCCTCATATTAGCGTCATCCAACTTTAACAAAGCAGTTTTGTTCAGAACTAGGACTTTAATTTTGTGCCGCATTTCTTACAGTGTAGTCAGGCTATGAAGGTGTTGCTTCAGAGCCAGTATGGACAGGAGGAATAACATCATAGTATATAGTGCTGTATTAAGACAGACTTGAAAAAAATCCAAACTCATTATTTAAGACTTATTCTATAATGATTATTATGATTATTATCATCATCATTTTGTTTATTTGTTTACATTTGGCAACCAGTTTGGAAGTGTTGCACCGTAAAGTAGTCATGCTGATATGTGTCTTCAATCTTTCAAACCCATATCAATGTCAATATAACAACAACCTATGGCAAACAAAACAGAGGGAACTGATTCCTCCCAACAAAGCAGTCTGTGTGCGTGTGGCGTGTGTGTGTGTGTGTGTGTGTGTGTGTGTGTGTGTGTGTGTGTGTGTGTGTGTGTGTGTGTTTGAGATGTGCTTATGTACAAGCAGATGTACATTTTTTATTCTCTAACTGTAACAGATGCATCAGCTTCTCAATAACAGATCATGATGTTCACCCCCCAAATAAAAATTGCCATTTAAAAAACACATGGCTGATTTGTGAGTGAAAAGTACTGCAGTTGTCAAAAACAGAAATTGAACATTTTTCATCTTCTTTTGCATGAGGCATCCTCCACCAACCCCAACAGAGCTGCAGCCAACAAAGTCAGATTGTGAAGTATGTAATTTCTGCCTTTTCTTTTCAAAGTTCCTGTCTGTAATGCTTTAATCTTTGACTTCTACAGGTGTGCTGGTAGCTCATGTTTCCATTTTCATCTCACAGTGTGGCTTCTGAGCAAACACTGCAACATGCCATATGTTGCCAAAGTGTGTATATGTTTCTTCATTTTGTTATCTCTATTTCTCTTCATCTTTTTGTAATTGTTCATGTATTTTTCCTTTGGGTGGTATTCACAGACTGTATGTTTCCTTTCATCTCTCAGATGCTTATCCTTGTATCAACACACGAAAAGAGCTCTTTTTAATTGTTATGTGCTTTGTTTGCTTCTATTGGACAAGTGAGAGAGTATGTGCAGTTTTCTCTGCTGTGTGTGAAAGAATATGTTTGTGGATGTTACTGCTCATATACAAGACTATACTTGGAACAGAGAGATAGTCCCTTGGTCCACTTAGTCATTAAGAGATAAGAATATATACACTGTAGCTAGTTGGTTCCAGTGCTCCATGATAACACCTCAATGCTCTTTACTGAAGGCTCAGTGATAATGTTTTACTATCTATGAGTTTATGGAGTATATAAAAAGAGAAAATAACATAAAAATGCAAACATCTTTAAATGGTAAGCAAATGGAGAGAGAGATTATGACTCAATTGTGTGACAAATTAATTGCAACTGAAGTCCAATTACTAGCTTTTGTGGAGCTTTCAATATCACAAATCTTTCATCACAACCAACATTCTGTCCAACAAACCCTCTGGAACGGAAACTCAACTCATGTGTAAGTTTGTTGCTGGACCTACATGTGACTGTCAGGCAGTATCTATTTGGCCACTTGTGACTGCTGAAGCCTGATTTAGCTTTGGTTTCATATTTTAGTTATTTGACACTGTGAGATGGAGGACAGTAAATCACAAATGACTACAAACATTTAAGCATGACACAATAAGGTCCAACATTATTTCCACAGACATTTTTCACATTTGACTTGTCATAGCAGGAAAAGCACAGGTGAAAGAACTTTTGCTAATAACAGCTCAGTTCCATTAAGTGTTCCAGGCAGCCATGACAATGAGCCAGCTTATTCAGTGCCATGACTGTAGCTCACCTAAATGGAATGCAGAGATTTTTTTTAATATATATTATCAATCACACCTGTGCTTGGCACTGCTTTAACGAGCCAAAATGTCCGTTGTGAAAAAGATCTATTATATATATGTTCCTACTGTCAAACTAACACAATAGTACTTACTAGAAGTCAAAAAACCAAATAATAAAAAATAAAATATGAAAATGAGGATAATAAGCTTACACTTCCTAGATTCCCATAATCCATCATTTGGCCTCCTTTTTAAAATTGTGTCACTTATTTTTTTTAATGTGCAAAGGTAGCTTATGTCAGTTGCCCACACCACAGAGCATAAGATTTAGATTAAATTAGATTCAACTTTATTGCCATTGTCAGTACAGAGTGCAGACAACGAAATGCAGTTTAGCATCTAACCAGAAGTGCAAATAGTAATAAAATCCAAAATATAAATACATACAAGATATAAATACATACAGGTGTGTTGGTTTGAAACCTAATATTGCACAACTTAGCAGCTGTTGCTCTGGTCTGGTGGGACTGACTTCCTCCAACTCTGAAATGGTGGTCTTTGAGATATCCAGGCTCTGCTGTTATGTTCCAGTCGTACATCTCTGTCTGTACAATACCAGACTACTCAGGTCCATTCACTCCAGCAGAAAATGTTTGACTTCTTGAAAAATTCACAGACATTTACTGTTTACTGAAAATCATAGTACTGTGATTTTCAGTGAGGAGTAGAACAATAGACAAAACATGCAGCAGCATAAAGTCTCAGTGCAGACTTGTGCAGACAGCTCTCTCTGAGATGCTGTGGTCTCTTGATGTGGCCGGGTTCAGGACTTCTGCTACATCACCAGTCAGGCTCAGGAAACTTTCTTTTGACAAACAAAAACTGATGAGTCCTCACTGCTGTATATTTGCAACAGGTTACTATGATCTCTAAGAACTCAGGTCAGGTACAGCCCTTAAAAAGAATAACTTAATCAACAGCAAAATGTGCACACTACTACATCACTCTACTCAAGACAAAAAAATCTGGTTTGATATGGAACACTGGAGGGGAACTCAGACATGTTCACTCATTAATCAAGATCTGCTTTGGAGCATGGAAATTGGAATATGAGTAGATACGATAACTTTCAACAGCTTAATGAAAATAGAGTACTGTGTGGTTAAAATAGTCAGAGGATTGTAGTCCATATAAATGCAGTCACTGCTAGATCACACATCAGTCACTTTAATGCCTATGTTCTCATCAGTTAGTGGGTAAGTGGACCAACAGGACAGACTCCGAAGCTTATCAAATATTCCTCCATAGAACTTCTGAATCTGTTCTCAGTTATGACTGGGCACATGGGAAAAGAAGTACAAATTTCCAAGGTGAGTGTTTGATTAATTCTGTCAGGGGCCATGTTTATGTGCTCATTGATTTCAGGGCTCGCTGTCAATGGGCAGAATAAATGTGAGCTGTAATACATCGTCTGCTTTGTGTGCTTAATGGAGTCTGGTTGTCAGCAAGTGTTGGCCTCTTCACTGCTGTCTTAATTCACAGTCTGAAGGGCTCAAACACTGCAGTAAAGTGTAGGTTGGGGAGGGCAATGTGGATGTCTGTATCTGTGTAGGTGCTCAAAGGAAACACTGGAATAGTATTGTTTGTTCCAGTCAGTGAATTAGCAATGCTGATCTTAGAATGTGTCTATGGGTTTGCACTGCTTTTGTACGTGTACGTGTGTGTGTGTGTGTGTGTGTGTGTGTGTGTGTGTGTGTGTGTGTGTGTGTGTGTGTGCGTGTGTCACTGCACTGCACAGGCTATTGTCTTTACTGTGACTTTCTCACTCGTTAATGGATAAGCAGATATTTGCCTGTTTTACTCTCTTTGTTTCTCCTTGTCTTTTCCTCCTACTTTTTATTTTTCCCCTCTTGTTGTTTATTTTTTTCTTTTTCACTTTATCTTAAATCCCTCCATCATCATTGCACCCCGCCATCCAAAAATACAATCCAAATCTCACCACTCAGATCAACGGGAAGGTTGGTTTTTTCACTCTTTACCCTCTTAAAGCCAAGGCCTGGCAGACTGGAGCCGTGCTGCGCCGGCATCTCGCTAGGCGCCTCAGGCCCGTCCCGGCCTGTCTCTCAGGACCCCAATCCCACAGTGCATCCCCCCATCCCTGACACCAACCCAAACCCCTGCTGTCACAGTGTATGCTGCCTTGCACCACATCACATACTGCTCTGTGCAGCCTGCTCCTCAGAAATTTTGTGAAATGAGCATGGCTTAAAAGCCAGTAATGTTCCCTCTGCACAAAAAGTGACACAAACATTTACATGGAGGATATGACCCTGAATGACAGAAGTATTAACTATGTGAAGTGAAATTTCCTCTTTGTTTTTGTTTTTCAGAAGAGTGACCAAACCTCAGATATTACAACTACTAAAGTACTAATTCAACTAATTGGCTAATAGTATGGCTAAAATTTAATAAAACTGACTAATTAATAATCATTAGTTGCTGAAAAATGTATATAATAGTATGAATATAATATATAATATGACATAGGGGACATTTTTCTGCATGTAGTATTTTTACTTTTAATAATTTAAGTACATTTCCTTGATTTTACATACATACCTTTATTGAAGTAACATTTTCAATGCAGTCAGAGTATTTTCAGAGTGTGGTATTAGTAATTTTACTCCAGTAAAGGATATAAATATGTCATCCACCACTGTTCAAAAGTGCACAAAAATGATACATACATTTATTCCTGTTGTCTTAATTATGGAAGTTGACTGACAGTTGACAAAGTCTTGAAACTGAAGACACAAGGCAGTTTTCAACTCTTTTGGATGTTTTCTAAAAGTAAAAGACATTGCACTGGCATAAACCAAAAATATTTCAGTTGAGAGCGTACACTGTTTGTTTTGAATGTGAAGATTGGCCTGGACTGACATTAGATTCCAGGCCCGAATTATTTTCCCATTCCGCATATTTAAATAACCCAAATTCAAACATAAAGTATGCAAAACAAGAATGATTCGGACTGTTCTTGGCTTGATATAAGACTGAGTTGGGAGAGCACTTTTCACAAGAACACGAGAGCAGACAAGTACAGACTTTATAGTTGAACAACATTCATTGTTGTATTGGCCCCTTTTGGACTGATTTAGCCAGGTTCCAGACCTCTGAGTCCTGAGTCCTCCCAAATTATTCAGCAAATCAAAGATTTGGTTTAAATCTGGTCAGATCTGGTTTTGTGCCAATTCACTCTGTTTCCCCAGTCGAAGAAAACTAAATAATAAGAGTTTTGTAGGTAGGATTAATGATTTACATAGGTACATCCCACAGAATGGTAAACCAGTATGGAGGAGATGGATGCTGATGAGATTGAGGTTAGAGAAATATCTCTTAAATCAGCATTTTTTGGTTTAATCATTGTGGAAAAACTGCACTTAGCAGCCACTACCAGAACAACTGTGTTGACTGACAGTGACCTGCTGCTGTTTAGTGCCCTGATTAGGACTTGGAGAAATACCTCCAAAATCAATTGCTCCTTCAACTTTGCAAGTCTGTAAGTAGTAGTAGTAGTAGTAGCATTCTGTTTCACCATTACATGTAAGCTCATGCACAAATTTGTTAAGGATGGTTACTCTTTAACAAAAGTAAATTAAAATTTTGTTTCTTTCTCTAACAAAAGCTTTCACTAGTCTTTAAATTTGACAAAGAGATTGGAATGATGTACTGTTGTTACACACCTCACACCTTTCTTGGTGGGGGAACACAATCTTTACATTATTTATGCCTACAACATGATCTGGGTGTGCTCATTTCACAAAATTTTATGACTGTTCGCCCCATGATGTCCTCTGCAGCATGCTGATCAAATTTTATTGTCTTGGTTAGGCATGGCTCGTCCCAGCTGTCATCTGATGTCTGACCATCATTGCACTGAGCAGCAGGCTCTGATCTTACATTGCTTTTACCATGCTCTCCTAACAAAATAGCCTCAAACACGTTTATAGCGTTCTCCAAGACTTTCTGCTGGATCATTGATTAGAGAACATGGATAAGCTCAGAAATTGAGGGGGAGTTAAATGCTATTGGAGAGAATTGCAGCCCTAGTTGACATGTTGGTGGTGGTTGTTGGTAGTCTTATTCTACAAAAGCAGTGTTTTTTCTATGTTCATCATTCTTTATGACTGTAGGTCAAGGAATACATAGAGAGATGCAATCTTATTTATAATTTCAAATTTCAGTTACAGTACTTTGGTAGTTTGATCAAAAGTGATCAGAACCAGTGATCAAAACCCAATGGTAGAATTCTGGCTAGATGGGTAAGTATGTAATTATTGTATTGACATCATACTTTGTTTAATTAAACATTTGTAAGCTTAATGTAAGTAGAGTAACATAGCTTAATTTCACTTAATTCAGAACCATAAAAAAAACTTTTTTTCATTAAAAAAAAAACAGAAGTCACCTTTGTCTTCTAAGACTCCATCATCTTAATGCTGCATGCAGATGTTGCAATTTTCATCACATTTTGTCATTTCCATTTTGACTGATGCTTTGGACAGCATGTACATCTGGATGTTATGTACAACAGCAAAAGCTTTTCATCAGTTCAGATTTATTCTGACTTCTGCTTTCCATGTTCAGTTGCTAGCTAAAGAGCACCTCATGCTATACTGTGCTGCAAGCTCCTCACCTATATGAACTCACTTCACTTGAAACAGGAAGTGAAAAAAATTTAAATGACTTTTAGTTTTTGACCATATGATATTGATTACTTTTAATGAAATTGAAGATGAAATGGATGAAAGACAATGAATTGGATTATGGATTATTTATGTCGAGTGAAAATTTATCTGAAAGTTTATCTGGAAGTTAGCTTCTTTGAGGAAAATTGCTCTGCCTAGAGTGAAGTTACATCATCTTGTTCCAAACATCTCCTTTCACAGACTTTGATTGCTTTCATGTTGCCCAAATGCTTAGTGTGTTTCTGGGAAATTATTATTTAAAAGTGCTAAATGAAGATTTGGACCTGTGCGGTCCAAACATTATTTTACAACATAACCAGTTCTGCTACAAATCTGTCACCACAAATTATGCTGCATGCTAAACATCAGAGAAAGTCAGACATTCCAGCTTGTGAAACAAAAATGTAAATGCTCCTCCAAATTGGACTAGAACTGAATTTGGAACATTACTGAGATGTTCAATGTTTCTGAGATGCAGATTTGTTTTGTTTTATTTTGTTTTCTGATGTCATGTCAACATCATAAATTGAAAATGCCATAGAGTGGAATATGACATAAAATAATTTAGTAACGTGCCTAACGTGCTGCAAATGTTATGTCAATCCAAAAGATTAAACAAAACAAAACATTCTAGGTCTTCCAGTCTGTTTAGGTCTGGTCATGTGCTCATTGTTTGCCCCTGTTTGGAGAAACAATAAAACAATCAGAGCTTCATAGATGGGACAAAGAATGGAGAAGTCATCTTCTTACATAGTTAGCAAGGTACTGCACCCAGCTATATCCATGACAAACTACAGTGAAAGTGAGACAAAAATAGCTGAAGGCATGGGTGTAATAATTGCAGCAGTATTGGTTGTACTGTGTCAGAAACTATTATAGTCATATTTCTTATGTTGTCTTGAAAACATCAAGTTAATAACTCCTAGCCATCACTACCACACTTCCCATGTCAACTGAGAATGCTGACAGGATGATAACATCACTTGCTACTTTTTGATTAGATGAAAAAATAAACCCCTCCCTCAAATAGAAACAAGACTATGAAGTCATTCTGAATCGTTTGAGTCATCTGAAATAACAATTCAGTCTGATTACCAGGCTAGAGTTACAATGAGTGAAGAGGCGTTCATATCAAATTTACTGTGGGTGCACTTTAAGCACCCCAAGCCAATTGCCATTTAGCTCCACTATATAACTTCAAGTTAGCTATAGAGCTGATAACTTCAACCTCCACAAAAAATCGCACGTAGTCTAGCTTGGCAGATACACAGAACTCAAGGGTTTTTTTTGTTTCGTTTTTTGCCTTTATTGGGCAGTGAGGCAGAGAGGAAACAAGAAAGAGAGTGGGGCGAGACATTGGAGTGCACTGTCTCTTTTGATTTTTGATTTGATTTATGACATTACACCAAATCTACCAATTACCAATTCAGTAATATACTGAATATAAAATGATGTGGTGAATTGTAAAAGAAAAACTTCCAGACTTGTATCTGTATTTCTGTGTTTTGCAACCACATGTGCTGTGTGAATTTTTATTGTATAGTTAAAAGATTCTGACCCATTATTGTAGAATTAAAAGAAAATGCTTCATGAACTTTAGGCTTGAAGCTGATATGTCATTTTTAAGAAAAGAGCTGCTTCTACTTGAATGCCATTCACAACATTTTGCAATTCAATATGCTTAATAATGAATCCTGCAGTTAGCATGCTGTTTCCTGCCCACATGCACTGCTGCATGACTTCCCTGGCAATTCATACAGATGTTTGCTTCCCTAATCATCTTAGCTTCTCCTACAGCCCCAACTTTTTCTTTACCGGGATTTTGCTTTCCAAATTCACTCTGCCCCCCTTCCCTACCCCTCTTTTACCCATGTTTTTTCTCCGGCATGCCAATAAAGATATAAGTTTGTCTGCATTCTAACTGTGTGCTGCTCCTAATGTGTATCTGTGACTCTTAAATGTCATCATGATGACTGAGTGGCAAATTCAGTCTCTCCCTGGTGTCAGTGCCACAGTCATCCACCCATCAGGTCATTGTCCAGACCATAGGTAGCACTAATAACAGAGCTTTTAACTTCAATAAATCATTGTCATTGCATCGTGACATCGTCCATGTCCACAGGTAACGCCGTGGCTTCTAATTCACTAATAAAAGAACATGATGATTCCCTCAGTGCTGGCCAGCACAGTGATACCATCCAGCATCAGAACTGTTGTATTATCAGCAAACAAGCATGTCAGTGTTACCTGACTTTAGCCAAACTGAAGGTCACATAGCGCAAATTAATCCATTTACATATTCATACATACACACACACAGCAGTCTATCTATTGTGAAGGGTGGTAGATGAGCCAGGACCAGCCTCTCGAAGCACTTCATAGTGGGAGTGAGAGCGACACAAACAGTCCCCTACTTCTGGTCTTGGAATTATTAATGACTGGAATTATTCACTGTTCTAGCCGCTCTGACAACATAATGTCTCGTTAGCTGACTGGTGTTATCGGGAAAGCCGCAGCTGAGCAATTTTTCTGTAAAAATCACAACATTCAGTCCAGAATCCTTTTGTGAGTGATTTGTTTGCCAGAGACTGCAATAGCCAGGAAAATGCTGGGTAGAGATGGCCGATAAGGAGCTTGGCCTTTGGCCCTCCTTTCTTCCTCCGTCTTTGTTTACAGTCTCGACACAACCTGCGAGAACTTACAGCCAGCAGAGCTGGGTTGTTAGCCTCTGATGTCCTGATGATCTCTGAAGTGAGCCAGAGATTGTCAATAAAATTGTCTGGGCTGTAAAATCGAATGAGAACAGACTTTAAACACATATGGAAACTTCTAATTCACAGAATCTGAAGAGATGCTGAGCCTTGCAGTGAGCATGTTCCTCCATCCTGATGACTTGACAAAAACAAAAAAGCCTTTAACTAGACTTTGACTTAGCTTTTTTGATGCTAATGAGTCATGACTTGACTTTTCCCTGACACGTGATTGTAATTGTCACAGGACATGAAGAAGGCACACTAGGTTATTGTACTTTTAAATGGTACTTTTAAAAGACAAATTGTACGTAGTAAACACAAATTAAGAATGAACCATGTATTATTCCTGTAAATTTGCTATACAAACTCTCACCATGTTTGAAATTTATAAATGTCATCACATTTGATAACGGGTGCATCATGACTTGGTTTGGGCTTAAAACAAAGTCTAGGACTTGACAGGGACTTCTTGGTCTTCACTTGAACCTTAAGTCAGCATTTTTTCAATTATTTGTTGTAAATAGTTGTAAAACAATGACTTCTTTTAGTCTCTGGCTTCTTTTTAAATTGTTGACTTTACAAAGGGTGCATTCATGGACAAACAGTAGATGGTACAGAATCAAAAAAGCTGTACTTTTATTTCTAGCTGAGGACAACAAGCTTCTGCATGTGAATCATAATCAACACCACAGCAGGCTGGACAGCTTCACCTCATTCTGACCAGGGTTTACTCTCAGCCCAAGATTAAATAAACATGAACAGATTTCCAGTTAATCCCATAGTATACCTGCTCAAGTGCAAAATAAATAACAGTATGGTCGCATTAGTTGTAAACATTACTGTTATTACACTTTGATAGATCATTATAGGAGCAATGTATATAATACTATGTAAGATAAAAAAATTATCTAGGATCTCAGAACAGCACTGTCAAGTGGCAGGTCCTTAAGGGATAATAAAGAATACAAATGATTTTGAAGGAATAAAAATTAATTAATTACAATTACCAAACAAAAATTAACATTTCCATGAACTTTTAGGGGCTCTGCAGATAATAGACCACAGGTATAAAAATATGGAGGGTATTAGCACCACTCCACAATCTGGCACTTTTCATGATGCATTACTACTATGTTATGCTAACGGTCCTGTGAGGATAAATAGTATGGCTACAAACCACACACCTTATATTGCATTCATGTCATGTAAAATTGAAATGTTTGCTGAAGATTGGCTAGTTTTAACCCAGTTTTCAGATTCAGTTCTTTGGGGAAACTGCTGATGTAACTGCTGGCCAGCTGAGGCTAACACATTCTTTTTTTAGTGCCCTACTAGCCCCACTTTGCTGTGGTAAGGATATAAACAGGTAATTCCAATGTTATGATGTTTATCAATAAGATTTCTGATGGTTCACTGGCTCTAGTGTTTCCGCTTACCAACACACATGCAGAGCTTTGTCACTCCCCTCTGTTGGCATCAGAATTTCATTTTGGTTTGCAGCCTTCCTTGGTACATCAACATTAAAATTAAAAGCTTATTTGTAGTTGTCAGAGTCAATCTTGCTTGAAATGATTCAGAGTGATAAGCAAAAGTGACTCAGAAACACTTCCCACATGGCAACATTAGAGCCAGGCCACTTGTGTGTGTTGGAAGCTCAATGGGGAAGTTATATGTCAAGGTCTGGCTTTTGCTGTGCACCTGCTGAAAATTTACTATCACCATTAGATTACTGTCCCATATACTACCATGCAGCTTGACTTGAGAGATTCAGGTTCCCCAATAATTTTAGAGTTAGAACCAAACTCTAATCCAATATATGAGAAAGTTTTGGTATATATCTTTAAACAGATTAGATAGCCATTTTTTTCATTTAATGTACCATATTATGAGATAAACAAAAACTCATCACGTAATGACATTTAGGAGAAAAAGAAAAAAAAGGAAAAGATATTGAATATTCTGCGACTTTTATTAATCTGTGTGGCAACTGTCTTAAAGATTTTAATAAGGATAATGTTAATTTTAGAAGTAAATATGACTATAACTTGAGGAAGCACAAGAACATTGAAAATATGATGATATTATATTGTCATTACATTATATCAATCACCAAGCTACTCATCAGTGTTTTTGAAGGAATTCTCAGAGCTGATTGCACTTAGTGGAACAAAGTATGACAAATTAATCCTGACTGGAGACCTGAATATCCACATCAACAAAAAGAATGACTCCAAAGCCATGGAGCTTATGAATTGACTAGACAGCTTTGAACTTATCCAACATGTAATTGAAGCCACTCACCAGCACAGTAACATTCTGGAGATAGTAATAAAAATAGGGTTAAACATTGACAATGTTTCAGTATTACAATTATCTATTTCTGACCACTACGGTGTGTTTATTGATACCAAACTTATCTTGGCACAGAGTATATGGGAATTCCTGGTTCAAAGACGATTCCTTGATGGCAAGGCTGAAGCAAGGTTTTGTAATATTATGAGGTCATTTGAGTCACACAGCTATGACTGCTATGTAAATGACATGGTTAAACATTTCAACAATGGCATCTGTTTTAAATGCCGTTGCTGCACTAAAGGAGTCAAGTGTCAGAATCTCCCCATGGTTAAACAACAGCAGTGTTAATGAGAGGAAGAGATTTGTCGAGCATCTGAAAGAAAATGGAGGAAAACTTCGCTCATTGTTCACTGTAACATATTCAAAGAAGCCATGACTGTCTATAACAAAGAAATACGTCTGTCAAGGATTATTTTTCTAAAATTACAGACAATGCTGGAAACTCAAGAATATTATTCTCTCTTATTGACCAGCTGCTCAGTACTGCCCCCACCTGCCCACAGCTCTCTGCATCTGTTATGATTAGTAATCAGTATAACTTTTAGTAGGACCCAAGGGGCAGACCCAAAGCACGGAAATGAAGGGAGCGGTTACAACACACAACAGTTTATGAACAAGAACAAAAAATACTAACAATGGTGCAAACGCGAACTAAACACAATCTCCAAAAACAGCCCTTAAACAAAAACATCAGCTACTCCGTGGCAAATGGGTAGAAACAAAACACTCAACTATAGCAAGGAAACAAAATGGGGAAAACAAAGCTAATACAAACAAGAATACGCTCACAGGCGACTATGGACATGACAAGATTTCTAGGACAAGGAAATGGCTGGAGTGTGTAGCATGATGCTCGAACAATCTGGCAACGAGACATCGCCACGCTGCTTAAATAGGAAGAGAAATCAGTGGATGAGCATCAGGTGCGCCGCCTGCCCTCTGAAGAGCCAGGCCACACCTCCACTGCAGAAATGGAAGGAAACTCACACACAACACGTAACACAGTAAAACATAATAACAACATACAGTATAATAGCATCAAACTGTGAGGATGCAACTTGCATCTTCTTCACTAACAAAATAACCTCAAACAGAGCCAGCTTCATTAGGTGAGCTCTGTAAGACTGTCAATGAGTCCTACAGCGTTTTTAAAATTGGTGTTTGACAGTGTGTAAGATACTGGAAAAGCTAGTTTTAGTGGAGGAACTTCAATCAGACTTTAGAACACACCACAGCATTGAAACTGCCTTGACTAAAATAATCAGCAACCTCAGACTCAATTCTGATGAAAGGTCTCTTCTCTTCCTCTTAGATCTAAGTGCAGTGTTTGATACAACTGACCATGATATCTTAATCAATCATCTTGAACAGTTGGTTAGTTTTTCTGATTGTGTGTTTAACTGGTTTAAAACAAACATCAAAGGGAAAAGTTTTTCTTCAGTCTTGGAGATCATGAAACATGACATCTGTCTTGGGGTTGCACAAGACAGCTGCCTTGATCCATTACTGTTCTCATTACAGTACATGGCTGCCACTTGGTAACGTCATCGGAGAACACAATGTTTCCATAGTTACGCAGTTGACACACAATTGTACATCTGTGCTGCACCAAATGATGCTGCAGCTATAGACTCCATCACCAACTGTCTCTTGGCAATAAATATAATTTTTTGAAAGTAAACAGGGACAAAACTGAAATCCTACTAGTCAGCTCTGAAACAAAGAGAGAAATGGTGTTTAATAATCTGGGGAAATTAACTCCAGGGATTAAATCTGAGGTTACAAGTCTTGATTGTATCCTAGACTCAGATCTTAGCTTCAAGTCCCACATCAACAAGGTGACTAAAACTGCATTTTTTCACCCTAGAGACATAGCTTAAGTATGATCATTTCTAAACCTAAAAGATGCTGAACTGATTTATGCCTTTATTTCAAGCAGACTTGGTTACTGTAACACATTATTTACTGGCCTCCTGAAAAAACACTGAGAAACTTCAGCTCATTCAAATCTCTGCAGCTTGTCTAATAACCAGAACCAAGAGGAGAGAGCACATTAGTCCAGTTTTAGCTGCTCTGCACTGACTGACTAACATTCAGGTTTGATTTTAAGGTCCTCCTCCTCTTATACAAAGCCCTTAATGGACTAGAACCAAGATACATTGCTACATCTGCTGCTGGTTTATTGGAGTTTTCCAACAACAATAGAAAGAAATGGGGGGATGCAGCCTTTGTCCATTACACCAAACCTCTGGAACAAACTACCTACAGATATCAGGGAAACAGCTCACTGAATGTTTTCAAAAGAAAGCTTAAAACTTCTATCTTCACTTTAGCATTTAACTGACTAGTTGTGACTTCCTGTGCTTTTCTTTGTGCTTATGCACCACTGCACTTCTTTTAAAATGCTGTATTTTGCTTGATTTTATGCATCCTATGTAATCCATTTTAACCTTCTTAGCTATCATTTTATGCCTTATTCTAATCTATTTTACCTAGATTTTAATATTCTATTGTGTGGTTTTATGCATTGTCTTTAGTCCATCCTATTTTATTAATATCATCACAAGCCTCACCCTCACTGCACAGCAGGCCAATGGTGTTGAATTTGTGCAATAAGACCATTTCTTTTTCATACATAGCTATATTGTTACCTTCAGAGAATGTTTCTCAAGTGAGTTTTCAAATTCAACAGCAACACACATGCACATACAGGTGAGCGCTGCAGTACAAACACAACAACGTTTGCCAGCACCAGACCTACTACTCTCATTATTTAGGTGGCTTCAATTGAAGCTTAACACTGACACAGGTTCAGTTGACTGTCACAAAATTAGTATAACATCACTCTCAGTCTGTGGAAAAAGCCACATCAGTTAACGGTAGCTGAGTGGTGGAATGGTCATTTAGGTGGAGGATGGTCACCAGGTTTGAGATGGCACTGTGTTACACAGACACGTAGACCAGCAATAGATGAAAAGGCTGCACTACTGACAGGGCAACAGTGTTTTCTGAGGGAGAGAAGAGCTCCCTTTGGTGAGGACTTTGGACTTTTAAATTTTCGGACATTATACTTGCTCAAGCCATATACTTAACATGCTAAAAAGGGCAGAGAACAACCCAGACATAATATGACCTCTGTAAAGTCCGAATTGTGTGTGTGAATTAGCACAGTCACTGGTATTGATCAATAATGGTAATGACAAAGAAAGTAAATGTCTTTGCTGTTGGGTTGTAAAAATCTTATATGACCTTGAAATTTTAATCAAAACTCAAAATAGGCATCCTGCAGCATCAAATACATGACCAGGCTTTGTAAAATTCCCCTGTACATTTCCCCTGAGCCCACACCTAACTCATCTTAGAATTTGCCCCTAAATCTTGCCTGCCTACCAGTTTTCCTCTTCCTCCTCCTTTCCCAGCCCTCTGCCTCCTCTCCCCTCCATCACCTCTTCCTCCGCATCATGTTCTCCTGTCCTCCTGCAAGGGTATTTGTCGTAATGCCAGCCATCTGCATTCCACAGCCCACCACTTCCCATGCCAACAGACAATGCTGTTCTTGTATGAGCAGTGCCTCAAAACTGTGTTCTCTCCTCTACCACAGTAACATTTAGCCCACGCATGTACTCCAAAACTTTCTGAATGTTGTCAGTCATTGTTCAGCCAAACATACTGTATGTACTACTAGTGCCACTACCCAGGCCTCAGCTCCAGCTCCACTTCTCACATTACATGAGATTTTTCTGCACCAAGAGGCAGAGTGATAGAATTTGTAACTTGGTCTTCCTCCTCTGTAGTTAAACCAAGACAAAACCCTCAGAAAAGCCTCTGATCCACAGTGTAAGCTCCTCACACCCATACGTCAGCCTGCAGCCTAAATTACACTCTGTGAGTCAGGTTTTCATGACTCTGTGCTCAGCTAAGTCAGGAGAGCTTCACTTATGCAACACAGCTGTCTACATATTTAATGCTCACACAGTACTGTTGCACTAATTCAAATGTAGTGTAATGAGGAAGCAGATCTCAGGGGAGATTTCTAAGGAAGAGAGCTAACAATAGGGGAGAATCCTTCAGTATTCTTTCCACACATTCTGTGCCTCAGCATCAGGATATGATGGAAAAACTCTCATCTCTCAGTGCATTTTAATCCCTGCAGCCCAGCAGGAAACCTTCGATACTCCAGAGAAATCCAGCTGCATGCCTTAGGCAATTTTCCCCATTTCCAAGTGAAGATCGTGCACCCTAATTTAACATCTTGTAGAGAAAAGTTTGCATAATATCAGTTAATACCATATCAACATCATGGGGCTCTGAGAGGGCAAGCCAAACTAATCCTTTGGTCTCAGACTGCAGTAAAGAGTTCCTGCAAGAAGGCTTTCACTGATGAGACCAAGGGCAGTTCAAACATGATAGGCACGAAGTGTAATCTTAATACGTCTAAAGGCAAAGACGACCAGATCTATAGGGCATTATGGGGGTATTTATAGTGAATTATAATGCATTCATAATACTTAATCACTACACTCAAAACACACCTAATGCTTTCTGATGCACTATATCAACAGTCATGAAACATTAAAGATGTATATACCTATACACACCTCAGCAATCAACTGTTGTAAGCACTCACGTATGCAACAATAGCCCATGCAGTGTGGTAAGTTATCATTGTATGTGTTAAGTAAAGTGAAGTACATATTGATGCATGTCTGTACTACTGTACAGATACACAGAGATTTGTTTTTTGTGCTTTATTTCAGAAACTAAACAATAATGTACCACTATACAGCACAAAAATAAAAATTCATTACAACTACAATGAAACATTATGATGAAGCATGAATTATTATAGATGTATTTGACTTTACTAAATACTAACAATGAAAACTTATGATACTGTATTGACTATTATAGCATGCAATGAGTCCTTACCACAGTTGATTGTTGAGGTGTGTACAGGTGAGTATATTTAGCCATAGTCAAGAGCATCCATAAGCACTTTCTTATTAATTTTAAGTCACATCAGTAATGACTGTTGATATATTACATTAGAAAGCATTATTTGTGTCAATGAGTGTCGTCATAAAACATTATGAGTGCCCTCATAATGCACTGTAGATGAGCTCTTCATAGACAGTGTTAACATATCGTATCGTCGTGTTCATATCTGAACATTTCAAAGACGGCCATCATCGAAAGGGATGAGATACAATGAATCATTAAGATAGGGTTAAAGGTGTACACCATAATGTGCTTGACTGATTAAGGAATTTACAACTTACAGAGACTTAAGACTTGCTTACTTTAGGTTGTCCATGACAGTGAACATAAAGCCTACTGTACTGAGAGTTACATTATTTTTGAATGGTAATGCAGCAATAAAAGCAGATTGGCTTGAAATGTTTCTACTGAAAGCAATGGCAACTTTCACAAAATTAATATGAGACATGATGCTCACCAATGATGCTAGTCTTTACAAATTGATTTTAAATGAATAAATCCACTGGCCTACTTGGAGGTAGGATTATGGGTGAAATCATCAAAATACTGGAATTGCCAAGGTGCCAAAAAAATGAAAAATAAAAAATCAGGCTGTATGCTGGACTGCTGTCCGTAACAGTATGCAAACAAAAGCAAAATCAGCAGTATGCCAAAAATACCTGCTTTGGGTAAAATCCATCTTGCCTATTACGTCCCACAATCCAAAGTGGTCACAACAAATGAACTGTGTAGATTTTGAATACTGGTGTATTACTATAGTATACTAATATTGAGTTACCAAAATTAATGAGGAATAGAACACGTGTTGAAACACTGGAAATTGTGGTAGCTAAATAGAGGATTTTTGACACATTTTATTGAAATTAGGTAGCTATTGCCAAGGGGAAATGTTCACAACATGACCAAACCAGTATAAGCATTGACAAGAAATAAAATACCATAAATTAACAAGTTTTATGAAAAGGCACCCAGTTTGATTGAAGCAAGGATAACATGGATAACACTACGCTTCCAAAGCGACAGAAATACCGGGAGGACAAGCTCCAACTCATCTTACATTTGTGGGGAAATAATGCACCGAAGTAATCAGTGAAAGTGGTTCCTTCTAACTGTCACATAGGCAATATGCACAGTATTAAGACATAGATATGATGAAAAATTACTAATGCTCTGTTCTGAAACTCTTTAAGGCTATTTAATGGAATATATTATATTCCATTAAATATATCAGTTTGTTAGCACACAGTCCAGCCAAAATGTTTGTATGGGTCAGACTTTAGACACAGGTGTGTACATTCTCCCATCAAATTTGTTTTATAGATCACAACTTTTGTGTGGGAGGTGACATGCAACTCTTTCAGGCTCAGTTTTGTGCATACGCAAAGGTTATAAATGAGACCCCAAATGCTAAATATCAATGTAGAATAACATTAATTACATTCTGTAAATTAACATGTAAGCCAAAGGACTAAAAATCTCAACTGAACCCAGAACACACACTCTTTCAATTAAATAGCCTAAAACAGAGTTTAGATTGTGATGGGACAGTAAAACTGTAACAGACCAAAACTAATATTATTCAGGCTCATTAGCCCTGACAAGTTCACACACACTGTTGCACAGTACGACCCAGGCCAGTCAAACAGGAAGTCAGCCCAGTGGTCCAGTGATCCCCCACACCTCCTCCTGTGTCCTCTCACGCTCCCTTTCTTTACCCCTGCAGTTCGTCGTGTGCCTCCCCGTTTCTCCATCCCTCCCAACAATCATGAGGTGATGCCCGGCGGCAGCGTCAATCTGACCTGCGTTGCGGTTGGTGCTCCCATGCCTTATGTCAAGTGGATGAGTGGAGACGTGGAGCTGACCAGGGAGGAAGAGATGCCAATTGGCCGCAACGTCCTGGAGCTGACCAACATCCGACAGTCTGCAAACTACACCTGTGTGGCCATATCTTCTCTCGGCATGATTGAGACCACAGCTCAGATTGCTGTCAAAGGTCAGAAACACTCTCTGTGGAGGTTGGTGCATCTGGATAGAATATGAGCTCACATAGGACAGTGGTGAAAGTGGAAGCAGAAAAAAAGTTTACTGAATAATTACATTTAATTGAAGAGAAATTAGATGTGTCAGTGGGTGATTTGACATGTTTTCTTGTGCCTGGTGATACAAATTTTTAGATTCAGAGAGAGAGAGAGAGAGAGAGACACTGCAATGACAATAATAATTATAGCAACAGCCAAGTTAATAATAGACATGGCTAATAATAAAACATTAAGGGACAGTATATCGTATGTGTGGGATAGTATATGTATCTATCAAGATATGATAGTATTTGATAGTATATGTACATAATAACAATAATATATAATAACAGTAGGAATATCACTAATAATTATAGTTGCAGGGCCACAGAAGTAGGCGCAACCATGATCCGCAATCCAGGTGCAGCCATGAGATGAGCTTGATACCTAAAGGTTCTGTCTCCCATTCTGCTTTTGGAGACTTTAGGAACCATAAGTAAGCATGCATTCTGGGACCATAGTGTTCTAGTGGGGTAATAAGGTACTATGAGCTTTTTGAGATAGGATGGTGCTTGATCATTTAGGGCTTTGTAGGTAAGGGGAAGGATTTTAAATTCTATTCTAGATTTTACAGGGAGCTGGTGCAGAAATATGATCTCTTTTCTTACTTTTTGTCAGAACGGGTGCTGCAGCATTCTGATTCAGCTGGAGAATCTTTAGCAATTTGTTGAGGAAGCTGATAGCATGGAATTGCAATTATCCAGCCTGGAAGTATCAAATGTGGAACATTACAAAGGTGTAAAAAAGCAGTCCTTGAAATTGTTTGACTTGGGAGTTAAAGGACATGTCCTGATCAAAGACAACTCCCAAATTCCTTATGGTGGTATTGGAGGTGGTGCAGGTCATCTAGGTCTTTATGATCCTTAAGACATGTTTGAAGTATAGGTAACTGATTGGTTGCATCTGGCTTCCTTGATAAATATAACCAGATATCATCTGTATAGCAATGAACATTTAGTTCAGTGTTTCAGTGTTTCCTGACAATATTATTTATAAGAAGCATATAGAGGGCATGGCTCAATAGAGTTTTTACTCTCTGTCGCTGAAATGAAACCTGAGGTTGTTCTTGTTTTCCTCTATTAATGATGAATAATTGGCTGCCCTGGCCTTCCTATATGTTCTAAGACTACCTTGCCAGGCTAAATGAAATTCTTCCATGTTGGTGGATCGCTATTTCCTTTGTTTTCATGATGCTTACTTTAATTTGTCAGTTTGGGGTGTATACCATGGAGCTAATCTCCTGCTCCGTACTATGTTCTTTTTTAGAGGGGCAAGACTAAGAACAAAGCTTTTGAATAAATTTTATTGCTTTAGGTTTAGGGTTGATTTATTTTTTTTGTTCCTGAATTATTGGGCAACTTAAGCACTGCTTGGTAGGTTAATTACTGGAGTCCAAAATCAGACTGAAGCTGCATTTTGATTAAATTGTCTGAGATCTGACAGCTGTCACTGGTTATCACAGGTTGATCCTTTAATAATAAAAAGAAGTTGCAGTTTTCATTGGATGATGTAATATGAAAGAGAAACCAGGAATTAATGGATGTGAGCATACATTAGCATATATAACAGCAGTGTAAAAACAGTAGGCTTTTGATGTTGAAATGGAAAACAGCATCAACGCAGTGCTACCTTACATGATGCTGGAGTTAAACAGTCTGATGGCTGTTGGAGTGAAGGACCTGCGGTAGAGTTCTTTCTAACACAATAGATGCAGCAGTCTGTTGCTGAATGAGCTGATTAAGCATTAAACAATATTAAACATTAACCATATGTCAACATTCATTTCCTGTTAACTTGTACACACAAATTATGTACTGTAATTGAAGGGTGCATATTAAGAGAACTATGTCCACAATTAATTCCTTGTTTATTCTTCCTGTGTGCATGAATGAGTAATGTTTTGCTCAATGACACCATGGGCTCCATATCAAAATGATACATAGTTTTGTTGTACTTTCTAAAACTTGAGGACAGTAGCTCTGCTGCATGGATACCTCAAATATATGCACTTGCCATAGGTAGACTACAGATGGATTTACATAAGAGTCCATGCACCCCTTTGACTGGCAACATAATACGTGATCTCAGCGTGCTTGCCCTGTGTAGACTAGGAGAGCACAGAGAAAGGCTCCTGAATGATAATTAACAGTTAGACTCGCATTGTTGAAGAGCTCCATGTATCCAGGCTGCAGTGGGTGTTCCTTCTGCCAGACCTTCATGTCAGAGAGAGATGAGAAATAGGAGACTATAGGGACTTGTTTTTCTGACTCTCTTGTATGTCTCCACTTTCTAATAGCCCTGCCCAAGCAGCCCAGCTCCCTCATTGTGACAGAAACCACAGCCACCAGTGTAACCCTGACTTGGGACTCTGGCAACCCAGAACCGGTGTCCTACTATGTCATCCAGTACCGTGCCAAACTGTCTGAAAATGGCTTCCAGGAAGTAGACGGAGTGGCCACAACCCGATACAGCATTGGTGGCCTCAGCCCCTTCTCTGAATATGAGTTTCGTGTCATGGCTGTCAACAATGTCGGCCGGGGGCCTCCCAGCAATATTGTGGACACCCGTACAAGCGAGCAAGCACCCTCATCACCTCCTATTCATGTCCAGGCACGCATGTTGAGCTCCAGCACCATGCTGGTCCAGTGGGAACCTCCAGAGGAATCCAACGGCCAAATCCGGGGCTACAGAGTCTACTACAGCCCCGACCACGATGCCCCACTTAGCGCCTGGCAGATACATAACACAGACGACAGCCAGCTCACTACCATCTCAGGCCTCACCACAGATATCACCTACAGTCTGAGGGTGCTGGGCTTCACATCTGTGGGAGACGGGCCTCCCTCTGATGTTCTGCAGATCAAGACTCAGCAGGGAGGTGAGGACATGCTCAACATGTCACTGCCAAGTAACAGCACAAGAAAACTCTGAAAATGTTACAGTCACATTACATTTTAAGCAGTGTGCCAGGGGTCAGATTGCTTTGTGGCAACAGGAGTAGTGTCACACAGTGATAGAAGAATTATTCATATCATTTACTTAGTAACATAAGCCATTACACAATGTAAAGACACTACCATAAAAATCCTGCATTTACAATATTACTCATTAATTGATTATTTGGCCACTTGAATCACCTTATAAAGTGACAGGTGTTAGCGGTTGTCAATTTACTCATCCAGCAGACACAGAGCAACATTATCATTAATTTGGAGCTGTGTTTCTGTCAACATGCTGAATTTAAGTCCAAATTTCATTATCTTTTTAACTTCTGCAACTTCTCCTAAGAGCATTATCTGCCTCTTTAGCATTCTTCACCACCTCGTGCTAACTTTAGCTGTGTCCTAGTTCCATATTAAACATTAATTGTGACCACGTTTTGAGTATGTAGTTTAATGTAATATATTCACATTTAAAGTGATGAAAGTATATTCCAAACAGTCAGTATGCATACTCAAAACGCTTTTGGACTATGCTGTTGATACATACAATGTCCTGCATTGTAATTCTTAAAGGAAACTAAAAGGCTACTCTCAGCTTCAAAATTGTACACAAATTATGGATAATAGTATGACAACTACAAAAGGATCAAAGAAAATGGACTGTGAATGATAAATGGACTTTATTTTATATAGCACCGACCACTCACAGCGCTTTTACAACACAAGTCTGCATTCACCCACTCACACACACATTCAAGAAGTGGCCAAGCCACCTGCTCATTACGAGCATTATCCATTCACACACTCACACACCGACATGTAGACTGCTGAGGCCAGGGATTGAAACACCGACCTTCTTTATAGATTGAAGATGTAAATTGTCTGGTGCACTAACTGCAAAGGCAGTATACTATAACAAATAGCTTCAAGTAAAGGCACTTGATTACATTGCAGCTGTGGTGCTGGGGATGTTGAAACACTAACAGCAAAAAAACAGCAGTGTGACTGTCAACAGCTAAGTGTCACTGCTACATGTAGCACCTCCATGACTTCAATAATTATTGTGCAATGAGAGAGTGGTGTAATTTAGATTGACACCTGGCTGTTAGCATCATGCTACCCATGTACTTATGTTAAATACTAAATGCATACATGCAAGAACTTATTGCTAGTAGCAAAAATGACGGGAATAAATGCAGTCATACTGTGTTACACTGATTTCAAATTGCAGAAAAACAGAGCTGTAATGTGAAACATTAGCCTGTCAAATATTCACCAGCTGAGATGAACACAGTAAGTAATTTACTGTACAAGGATACTCAGGAGCATATATTGTATATGTGGGTGTGTGTGTAATATGAAGGTCTGACACACTTGATCCTCAAGGACAAAGTGGCTGCATGGATGCAGAGGAATAATAATGGTGTTTCATTCATAGAGAGCCTATTTTTCAATGTTCTTAGCCTACTGTGCTGCAACAGAAGAAAAAGCTACCCAAGCGACCCACACAATTTATGGAAATCAGCACTCCTACAGACTGACAAAAATAAATGTAAATATGATAATATATACTAAATATGATACATAAGATAAATAATTACTATATAAAAATGAATAAATATATTATATATGTGTGTGTGTGTGTGTGTGTGTGTGTGTGTGTGTGTGTGTGTGTGTGTATATTGTTAGAAGGTTCATCAAGTTCAGCACTGAAGTCATTAAACAAGCTTAAAAACATTATATGTTATTACAGTGCCTTGGACACAGGTTGCTCTTTATCTGCTACATGCATAAATAAGCACTGATCTTACTTATCAAACCTTTCATTTAATTAAACTGCTTCTCAGGACTTTACAGAGCCTGGCAGGTATTGGTGTAAAGCTTTTGTTTGTAATTTGTTTGCACGGATTAGTAATATGTACCCTTAGATAATATAACTCATATGCATAAATTGCTTAATGTGTACCCTTGATTTAACAGTGTTAAGATGTTGTGAAGAGCTAGCTAGTAGCTAGTTAACTCAGTTGGACAGTAGCACCTATTAGGAAGGCTGTGTTTTAGTAAGGAATGCAAACAAATTCTAGAATGAATCCAGTCAATTTAGTGAATGCAAAAGTTTATGGCAACCAATTAGATTTCAGCTCAGGTGGAAGTTGGCCAATAGTATGTAGAGGCTGCAGAACATAATGTACTAATAAAAATGATAAAGGTTTAAGTTTTCCCACAGGTGGAGCAGAAGTAAAAGTAGAAGGGACAAATGTCGACTTAGCACAGTCTGCACACACTCATACTGCTATGAGAAGAGCTTAGTCAGGCAAAAGTGAAGACCCCTGTCTGTGAATGTAGAGGGGCTTTAAACCTGCAACTTCTTTTTTCAGCCACCTGGGGGCAGTGGAACAAAGACAAGTTTGCAACAGATTTCTATTTACACCTCCACAGGCAGGGAGCAAAATTAGCATTCATGTTTGTGTCTCTCTGATGAAGTCCAATATTTACCCTCCAATTTGCTCTGTTGTGGTCTTCACCAAATCCTTAGAAAAATATCTGTCTCGTTAACTGTTAAATGCCCCATTAAGTTCACCAGCTAGTGTCTTAACTTGGTCTGCCTGCTGTTTGGTGCCAGTTTTCATGCTGTTTTAGAGTGAGGAAACACTTGTGGAATAACCATCGAACACAAGTCACAAGTTATTTTTGTCTTGAAACATGTCTGGAGGGCAACTTCAATATAAAAAATTGCAGCTTTGAGAAAAGCTTTTCTAAAAAAGTTACTTAACAGTTGCTGCTTTGTTGCCTCACCTCAGCTCCACCATACTTTGCTGTAATTAGGATTTTAGGGTCCAATAATGGAAAAACATGGTTGTAAGCAGTAAAGTCAAGCTTTAGTCAACCAGAAAACACTGTATGACATCACAGTGTGGCTGTAACAATGGTGTTTGAAGATGCTGTGGCCTTCCATATTAGCATAACATGCCTCAGTAAATTCCTGGCAGTCATGGACATGAAACACCTGTTTGTAAATTTAATTCTTAGTTTACTGACATCACCTCAGAGGATTTTACCTAATATCTGGCTTCTCTATGCCTGGCCTCCCACTTCACCTCCTGATGCCCTTACTTTGTATTTCCACCGTTGAATATACCCTTCACTGCTTGTTTCTTTCTTTTCGTCTGTTCATCTCTTTGTTTCTGCCTGCAGTTCCTGCTCAGCCATCTGGTTTTGAGGCAGAGGCCGAGCTAGACTCACGCATCATGCTCTCATGGCTTTGGCCTGTCCAGGACCCCATCATTAGTTTTGAACTACTCTACTGGGAGGCCAGCAATCCCACAGATAAGGTAAATGCCACCTTAAAAACACTTACCTTCCAATGAGGTCATTTGATGGGATGGACTTTACACTTAATACATGTGCAATATACTGCATTTCTTTGTTGTCTTTGTTTGTTTCATTGTTTGGTGAATTTAAAGCCTCTATGTTAGGGGGGGGGATACTGGGAGTTTTGGTATCGATCTGACACTTTTTACTTGAAATGTCATGATCATTGAATAACTTGTGATTTTGCCTTTAGTTGGTTGATTATGATTATGGTAAAACACAGGACAAAGATTTTTGGCAAATAAACAGGTTTTTTATTAACTATATATTTATAAAAATAATAAAATAATGTAACAAAAATATAAATATAAAAATATAATCAAGACAACAGAAAATACTTTACATTGCACACAGATCTTTGTGGAAAAATAAAGTCAGTAATAACAGTCAGTTGTGCAAAAAAAGTAAACAAAAGTTCTGTGCTTTCCTGAGAAACTACTGGCTTCTAGCACATATGCTTGCATTTGCCACTCGTCATCAATAATATGGCAAGTAACAGTTAAACAAGCTTCTGTGGCTCTTGATGTCCACATATCAGTGGTCAATACAGCACTGCCAGCAGCATCGAGACATTTTTTTTACTTTTGAGCGGCACTCTTCATACAATGATGGTATTTTCTCTCCCATGAAATATTTCCTACTTGGAATCAAGTGTCTTCACTAGACTCTTAAAACCCTCCTGTTCAACCAGAGATGGCTTGTAGGTCCTTCACTGTCATCTCAGCAATGGTCCTTCTAATACCCATGGCTCGTTGTGAGTTATCTAGGTGAAGTAACAAAATGATTAAGATAATTAAGTCTGTTACTGTAATCTGCATGTAGCCTAAATAGGAATACTAATTTTCCTTCAACAGTTAACACAAAGGATTATTATATTCAGCCATATTCATATTTCACGTTTGAGGTATATATCTTTATATAAGTGTATATTTTTGAGTTCCAGGAAAACAATTAAGATTTTTTGAACATATGATAATAGTGTAATCAGTCTGCTGAAATGGCCTCTCTGATCACCAGTTGCACTGTGAAAAACATTACTTAATGCCGGAGATTACCTGGATACTCTGCCAGATACCCCTGTCTCTGTGCTGGGGGTTTTCTGTGTGTTTGGGGATCACCCCCTCCTTCTCCTCCTTCCTTAACTTTTTTTGTAGCTCAGAGTTCTCCTGAGGGTGAGCTGCTTTAATGTGTTTGTTCAAGTTTGTGGTGTTACCACAGTTGCGAATTACTTTCTTGCACACATCACATGTGGCAGTTTCCCTATCAGCTGCAGTGAAAAGGGTCCACACAGCACTTCTCTTTTTGTCCACCATCACGGGCTGCTCTCAGTGCTCTCCAGCAGAGCAGGAAAGTGTGCCTGTCTGAGAGAGAGAGAGAGAGAGAGAGAGAGAGAGAGAGAGAGAGAGAGAGGTGCGCTGTTTGCACACGGCACAGACAGAATTGGAGAGAAGCTGCGCTCACCTGCATGAACTCTGTGAGGAAATTCAAGTAATTTGCTGGACGTATAGACGAGAAACTGCAACAGAAGTATCGATCTCATCACGCTAGTATTGATCTGATACGGATAGACACCTTGGTATCGATACTATCGATATTTAGATCGATACGCCCAGCCCTACTTTATGTTGATGCCTGTGGCAAATGGCAAATGTAGTGTGTGTGTCTTATGTACTATATGTATATATGTTCTACAGCTGATTTGCATGTTTGTGTTGATATATCTAATTTTTTAAATGATTGTATTAACACCTATCACATTCTTTAGAGTATACAGTGTCAGACTCCATTTAAAACTGCTTGAGTTGCATTTATTTGCTGTTATTTGCCCCTGCGGCAACCCTGGTGTCCCTGCAGGAATCATTTTAAGAATAGTTTTAAATGGTTCCAGCTTAAATTGACTGCGGTTTCATTTTGCCTAGATGAAATGATTAGATGACCTATCTACCAAGATCAAATAACAACCTCTGAGCTAGCAGCGGACGCACTAAAACTGCCAGGTTACCCTAACCTGGTTGCTAATGGTACAAATGTCAAAAAGCTAGCAGCTGTTACCTTTTCTTTTATGGGGATTTAGCTATTTAATACCAGGGCTCGCCTCCCAAAGTACAAATGTTCCACCAAAAAACACATTTGTGTGTGTGTACCATGACCTTCATGATTTCATGATTTTCATCTCTCCACAGCATCATGTCGTTTTTGACCCAGCAGGCTCCTATGCAGTTGATGGTCTAAAGCCAGATACAATCTACATGTTTTGCCTGGCAGCAAGATCTGACGTGGGTTTAGGAGTTTTTACTCAACCTATAAAGGCCAGGACTGCCCAATCCAGTAAGTACTGCAGCCTTCTGACGTAAACTGTGGTTCAGTCTATTTTGTTCAGATGAAAAGAAGTCTATTATTGGCTTTTAGTTCTTGTTCATTTTATGTTGACAATAACTTAGTACAAGCGAACCAAGAGGAGTAAACATCAGGTCATATGGACTGACAGGTAAGTTCACTGGACAGTGTTGGTGATGTCATTCATCATCAGTGATACATGGACACCATGAGCAGGTCATGCTGCACTTAATGTACATAGGGCCATAGTAGTCGAGCACATATGTTTGTGTGTGTGCGTGTACGACCCGTCCCTCCCTCTCCTACTAACTCCCCAGCTGTAGAAAGTATCAGATTGTAGCATGTGTAATCTTGCCTGAGTTAAACTGCAGAGGTGAAAAATGAACAGTCAGCCAGATTGAAATTTTTTTTAAATGTTATCCATTGTTTCAGTGGCCATTTTTTGGCTCACTGTTACTGATATGGCAGGAGACAAAATTTCCCAGCCTGTTCTTCACTTCGTACTTTGAAATACAAAAAAGTGAACACTGACGTTTCATTTTTATTCTAACCTTTTGCCTATGTGTTTAACAAATAGATTAATTAGATGAATCACATCATATCAGCTTTAAATAGTATGTTATTACAAATGTATTATGTGAATGTATCTAAATTATCTAGGTACACACAAGAAATGTTTTACCAGCCAACCAAAACAAAGATCTGTAAAAAGTTTTTATTTTGTCAATTTATGTTCATTCATTCAGCATATAGCATGGTGCATAGACATTCTGCCAGAATTATAACTTAAAAGATACTGAGTCTAAAAATCTCAATCAATCTTCAAAACCCACCTTGTACATTTTGTAAGTGTAGAAAATGAATCAAAATAGTATTTCCCCATCCCTAAAACAAGTAGGATACAAGCACAACACCACGTTGTTAGTGGACTCCATAATGATATCTAAACTTAGAAAATTATATAACAGCTCTAAAATGTTAAATGTTAAATCTGTTTCTGTTTATGCAGTTAGGATGAGATATGAGGCTTGTTTTATCCAATATGAGCTGCTCTGAGGACAGACACCACAAAGACACAGCTTAACAGGAGCAGCACATTAGAGCAATGGCAAAATTGGGCTAGAACAGTGACTTTAAACAAATTGTGGCACTGAAAACATTACCTGAACTAAAAAAAGGAAACACTGGCATTGAAAACACTACTGGAAAAGTATTGACACTGAAAAATGTTCCACTGAAAAATTACATTTTGATATTTCTGGAATCCAAAACCAAAGTCCAGGGAAAAAAGAACGCAATAGTCCATTTTAGTCTCACAGTAGTTTTCATTTGTTTTTGCATTTGGCCCAGTATAATGTGTCAGAAGTATGAAGCTACATACAAAAGACACTCGTGGAGACTGTGTCTGGAATGGCCACAACGTCTAAACATTTTGATTTGGGAATCAACCTGAAACACTACCGCACTCATCCTGACCCCAGCTGGTCAACATTAGGCCTGACCTGATTACCTTGGTTAAATGGCATTTGAATGGCATAATATTTACATCATTGTCTTATTTAATTTTAGAAGACTAGAATGCGCGACAAACAATAAGGATTCATTTTACATTGACACATCAGGAGGGGGACGATAAGAGCTAAGGTAAACCAGCATATTTCTGGATAATGTCTTGTTTCAAGAAAATAATATTGATGAAATAAGACTCAGGCTAACCCAGCAATGGGAAATCAGAGAAATCACACCTGGCTCCATCACAACAGCCCAGGTTAAGCTATTGCCCTAGACGAGGACTGTGTTCCTCCTCCATCAGTGATGCTTGGTGCTCAGGCACAACGATGATGAACAATGTTCCCCAGATGTCGAATTTTCATTTTTAATGTTGAAGATTCTGACCATATTATTTGCAAAATGATGATCAATTAATATCGATACTTTATTGTTAAAAAAAATGAATTCACATGAATTTTCACTTTATTTTAATGTGTTTTATAAACAGGGAAAATTGTTTCAGTTTTAGTTTTCCTGAAAAGATGTTTTTATTTAATTTGGTTGATGATTTTATTTATTTGCTTTTGTTTCAATTTCAGTTTGCAGTAATAACCTTGCTGGTGGTTTGAGAGTTTCAAGTGAACTTGGTGGTGGTCATGTCAGTGGCTTCAGAGCAGAACATTCTCAAATCTGGCTCTCCTTGCCTGTCCCCTCAAATCCCTCCTCTTGAAACAGTGACAGAATGTTCAAACTAAAAACCTGTGACGCTGGAAAATGACTGACATGAAAAATTCTGAAGATCATCATTGAAAAACACATCAAAATACAAACTATATCAGCATGAAATACATGTTTTATTTTTCAGTAGAACATTCTTCAGTGCCAGGATTTGTTTCAATGCCAGTTTCTCCTGTTTCAGATCAGGTTTTGTTTAGGATGCCAAATTTTATTTTTGATGCCAACACTGAAAGTCACTGTTCTAGCCCCATACTGCAGCAGCTTCAGGCTCCTGGCTACACAGGATGAGTTCAGGCATAGTGGTTGTCTAAACTTGTGATTGGATCACCCAAGACACATCATGATCCCATCACTCAATCCAGAAGACAGTAGAAAACAGAACAGTAAAATAAGTCTGACATGCTGCTGGACTGTTTAAAATGGGAGTGTATCTGTTCCATCAGACACATGTGGGACAGACAACTGAAACTGTGGCTGCTGATTTTCAACCAAAGGCCATTCTCATAAGTACGGCCCATTGCTGGCTGGTACAGCCGGGCTGCATGGCTTAGCGATTGTTAAATCCCCTAGACTACATTCATCTTACAAGTACTTTTTGTGCTGTGACAGCCAGTGTGAAAATTAGGTTGTAGTCCTTTAGCATACCGGCTACCAGGAGTGCTTGAGGTTCCAAAATGAAGGATTTTCTTTTGTGGTCTTTCTGATGGAGTAGAGATGCATGATGGTAGATTGTATGTCTAAGATGGCTTTTTTTAATCTGAAAATGTTTTGTCATGCTTCGTGCTTTTCCATTTAGGTTTTGTCTGTGGACCAACTCATTATGTACATGTAAAGAGATGAATGGAAAGCTTTTAGTATTATACATTAAATTGCCTGTGACGTGGGAACCAGAGTAGTGACTGCAGTGGAGTGAAAGCTCTCATGATCTTGTTGTTGCATTTAGGTCATTCAAGCATATACACATAAAATGCTGTGTGGAATTGTCACTTACAGTATGATGAATTCAGAGATTATTAATTCAAAGAGAGATTGGAGGTTCTGGGACTGTCACCCTTTTTCTAAATGTAAGAAGAGATTTGCTTTTATACAGAGCTTTGTCACTTCTTGCACATGAATAAGGCAGTAGAGCCTCCTATTCTGAACCAGCCTTTTGTGTGTGCTCCAACTATTAGAACATATTAATAGTAGCAGCAGACAGGCTGTGTAGCTCACAGAACTGTGTTATTGCTATCTCTATGTGTTTTGTCAGGTGTAAAATCATACCTGTTAACATTGGGATTTTAAAGTACAGGAAATTTTCCAGCAAATGATCATGTAAAACATGACATAGAGTGTGCTGAAATGCAGGACTTTGAATTCTGCTGTTCGATCTCTGTTCCCACACTTGCACCTGCAGTATTTATGACAGCTCCCAGAAGGAGTCAAAGCCCTCTCTCAACTACTTGTTTTACCTGTGAAATATCTGAGCCAGCAGTCACATTGCAAACCAAAGACTTTCAAACTAGTTGCTTTGATTTCCAGTTTCTCATCACTGCTCTGGCAGCCAAACCCATTATTTCAGGAAACTTCCTAACAGGTCTAAAACGCCGACCACATCTGTCACTTCAACTCCCTCCTCTTATCATCTATCTGGCAAACCCAGTTGTCTTTGTCCTGTTTATTTACTGTATATAACTGGAGCTTGTCAGGATGCGCATGTAAAAAGGGAGCAGCGGTACAGTCTTTCACCTCATGTTAGACTGTTCTGTTTTTGTTTCAAAAGAAAATTAATCAGCCAAATGAAGGCAACAGAAGCAGCCACTGCGTTGTTGTGACTTGGACTGTTTAATGTGTGAGTCAAGGTGGCACAGTTTAAAAAGAGTTCAAAGAATAGGCCACAGCAATGGCAGTCTCGGCCCATGAACCCATGCTCTGCTTCTCAACGTGGGACCTCTTTCTTTTCATCCCAATAACAAAAGCTTCTTCATTGTTTTTTGCCCAAATTTTTATTAATTTTTTCTTACAGCCACCCACCTTCACTTCAAGTTTTGGTATTATCCATAATACCATTTCTATTTGCAACTTTAATCGGCGGCAGTGGTTCTCTCACACATGGATCTCTGTCTTTGATCTATTGCACCCTGCATGGATGTCTCCAAAGGTTGTTGTATGTGTGATAGAATTACAGCTGCATTTGCGCATCTCTTTCAACTCCTTAAGAGCACCTCTGCTGCAGGCGAAACCAGCCTCCAACACTGTTCAAACAGTAACCTCACTGGGTCCACACACTCTTCTGGGGCTTCCAAACCACAGGCGAGTGTGATAACAGCCCCCTGTGTTATCTCCTCCACCTGCTCCACACTCATTTCAACTCTTGGTTTTGCTGTTGCATTTTGTTATATTCTGCTCTTGTGTATGATTGTGCATAAATTCATTCATTCATTCATTCAGTTGGTGAAACTTCACACTGCGTTAGTTAATGTATATTTCTATGTCAAATCACCATTGCTTCAGGGAGCCAGTGTGAAGTATCACCCTTGTTTTTGTCTGCCCTCTGGACTGTGAAGATGATTTGTAGAAGTCTATCAATTCACCAGAAATGTGTTTTGTTTAGCATTGTGCTCACTTCATCAAGAAATCAAAACATATTACACACATACATACATACATACACATTAAATCCTAACAATTAACCATCTGGTTTCAACTTGTCTTCTAAAAGTTATATTTATATACAACTCATTTTAATATCAATATGGTTTGTACAAAATGCAATGCTTCCCAAATTACTCAACAAGGTCATTACTGAGATCTGAGAACACTGAGACATTGCTAAAAACAAGTCAGATGGATCAAGAAACATGAGCAGTCAGATGGTTAGACAGACTGGAAACATTTTTAGGCTTGTCAGATTTTTCTGGAGGAGAAAATGAAGGTGAATGGTCCATTGTAAACAATTTTCCTGATACAACTATTTAGCTCCTGTACGTACTCTGATTTTGCAAGCCAGCAGTTTTTAAGTGCAGTGAGGGATAATAACCAATATTTCAAGCTCACTTTAAGTTTGACCTCCAAACAATAATCAGTAATGATATGATTACTGAACATTGTATGGGCTGCAATTGGGCTTTCTCCTAAACATAATGGTAAATCAAATTAGTACGATACAAACAACATTTGTAGGACAGAGGCTAGTCAGTTGACATTGTCTAACCCACCTCATCTGTTTCTGTAACACATGTCTGAAGCACTTTATCTCTCAGCAGTCCAGAGGGTCAGTTGCTCTGTCTTCCATTATCCACCCTGCTTGACCATGACCCTCCCTCCTCCTCCTCCTCCTCCTATCAGCCCCTTCAGCCCCTCCCCAGGAGGTTCGCTTACTCAGCCTCAGCTCCACCAGCATCAAGGTGAGCTGGGTGGCACCTCCCACAGACAGCCGCCATGGGGAGATAGTGTGCTACTCCCTAGCCTACCAAGCAGTCACAGGGGAGGATGTGGAGCGCCACCAGGTGTCAGGGATTGCTGCTGATGTCACCAGCTATGTGCTGGAGGACCTGGAGAAGTGGACTGAATATTTGGTGTGGGTGAGGGCTCACACTAACGTGGGGCCCAGCCCAGAGAGCCTCACAGCCAACATCAGGACCAAGGAAGATGGTATGTTGACAATGTCACAGGGAGCAGCCTGAGCCTCCCAGGAAATACTAACCCTCCAATACTACTCTGGTCCTCTCTTGCTGCTGCAGTTCAAACTAAATTTGTGATATTTAGAAAAAGCAAAACACAGTGAAGTACTTTTTCCTACAAGAAATGAATTACATGAGCATGAGCATGGCATATTTGGTTTATTAAATCTGTCCGTTTTACCTAAACATAATTACTGTCCAAAACCTGTTTAATTTAAGTACCAAAACTCCAAAAAATAGAAAATAAAAACATAAAACACTGGTTTAGTTGCAGCCATAGATTCTCCTTGTGGTACAATCAAAAAGACACTGTGGTAAACAGCAATGCACACTGCCATCCATTTATTTAAAGTCAACAGAATTACAAGACTGCCCATCCCAAGACTACTGGTATTAGCAGTAAGTAGTGGTTGTTGGGGTCTGGATAAATGATATACATGTTTTATGAGTTGTGAGCATTTTGTTTGACCACTCAGACATCCAGTGCTGCAACTTGGCCTGGTCCTACAGAAAGTGCCTCTGAAGCAGGGAGGTTATGGGATAATGGCCCTGAAGCTCAGGTACCAAAACTAAATCTAAGGTTCTATGGTTAGTGACTGAAACACAGATGAAGTTAGTCAGTTGCTGAAAAGATTCCTGGTGCCTTGTAAGAGTTCAGAAAGCAAATATGTGGCAATAAATAAGTTGTGTGAAATTAGCCATACTAGATTATTATTCAACACATGATTTAAATCCAATGCCAGCATTTAGTTTCAGTGCAGGAAGTAGTATAACAAAGTGAAGAGGTCAGTGTGGTGGATGTAGTGCATCCAGAGTTATTCTAGTCATTCACTGACCTTGACGAAGGGTTCTGGTTGGAATGTTGACCACACCATAACCAGGGTTTATTTACCATAGCCATGATCTCTGTTATTGGTTTGTATAAAAACGGAAAACTCTAAAGGAGGGCCAATGTTTTACTTGTCAATATTTCACAATTTCCCCTTGCCTTGGAATCAAATATTACAGTATGCAATTTAATTTGTATACATGCTATGCTATGATTTCTCTACATTTCATGGTGGAGATATGTAATTATAAGCCACAATACAAGCTTGTGCTCATTTCACAACATTTTGTAGGACTTCAGCTGCCACTGATCTTCTGCCTGCCTCTCTCTGCCAGTCTGCCTGTCTTTTTCCCAGCATGATAACATGGGTCTAGCCTGCTGGACTGCTGCCTGGATAACTGTCTGGAGAATTGCCGGAGTGGCAACATGACATGCTCTTTCTCTCTTCAGGCAGACAGCAGGTCTGAGGCATGAGCTAAATGGCCACTGTGATTCAGTTTACAGAGAGGCTCTGCCATTCGTGCTTCACGTTCATTATTACTGTCACTGAAGACAACTCAGAAGCGAATGCAACAACGCCCAATGCTCATAGCTTTAAAGGACCAGTGTATAAGATTTAGGGGACTCTATGGCCAGAATATTTCAGAAATTGATATAATATAATATTAATATTGATATAATATTCAAAAGAACGGACAAACCAAACAAACTGGACAATGTCATGGAGGTTTAGAAAGTATGGCAGCATACTATGGAACCTCTCCTCTGTTAAAGCTCACTGTTCTGACCAGCTCTGGCCTCTGACCGCTTACAAATGATCTCTAGCTCTGCCTTTGCCATCTTCTTGATTTCTTACTTTCATTTTACCCTAATCAAATTAGTCGTAGCAATTTCTGCATTCATTTGACTACATCATGCTCTTATTGTATTCAAACTGTCTGTATGCATGTAAGTATGAGAGGAAAATGGAAAGAGTGATCGTGCTTGTGTGCATGTGCGTATTTTTATGGCATGAAAAGCAGATCTGTCTGCTCTCTGTTCATTGAGTAATCAAAGCTGTTTGATTTGATAAGCAGTGCGCTGATTCAGTAGTTAATCCCAAAATGCTACGATGACAGAAACATCCAAATGGTGTTTACTTTCCCACACCAAAGCACTGTGGAGGTCAGTGGTGGGTGGATGGTCACGTGCTGCAAGTTCAATTACCAACTTACTACAAAACGTTGTTTACTGGGCAAAATTAATTTGAGCAAACTTTATTGTTATTTAACCACAACCTTATGCTTGATCTTGACCCAGTTTTTTAAAGGAACACTTTTAACACTTTCTTTCTGAGAGATGTTCAAGTTGAGATAAACAGTTTGTGTGAAGTACAGAACTGGAGTCAGAGCACGGTTAGCCTAGCTTTGCATAAAAACTGGAAGCACAGGGGAACAGCTAACCCGACTTGGTCCAAACTTCAAACATTCACTGAGCAAGATCTCACAAACTAGCTCACACTGATTAACATGTTACACCTGGTTTGTTTATTCTCTACCCAAAGAGAAATGTAAAAACAATGTGTGGTTTTAGGGGAAGTTAAGGGGAGGTGTTAGCACTATGGAGCTCTTTTCCAATGATTGAGGGTCCCCTTTTTGTTCATCTTGCACATGTACACATGGTTGATATGATGCACATCCCTGTCAATGCTCTCACACTATTCTGCTGATTTACAGATGGCAGTAACATGCCAAGAAATGCTGCATTACACCAGTAAAGGCAAGGAAGAAAAAACTGCTTGCATTATTTTACAATGGATATAAACAATGAAGAATTTGAATTACTTCATTTATGAGGAGGGAAATCCACCCAACACATTTGTTAGAGCTGTATGCAAACAAAACTTTTATTTGCTTACAAGAAGATGTTAGGCTTTTACCTAATAAATTTGTTTGGACCCAAAGATGCAGACCCAAACACAGCAATCAAGTAAAACGAGAATTTATTAACAATAAATAACAACAAAAAGCGTACTCATAAGGAGTGGAGGGTAAATAAACTAAAGGTGCACTCAAAAGGAGTGGGAGAGAACAAAGGGAGCTCAGACAAGGCGGGTTTGAGGCAAGGCATGCGCTGAAGCGGCAGGTAGGCACTGTAACACAGGAGCACACCATTAGTGGCAGTTAAAGGACAGTTAGCATGAGCAAACTTCATGAGGAGAGGAGGAAAAGTAGTACGTAGTAGTCATGCTGGGAACAACCAGACACAGCCACAGACAAGAATAATCCGGCACAGGTAAGAGAGGGCTTTCTCCTTAAGTACTGTGCCTAATCAGGAAAATGCCGCTCAGGTGAGCCTCTGAGGGGGCGGAGCTGACTGGGTGCAGGGAGACAGCTGCACAGACAAGGGAGAACAGACAGACAACAATAACACTAGGAAAAGGGCAACGAGACACACTAGGAGAGAACAGGTCAGTAGGATCCTAACAGAGGAGACTTCAGGAAGCTGCACGCAGTGACTGCACCCAGCTGAAATAATGCTATACAAATAAAGTCTCGTATTATTCTAATTACAGTTCCTGCATTTAACGCCCCCTTAAAACACATACTATGGTTTTTACTCTTTTTGTACAGATTAAGTAAGCAAGAGCTGTTGGTAGGTGTGACCTTGAAGTGTGGACAGAACCAGGCTAGCTGTTTCTCCATGCTCTCAGTGTTTATGCTTAGGCAGGCTAATCATGTCCTGACTCTAGTGCAGTGTTTCCCAACCTTTTTGAGCCAAGGCACATATTTTACATTAGAAAAATCACATGGCACACAACCAAACAAAAATGTCACAAAAAGTATATTTATTGAAATATAATGAAAATCTAGTTTCAATTCACTCAATTTACTGACTGAGTGTGAAAGCTGGGCCTGTTTAGTTGAACACAAAGTTGATACTCTTGCAGGAATTGAAGAAAGATACACAGGAAGATTTCACCTGACTGGGGCTCCAAGCCTTAGAGCACCAGTCAGGTGAAATTGGATAATCTTCCATGGCACACCTGATGATTTCTCACGGCACACTTATGTGCCGCAGCACAGGGGTTGGGAAACACTGCTTTAGTGCATGGTGTTGTTCACATGCACGATATGTCACAGACATGATGTCTTGATATCAATTTCCCCATCTCACCTTTTGGACAAAGGCAATAAGTACATTTCCCAAAACTGTGAGTTATTCCTTTTAAGCATATGTAGTACACTTAGTGGTAACATTGAACATATTGTGGCAGACAACAATGGGCAGTGCTACATGTATCCTGTCAAATTCTATAAATATGTATGCCATTCAAATAAGTCAAATGTTTCTGTAATTACATAGCACTTCCACTGTGCATATAGTCTGTTGAACCCGAACAAAATGACCTTCTAAAATGAACCCAAATGTTGCCTTATTTTATGAAAACTTTTTTTTCCTTGTTTTTTGGACAGCACTGTCTTATGAGTAAAACCCTATGAATTTTAATCTCACACTCTTTTCATCTCTTTCCATCTCTCTCACACACCATTTGAATTTGAGCTCCCACCTCTGACTCAATTTTTGCAGCATCTGTCCATTTTCCACACAGAGTGTTGCGTCTTTCATTGTCCTCTGCCCACGTACAGTGTCAGCCTGGTGCCACGTTCTCATTTTGCTCCCTGACACTACAGAGGTTTACAGCTCAGCTCTTAAGGCTGCTGGTTCACTATTCATGTACTAACAGTTAATGAAAGCACTTCTATGAAGCCAGCACTTTGTAATCGTACTGTTGTTGGTCTTGATAGTATAGGCAAGTAGCAGTAATTTTCTCTCCTTGCCTCCACTTTCACACTTTTCATGACATCTCAGTGGGATGTGATTTGTAAGCACCTTTTGAGACGCGTCAAATTAGTGTTCAATAAGTCCCCGCTGCCCTCAGCCATGCATTACTATACACATTACTATGTGTTGGGTTCTCAACACAGGACTTCAGTCAAAATGATCAGAATCCTGATGTGTACCATTTTTTAATGGAAATGGAATTGGTGTGACAGGATTGTAGGCAAAATGGATTTGGAAGATTTTGCATGGTTTTAATGATTCTGGGTGGATACATAACCTTGTAAACTTGACAGGGCAGTGTTGGGAAAGTTCACTTTCTACATGAACTAGTTCAAAGTTCAGTTCACAAATTTTAAAATGAACTAGTTCAGTTCATAGTTCATAATTCAAAATTTTGAACTAAGTTCACCGTTCTAAAAATGAACTAGTTCATAGTTCTTTTTTTTTCATATGTTGCTGCAAGCTATTATTTGTCAAAATTATTGACACAGCCCATATAGAACCACAGACAGCAATTATTTTACCAGTTTTAACACTGTAACTATGCGTCAGATTTCATCTTCATATCCAATTTTGAATTCTTATCCAACCAGGGTTTACATTAGTATTGAGGGGACAGCATTTCCCCATTGCTGCTTTAACGCTTTGTTGCTGTCCATTCAGTCCACACTAGTAACAGCTGCAGCTTTCACCCCACATTTCTCTTTTTGAAAGCTGGCGGGCAAAGTTTGCACAGAAATGTAAGAATTCTCCCATCCTCGCCCACCTTGTCATAAAAGTCGTCTAAATGATCATACGATGCCTCCTTGCTGCTTTGATGTCACATGCTGCGTTACGACACTGGTGGCTGGTGTTGCCAGATTGGGTGTTTTTTTCGCTACATATTAAGGCCTGTTTACGGTGTGTTTTTGCCGGGTTTTTGCCTGGAAGGCTCTATAGAAATCTGGCACCCTATTGAACGAAGTTAAACTGAGAGAGCGTGCCGTTCACAGACACCAGAATGAACGCGTTCATAGTAACGTCCATCAGGCAGTAATACAGTACGTTCAGTTAACGTTCACCCAAAATATGAACGAGTTCATGAACTATCATTCAGTGAACGTGTTCAGGCACAACACTGGTGTTGGGGTACATTTGAGGATAAGGATCCACATGAGGTGAGCCTATTACCTATTATTATCACTATTCGCCCTTTGATACTGCAGAACTTAAAATAACATAAAATAAAACAATGCCTGTAGCCATTGTCACAGGTCCTACTTTTCCTTTTGCGGCTGTCGACTCGTCGGATCGTGTTGCTGAAATTAAATTTGGGCTAATGCTCGGGAGGTGAATCCAGCTTCCAAGTACTATTGGGGTTTGTTAGCAGTGCTGCCAGTTTTGATTGGTCAAGCAGATGTGTCATCACATAACAACACCACAACAACAGTAACCACCATTTTACTACTTTGTCCATTAATCAAGACAATGAAAGACTTTAATCCTTTAAGATAACAGTGGAGAACACTTGTTAGACATGCTAATATGGTGCTCATTAGAATTTGGGGAGGCCATTGTAAGGTATTCTGAGGGAGCTGCAATCGGAGCACATACCCATTTTCAGCCATCAACAGGCTTCAGTGAGTCCCAGCAGGCACCTAGATTCAGCACAGTCATGAAAGAAAATACATCAAGGCAATATCAATCACATTCCTGCTATACTGTATGACTATACTGCAGCAGCCTTCCACTCAAGCTATCCATCAGTAGTAACTGTCACCAGCATCATTTGGCTTTTTACCAAGCTGAGAGTGAATATCTGCATATCTTATGTGCCTTTTGACATTTTCTTGTTCCTTCTTTGGCTAGTTACAAAATCTTCAGCTGATATGGGCTCACAGTAGTGTTCTGTGAAAGTCTGAGTCTTTGTGTTTACTTTCACTCACCGAACAAACTTTGGTCGAGCTTTTGCCTTCGTAATGGTGCAGTGAAACTGCAGTGAAAGCACAAGAAGAATGTTGTAAAAAAGCCTCACAAGGTTTTTTGTTTTGTTTTGTTTTGTTTTGTTTTGTTTGTTTGTTTGTTTGTTTGTTTGTTTGTTTGTTTGTTTGTTTGTTTGTTTGTTTGTTTGTTTGTTTTTAAAGTTATGGGAATCCCCAAGTTATGAGTTGTTAAGTTCCTGCAGTGGAAAAGTACAGGGCACCCAGTGTTTTGAAAGATGATTTCTTTGATATGGATCTTGTTTACATATGATAATATGTTGTGCCCACAATATAGTTTTATATTCAAGCTAGAATACAGAGATAACAACAGTCAGGCTATTGTTAAAACTAAAAAGGGAATCTTTGAAATACCAAAGTTGCCAAAGTGCCATACTGTATATACATATCTCCTGCAAGCTTTAGAGTGGGTGGTGCTCAAAGATAGTGAGGGTAAGTAAAGGGCAGTGTATCACAGCAGCATGTTGAGGTCATTCAGGTTGTGGATTTCTTTAATCTAAAGTAGGCAGAAGGAAGAGAATGCAGGCAGACGCACACACACTGATCACAGTGAGAGAGATACAAAGGAGACAATTAGTGTCTGCACTAGCATTTGACGGCTGCTGCAGAGAATCCAGATCACCCACAGACACATGAGCCAGCTTCATGCTGTCAGCAGGGTGGCCCTAAAATTTGATTCACTAACTCTACATTGAGCATGACATATCACCACATTACAGTGGTAATTCATAACAAACAGATTTGTGTCCATACCATTGATTGTATGAAGCATGGACGATAGGTTTCTGAAGAGCCATCGTGAAGCTCAGTGGCTTTGGCTGTCGCCATCTTGGCAGTGCCTGACTGCACCAAACTCCTGGCTAATCCAAAAATGGCCAAAGTGATGGAGCATGGGTGGAGCTGAGGCAGGCCAAATGAAGCCTGGTTGCTCAAACCTAGCAGCTAGTTGTTATTCAAAATGGCCATAATTATGTATAACTTTAAGCCCAAATACAATTTAAACAAGTGAGGTATTTAAAAATTCATCACATGTGCAGTTGTCATGAACGGGGAAATTAGCTAAAGAGACCAAAACAATTTTTTGCAGCAGGCTGTAAACATGTTCCCCTGTCTCCACCTGCAACATGAAAACTACAGCTTGAAAAATCCTGCAGACAAGAAGACCTTTACAAAAGGAAGTCAGGGAAGCAAGTAGATACAGAAGACACCACAGGTGAGCTGCATGGATGGACTGCATCACAAACGTTTTGCTGGCCATCAGTAGCACTCACATGCAGTCCTCTCATCCAAACAGATCATTCTGCTCTCTAGAACAAATGCTACAACAGCACAAACATGCTTATCTGTCACCTTAATGCAACTGGAAAGAATGTCTTATTTCAGAGTATGTCCACGTTGAGCCAACAAAATCTGGAAATGTGGGGGGAAAAATGTGCAATCACACTTGAATTTAGAATGTTTTTTGTAAAGATCTCTGTTGTGTTGAAACGTGTAAGAAAATGGTTCAGCCTGTTCTTTTCCCTCTTCTTTCAGTTCAGTTCTTCTGGTGCACAAACTACTGCAGTGTGCATCACAGTCAGCATGTGTTAACAAGTTGGCCCGGCCCAGCTGGGGTACTTTCCCAGTTGTTTAAGCCATTCTGTCCCAAACCTGCTGCTCATGCTCATCTCAGCACGGTAACATTCAGTGTCAATTCACGATATAAAATGTCCATTATTAGTGAGGAGGATAGTAAGGGTGTAGAGGTTGGGATTGTCACCTTATCGGAATTTGATAGAGGAGACTGTCGAAGAACTTCAATTAACAGTCGCATTTTTATTAACCAAAATGTTTTTCTAACCTTAACCAAGCATTTTAGTTTCCTAACACACAGCTGCACCTCACCAGTTTGTTTACCATAAGATATATTTCACAATACAAATGTGTAAATGGGGTATCTCTGTAATGAAACCACTTCCAGAGTGACTACAGCAGCACTGAACATCTAGAATTCTGTTGTCTGCTACATGGTTCTTTTCTTCTTCCACACTGCACAGGGTATGGCTTTGTATTTTGTTGTTAACAGAAGTTTATTGACATTTTTCTCCAAAGCTTCAAGCTTCATTCTGGAAGCTTGCTATTACTATGTGATGTTAAATGATTCTACTTACTCCAAAGTGCATAGTGCTGACACCAAGTTACAGAGCTTGAGCTGCTTTAACACTTTCTCTCCATGTCTTAATCTCTTAAGGTAGGGCATTTTAACCTTTAACTACCTTTCCTCTAATTTTCTGTCTTGAATTTGATTCATATTTACATGATGTCATTCAAATCAAGTCAAATTTGTATTCATTTACAACTCCCTCTGAAGCTGACCAAGCAGTCTAGATAAATCTTCATAAGCTCATTTCGATGTTCTGTAAAGTCAAAGAAAACTTCCTCCCAGTATTCTCCTGGGGCTCCTTGTGATAAGCTTTGATGTGTATAACCTGCAAAGATAGCTAGCAACCTTCACATTACCTTGGAACTTCTCATCAAGTCATTAGAATTTTCAAACTCTGATGTGACAGAGATGGGTAGAGACAAACCAGACTGTATATGAGAGAACAGCTGGAGCTTCTATCCAACACTTTTGCTGCTGGCTGGATGTTTTTTTTTTTTTTTCTTATGTTTTTTTCTGTTTTTTTCTGTCTGTTTTCAAGAAAGATTCAATTGAAATTAGTTGATTTCAGTTCCCCCAGATATTGATAGATTTTGTTTTGTTTTGTTTTGTTTTGTTTTGTTTTGTTTTACGTTGTTCTCATCACTTCAGGTATTTTTTGCTAGATGAATCTGGAAAAGTGGATGCAAGTTGTTTTCACATAAAAACTGCATTTTAAAAATAAAGAAGCATAGTGAATACATAGTCTAAATGATCCATGTATGGCTGGGTATCTGTTGATGACCCTCTTAATTTTAAAGTGCATTTAATTATTTATCCAGATGATCTACGCAGTGCCAAAACATTTCCCTCAGAATAAAATGACAACTGAGACTTAAAGTGCCTATTCAACTAACAGTTCAACTACTGTTGAAACTTTCATTCATTCATTCATCTTCTATACCCCCGATTATCCCTTTCGGGGTTGGGGGGGGGGGGGGCTGGAGCCTATCCCAGCTGTCAACGGGCGAGAGGCGGGGTACACCCTGAGCCGGTCGCCAGCCGACTGCAGGGCACTGTTGAAACTTGTTAGTGGTTAAGCTTTCAATAAATGAATATACAATTTGCATCATATATATTATAGCTAAGGTGGATTAAACTGACTTGACTATTTCACTAAAGGACAATGTTAACAAATGTATTTATCAGTCCTTTTTGAACATCAAATAGATTTACAAGCCATCACAGTCTACTGGGAATTTTCTGAGCCCATATCCAGAATCAAGTTAATTATATTAAAAACCAGATCCTTTTCTGATCCTTTGCTTACTGTAACCCTTATAAAATTAATAGAACCATTTCCTAACACAAGGTGCTATCAGCAAAGTGGACCATAAGATGACATGAAGGAATAAATACCAGCAAGTAGTTTCAGTCAATGATATCCATAGAAACAGTGGGCATCAGTACACACTTTGAGAAGAACAGACATTGTGACATTTCACACCTCTCTCAAATCCTGTCTAAACCATCCTGCACCTGAAACTTTTTTGCATGTTTTCTTTCCTATAATGTTAAGTTATTCAACTGTCAGACTGGTCTAAACATTGACAGATAATCAAGACCTAGATCAACACTTCATCAGGACATCTTTGGAACACTTTGCAGTGCCTGCAGTGTGAGCGAATGGTAAATGTAACCAAAAAGTAAAGGGAGATCCAAAGAAGAAACATTCGATTTTCTCTAAAAACTTTAAGGTAAGGTTGTGTGCTGTGCTGTGCTGTGTTGTGTTGCAGTGCCTGGAGCTCCTCCCAGGAAAGTGGAGGCAAATGCAATGAACTCCACTTCCCTCAGGGTGACCTGGAAGCCTCCCCTGTCTGTGAAGCAGCATGGCCAGATCAGAGGCTACCAGCTGGTCTACTCCCGGCTTGAGAAAGGGGAGCCTCATGGCCAGCCAGTCATCATGGACGTTTCCTTCCCTGAAGCCCAGGTACTGTCACTTTCTTTCAGTTGAGTCTCATGACACATTAAGAGAGTTTGACTTAAATCCCAGGAATCCCTGGGAAATGTTCTTCCTCAAATGGTAACTTTTTGTAAGTCATTGTTTTTATGGTTGATAAAAAAAACACACATCAGTCTGAAATGGAACAAAAAAAGCTACAAAGTAATAAAAAAAAAAAAAAACAAAAAAAAAAACTGACGTATTTCTCACTTTTGAAAATCATGTTTTTGCCCTGCCACTAGAATTTCTCAAAACATTATCCTCTCACTCTCCAACTGCCGTTAACAAAATTCTTAGTTGATTAAAATCTTAATTCACTCATCTTGGTCTTCCATTATTACTCTGCACACAAAGCTGTAACTTAAGAGCTTTAGGACTTTTTTTGTTTGTTGTCCAATTTCCCTGGATTTTGCCTCTCAGGCTCTATACAGGCTAACCTACCTTTGGATTCATGGAGGGTGTTGGTGTAATGCCTGACAGGATGATTTATAGGCACTTCTTAGATCTGAAAAAGTATAGCCTCATCCTCTGCATGAGGAGCTGTGCTCACAGCCTTGTGTGCATCCTTTGGACACACACTCTCAGAAAGTAGGCTTTCCTCATCTTTGCTTGATCTTACATTGAATTATAAGTTTTACATTTGAGCAAACTGTAAAATGGTTATGGGCCACATGGAAATACATAAAATATGTACAGATCCATGTTTACCTCTTTTTGCTCATAAGGGAAAAACCAAACTGTTGCAATGGGCATAGCTCCAATAGCATTTTTCATTATTCCAGTAAAAAGTTAGTTTAGTCAATCTTTGTTGTTTTTTGATCCGTTCTCCTTCACCTTTTCTTTCTCAGAGTAGTTATAATAATTACTTTTGTCCCTCCTACCTACAGGAGTGACAAGTTGTGCATTAGTTGTAACTAGTATTATCACCATTTCCTGTGGCTGTTTTACATTAAAGTTGTCCCACTGCCTTAAAACATCAGCATTAAAACACATGCAAGATGCAAAGTGCCAAAGTCCCATTTACACAAAAGTCAAGATGTCAGTCTTACTAGGTCAAACCTGTAACACACACACACTTCTGAATTTCTATGTTACATATCAGAGAAGGGCTAATGCAATATAAGGCAATATTCAGACATACATACAGAAACATACAAAGATTTTAAGTAGGATTAGTTCATTCAATATTCAACCATTTACACATGAACACCATCATTAGGGATATTCTTACATTGATATTAATTCAAGAAATAGATTTCATGAAGTAGTTTATTATTATTATTATTATTATTTTTTTTTTTATTTATATGTTGTTGCAAAAAAATGAGATTGGAGCAGATAGACCAGAAAACATAAACTTGAAAGAAGAAATGAATAAAGGAACAAGATTTTAAAAAACACAACATAAGAGTGAATTAGGGCATTAAATATTAATAACATTAAACTTAGAAACTGACTTCACTATATGCCCATTAGAACAAGGGTTTGATGCACAATAAAATGATCAGATGAGGATGTTTCTGAAAATCTCTTTCCTTGGGATCTGTACAGCACGTGCCTACAACCTAATATTTGCAAATGATTATGTATCTTTTTCTGAACTAGTAAATGGATGAAACAGATCGAAATAAACTGTGTGGTCTGCTGTATCCTTATTAGAATGCATTGTGATTAGATCCAAATGCAATGACATTTTTATGATGAGAATGCACAAACAATGCCTTACTGTTTCATCACAATAATTGCATTTCATGTTTGTTGCAGTTATTTTTAATCCAGCCTACATTGCTGGAAAACAGCCACATGAGTGTGAATAATAGAAAAACCTAGATAATCCTATTTAGGAATGCAAAAGCAAGTGTGTGCATGTGTTTGTGTTTGAGACAGTTCAATGGGCATTGAATATTAAGGAAGGCAGCATACGGTGGCCATAACATGGGACCATTTTAAGCAGTGATGTATTCACCCCTTCAGACTCTGGGCTCCAGGCTCTGGGGCTGAGTTTTCACCCCCAACTACATGTCTGTCTAGGTTTTCAGCATTCTGAGCAAACATCTGTACTGTATATGAACGGATAGAGGAACGAGTCAGTGTTGTAGGGACATAAAAACAATTCTGAGCCTGAATAATGTGAAAATTATATTGAAAGGGCTAAATAAAAAACAAAAAACAAGATACAGAAGCATTGAGGCAGAAATTAACTATAAGTCAAGATGCATTTCATGAAGAAACATCCAATCACAGAGCTTCAAATGTTGCTTGCAGAAACCCAAGATTACTGTGTTGAGAACACTAAGAACACAATCTGGGTCAATTATGGCACCACATTTTGTTTACGACTGCAAAGACAAAGCACTTCTTTCTTCTCTTTCTTTCGACTGATTCATTTAGGGTTCGCAACGGCAGACAATCTTTTTCCATCTCTTCCTGTCCTCTGTCATGTCCTCACCACCACCACATCCATAATCCTCCTCTTTGGCCTTGCCCCTTTCCTCTTGCCTGGCAGATCCTTCTCTGTGCATGTCCAAACCATTATCATTTTGTCAGTGCCACCACCTCCAAACCATACAACATAGCTGGTGTCACTACCAATTTGGAAATTCTTTCCTTTCACTCTTGCTGGTACCCTTCAATTGTAAATCACTCCTGACACTCTTCTCCACCCACTCCATCCTGCCTTTACCTGTTTTCCTCTCTCCCCATTTCTTTGAACAGATGACTCCAAGTATTTAAAGTGATCCACCTTTGTCACCTCTACGCCTGGCATTGTCATCATTCTGTTGTCTTCTCTCTCATTCACTCACATGTATTCCATTTTGCTCCTACCAACATTCGTTCCTCATCTCTCCATTTTATACCTCAATCTCTCCTCAACCTGCTCTATGTTCTAACTGTGCTCCTCAAAGTTTTCAGTGTCAATTTTGAGCTCAATGATGCTTTGCATCAACAGCAGAAACACACGTCACTGAAGGTAAATTTTCCTCAGTGACTGAGTATGCTAGCATTTAGTGTTTAGCCAGAACCAATGTGCTTCTGTTGGTCACGCAACATCATTGTGGTAACCCACACCCTTTGATTTGGGTCACTTAGTGTGCTAACTGAGTGGTGCACTAAATCAGTGATTTATTTTTTTAACAATGCTGAAGACATGATCCTTACTTTCACTGTGGTCTTGTGCTCTGTTGTACTGTTCACTAACTGCTGGCCCAGGTGTGACCCCACTCTGACACTCAGCCAGTGAACATATACATTCGGCATTCTTGTAAAAGCAGACACAGAAGCAGCTTCTTCTCTGCTGCAGGTGTTGATTAGGTGACCCTCATCTGCTCCATTCTTACACAGTTTGGCAGGACGATTTCATTTGACTTTTGTTTTTACTGATGTGAAAAGTACAATACTTGTGTAAAATGTTTTTAAGTACACAAAAAATGACTTCAGTAATGAGAGAAAATTCATTACTTCCACCCCTAGCACACAAGTTTTACACTGCCTAGTATAGTGCCTAGTTCACTCAGGGGAAGCTGATCTGTCTTGCAAGTGACAACTGTTAGGTTGGTTTGATTCATCATATTAGCAGGAGTAGGAGTGAGCTCTTGTGAGCCTGCTGAAGCAGAAGTCGAAGGATGGATGTTTATAGGCACATAGGTGGTGGTCAGCTCATTTCCTCTCAGCTTGTTTTGTTCTCTAGGAGGAGCATATCACTGGATTTCATTTATGCAGCATTCCTGTCTTATCTGTGCAAGGCAGAAGGCCTGATAAAGTTCCTACATCTCACAACTCATCTACAGCTTCTCTTTCTTAACACACACACACACACACACACACACACAGAGAGAGAGAGAGAGAGAGAGAGAGAGAGAGAGAGAGAG